>JAREIS010000135.1:5107500-5567176 GCA_030060385.1 Muscicapa striata striata
GGAGCTCCCACAGTGGGGGGCCAGTTTCACACTGTCTCAGCATCTGATGCTGCTCAACACTTCTGGGCTGCTAAAAGCTAGGCAGCATCCCAAGAAGCTTCAGGGAACTGGCAGAGCTCTGAGGCCCTGCAAATAGTGAGCATTTTCACTGGAAACTTTTATGACACTGGAAGGAAGGTTGCCCCATGTTCCTCAGCTTGCATCAAAATCCTGTGGGAATGTCCTTCCCTGCCTGGAGAGCCGATGCAAGGAGGCTACAGCACTGCTGCACCTTCAAGAGCCCCTTCCACCACCATCTCTTTTCAGTTTAGCATGAAAAGATAAAAGCAATTTAATCTTTCCTGCCTTCAACTTGAATGTTTTGTTCGAAATATATTTTGACAGCAGAAATAAAGACAAAGTTTTAACAGAACTAACTGAACCACAAACTGAATTATGTATTTCCATTTCAGGAGACAATTTCGCTGCTAATAACATCACTCTCCTTCCAAAAACATGCATGACAAAATTCAAAGCATTTCTCTGTTCCTTCACGGCATCTGGCGTCTGGCAGCAGCTCTGCAGCACAGAGAGCTGCCTCTTACACGTGTGAGTGTCATGTGTCTCACTCCCTTTGTCCAGAAGCTGGGGTGGAACCATCTCAACTGCTGAACCAGTCTGTCTGGAAAATTCGTATGCTAGCGGATTGAAATGCAGCCTGAACCTGGCAACATCCCTGCGTTGGATCTCTGCCTAGAACCTCCTTTTCTTCAGTGTTCTCTGGAAACATGCAGCAGCTGCAGGCTCTGTAGGACCTCCACACCAGCAATCTTCCCCCAGAATGGAAGCACAGGGCAAGGCAGGTCTAAACTGTACTGACAGCCTGGAGCACCTTAATTTTTCAACACTGGATTTTTTATTTGGTTCCCATCTTACAGAAACAATAGCAGTGACCAAGCAGCTTACTAAAACAGGGTTGAATCCTGAAGAGATGCCTTCCTTCCTTGCTCACAGATTTTTTCTTAATTAGCCAAACACCCTCTGAAGTCATCAAAAGTGCCAATTTTACTTTGTGACCACAAGGAAAGGGGTTGAAAGGATTTACATCAGCTGCTAAGCATGTGCTGTAATGACCACCACTGGATTACTAGTAGTGACCTAGATGTAGAAATCTTTGATCTTCTTACTTCTGGTTTATTATCCAGTTTACAGATCTCTTAAGGTCAACCAGAATGAATAAAAATTAGGATGGGTAGAAATTGTCTGTGATCCAAGAAAGAGGACCATGAAATATCGATCCCAGACATTTAACTGACTAAAGCAGGCAAACACCAGTAAACACGATTAATAAGAGCAAGCCAGGAAACAGCATTACATTTCAAAGAAGTCTAGGGGTGAATAGCTTGAGGAAATGAGATACAAAGTCTTTCACATGTAGGTCACCCGTTTTAATCCAGCTCTGCTCATAGCAAACTCCAGTCATTAATATCTGACAGCTGTCTGGCAGCCACGTAGAATGAGATGGTGGTCTTTGTTTAATTGTCAGTGGTATCTGCAGAATATAACATATCAACAGAACTGCAATGCTGTAAAAAGTCTAAGCAGGAAGGTCAAGGACTGACTGGGCTTTGACAGAGGATCTCTACTCCCTTACCAAAAAGCTTCATTTCCTATTAGTGTCAACCTGATCTATCTCAAGGGTAATAAATCTTTGTGGGTGAACAGAGGATAAAGATAGCAAAAAACAGTTCAAAGAGAGTTGTGGTGACTTTGCTGCCTTGAACTCAGACCAAGGGCCATCTCCCCAGCTGATGGTTCCACTGAAGTGCCAGCACAACACCAGCCCTCACTGGTCCAGAGCTGCTCCCTGCTCCTTCCAACAAGAGCAGCACAAAGCCAGAACCAGCAGAGGCAAGGGCAGACCCATGGAGCCAGGGAAGGAAGGCAGAGAGCAGATCATGGCCTCAAAAAAGAGACTGAGAAGGAAGAAGTGCTCTGAACAAGCCTAGAGGACGACAGTGGAGAGGATGACCTTAGCATGGGTCTTTCCCCCTATGCAGCTGGTTCTCACATCTTGGTCCAGTAAGAATTTAAGATGTGCACTGCTGGTCTCACTCCTGTCTCCCAAAGGGGTCACAGAGGGCACCAGGGCTGCAGAAACAGCCTGGCCACATATCACTGACCCACCCCCTCACCCCAGGGTCCCTCTCCAGAGTTACAGAAACTTGCCAGTTGAGAACTGTGGTATGGAGAGAGGTTAAAGCTGGAATCCACATGGTTGGAATAAAAGGTCTACTCATAAATGACAAGCAAACAGAATTCCTTAATGCTGCTTTTTCAAAGCCTTTTATTTAAAATAAGAGAAGGGTCTAGATTTCCAAAGTCCATGTGAAATACCTGACATTCACCTCAGGAAATGAGAGAAGAGATTATATTACAGCTTGCAAGACAAATCCTCACAATTGCATCAGAACAGAAAGCTCTGATTTCTATGTTTAACTAGAAAGAAAAAAATATTTAGGGATTTTGTTTTTTTTTTGTTTTGTTTTGTTTTTTTTTTGTTTTTTTGTTGTTGTTGTTTTTTTGTGTGTGTGGGGTTTTTTTTTTTTGTTTTGTTTTGTTTGTTTGTTTTTTTGTTTTTTTTTTTTTTTTTTTTTTTTTTAATAAAGGCCAGGTTTAAAAATTCAGTTTTGATTCATAAGAGTAAATGGTGGCTTTTTTCTTTTCTTTTTCTCCAACAGCTGTGCCATTGTTTTTTGGACAAAATTTATCTGAGTTTATCTGTTCCAAACCCAGGTATTTCATCTCAGCTACTTATCAAGCTTCCCTCAACAGCAACTGAAGAGAAGCAGTCACCTCCAATAGGAGATTGTTCCTCTTAAACTAGGCGGATGTTTGGAATAGGTGGGATGAATTCTCCTCTCAGGTGGTGGTCACTGCAGGTGCCCAATGTATACCCCAATGTATAACCAATGTATATTGGTTTGGACTCCAACAGGACAAAGTTAAGTAAGTTGAACACAATCTTTTGTAACCTGGAGAGACTCGTGAAGCATTTTATGGAAATTTTGTGTGGATATTTTGGGTCCTGTCTTGACCACTGTGCTCTTGATGCTATTATATGAAGCACAGTACTTTTACGTGCAATGGTCAGATTGTCTGAAGATTATTTGTTTGTGAAAATGACAAATCATATATGTATCTAAAAAGAATAGTATAGAGTTAAAAATGATGGGTTTAAAACTTCTTCACAACTACCAGAGTTGTTTAAACCGCTCAGAATAAGAAACATGCCAAAGAGGGAGTCATGGGTTTTGTTTGGATTTTTTCAAAGTATTTTCCTTTTAAAACTCCTCCACTTGCTTTTGGAACTGTATACGTGACATTCAAGAGTCACATTTGCAAGTATTTTGCATTCAGCAATATCTTATAAATACCACTGTTCTTTCATGTGACATTTTTCATTCTATACTGATCATTCACACGGCCTCTCCAGCTGTTATACAGGGACAGATTTCCCTACAGAATTTTTTAATGTTTTCACTAAGTAAACAAACAAATGATGCAGAAATGTATTGAGGTCGAATAGGCCCAGGTGAGAATTTTCCCATTTCCAGGATAATTCTGGTAGCACTCTCCAAACAGCTTTCCATCAGTCTGGAAGGTAACCACCACTAGATGGTGGTGGTGGATGCCACACAAGGGGCACCTGGCACATCTTGGTTGGCTTTCTCACAAGAAACACTTGGGCACACTGTGGAAACCTCCACTGTGCTTTAAGCCTGACATTATCCTGGATCCCTCCCCAGGCAAGAGCCAAGTGCTTTAACTTGCTACAGGCTGTTGCATCCCTATCAAAAGCTGCGTAATGGAAAGTCTTAAAACTCTGGAAAAATCTCATGCCCAGAGTGAGACAACTGAGCACTGCAGGACATTGACAAAAACAAAAATGAGGAATTCAGGAGTTTCTCTAGATTTCATTTAAAATAATCACACTCTGCCCCATCATGGTTCAGCTGCCTTTGTCAAATTTAGGTCCCCAACTGGCAGTGGAAACCTTTTTCCTTTCTCTCTTATGGAATTTACATGTTCTGCTGCTCTTCCTTCAAGCAATGTAATTAAAAAGTCTGCTTAGCATAATTAATTTGCAAACAGGTTGGATGAAATGGGATTGTATCCCAAAGGCTTTTTCAGCGTTAAGTAGAACTACTTCTTCAAGTATGCTTTAATCTAGACTCTCCTGTACATAAATTTCTTACATTTTGCATTTTAAAAGCTCTTCATTTTAAAAAGTGCTACAATACAGCCTAGTTCTGACTTGTGCTGGGGATATGGACCCAGATTACACAGCTCATTCTGCAAACCATGTCCCTAGAGCATCCAGTCCCTGAGCACAGCCAGGCTGTGTAGTCAAGAGCTCCTCCGTGTAGAAGAGGTTTTCTTCCTGAACAACTTATCTTCCTCAAAAATCCTCTCTCCAACCTGATCTGAAACAGCAACATGGCATTTTAGATGTTAATGGGAGTATTAAAATCAGTCCTGCACAGCCATCCAGAGGAACACTGAGGGAACAGGGTGGGAGGAAAACCTTCCCACAGGGAGCAGCTGGGACCTCTGCTCCTGTGCCACTGCTCGGATCAGTGCCCGTCGTTCCCCACTGAAAGAGGTTCTGCTGCCTGCACCAAGACTTGGCATTATTCCTCTCTCATCTGTAGGCTTTCTTTTAGGTTGGATTTTTTGTTTTGTTTTGTTTTGTTTTGTTTTGTTTTTTTTTGTTGTTGGCTCTTTTTTGTTATTGGATTTTTTTTTGTTTGTTTGTTGTGTTCTGCTTTGTTTTTTAACTGAGAACCTGTCCCCTTCACTCTACAATAGAGAGATTTCAGCTCCCTCCCATGATAAACTCATTTCCAAAGAGTGATAATAAATCGATCATTTATGGCATTAACAGCTTAACTCTAGAGACTTAATTTCAATACAGTCACCAGTAGCTGGTAACAGCAGGCAAATGGAAAGCCCTACCCCCCATCCCCCAAACCTCATTCAAAGCTTATCATCCCAAAGTAGAAACAAAGAAGATTATTTCAGTGATCTAACCTGAGAAAAGATCATTTGGTTAGTTTTACAAACAGGGAAGTGCACTTGTGACAGTAATGCACAAGTGATGCAGTAAACAGTCCAGTCTCCTTCATCACAAACTTTCAGCCACTTGAGTTTACATGGAGACTAACAGAGTTGGTCTGTCAGTGTAAAGAATAAAGATTATTCTCTGCTAATAAAACTGAGGTGTTGTAGTGAAGCACCCATTAAACTCACCTATCATGCAAAAAGGCCATTTAGCAAGCTCATGGTTTCTAGTGATTATTGACATTATCTGACAATATTATTTCTATTTATGCCCTAATTATACTGCTTTTATAAGCAGTTATTTTCTAATACAAGCTATACAGTTCATCAAGTAGTGAACTGAGTGATGCTGCTCAAGATATCATCAATAGAGAGAATATGGGGAGAGAAGTCATTGGACTTCATCTGTTGCTTCATGACTTGAAGCAATGAACATGCATGATGCTGTCTGAGGCACTGAACTGGTCATTCCTCAGAAATCAAACATGAATCCCAAATAAATGTCAATCTAAAAATGCTCCTAAAACATGCATCCATTTGAGCAAAACCAGTTAGGTTAAAAGAGCTACTGCCTTTATTAATGAAAACCTCTTCCACACATAATCACTGTATTACATCACTGGAGTGTAACAGGATACATCACAACTAAAAAGCCATGAAAATAGTCTGTAGGGCATACCTGAAGCCTTGAATTACAACTTATAATAGACATAGAGGTTTATCAAGATCTGTATGTACAGCTACTAATCATAACCTACTATGGTTTAAGCAATAAATTTAAAATCATAATGATAAGACAAAAATAATGTAATACATTTTATCTTGTTTTAAATTATTAATAGAATGGGAGAGAAACAAGTACTTGATTGCTTCCGTAGGCTTCATAATCTTAATTGGTTAATATCAAATACTTTATTGAAATCGTTAATAATTTAGTTTCATTATTAAGTATGATATTGAACAAGCTATTAAACTTGCTAACAGGGGACAGATAACCTCTTGAGCATCAGGCTCAGAGAAACTCATCATTGCATCTCTCAACTGAGTGCCCATGTGAATTATCTAATACATAGAAGGTTGCAGGCATGCACCTAGCTTAATCACATTGTCTTCATTTTCTTAAGAAAGGAGATAGCAAATATTGCCCAGACAGATATGACAGACCAGCTATGGGCCCAACCAGGGACCTTGGCCAGCAGCTCTGCCACAGCCCAGCCCAGCACTGCTGCCTTTGCTCAGCATAACAGAGGAGAGCTTAAGAGAGACTGACAAAACCACATTAATGCCAAGTGTCAAGGGGACCTTAATGGGATCTTAGAAACGTTGAAATAATACTTTCCAGTGGTGGTAAGATTGAATCTCAACCCCCAGTATACTTCAAGGCACTACTTTAGGTGCTCTAATGGAGACAGAGACACTGCTTTTGTGGAAAGGTTTGATATTACTTTAGTGCCCTGTTCCAGGAAGAGCTCTCCATCCTGGGAATCAAAAACTGACAGACACAGCCACCTTCAGCACGGGTCATGGGACGCTGTGCTTCCTGGGACCACTGTTAGATCTAAACCCCCCTTCCTCAACATTTGCATTGGAGAATCAGCTTTCCCCTGAAAATATTGGTGCAAGTGATTAAGCTGACCATCCCATTCAGCAGGCACCTAGAAACACACCTTGTGTGAAGAAAAAAGGAAAAATATACTTCTCTTGAATCTATCCATTTAGGTTAATTGTACATTTTTTCTTTCTTTAACATCTCTATTATGCTGTTACACTCAGGATCTCCTGTGGACATGCTGTTTGCACAAATTCTTCCCAAAAGTGCTCTTCATCTATATAGGCTGTTCATGCTCCTTTTCCCAAATTAGCCCACTAGAGCAAATCACAGCTCTTGCTGTGGAAGTGCTTCATTTCTTTGAGACAGGCTGTCAGCACCTGGATTTCACTTCTGAATTCTGAGTGTAACAGAGGGATGCTTAACTCACAGACCTTATCTTATGATCCATCCTGGGTCCCTTTTCCTTGGCAAAGGCAGACAAAGAATGATCTTCTCTCATGCTGGCACAGAGAAAAAGAGGTCAAACCCAAGCACAGATGCTGTAATAAACTGGACTCTGACTTATAAAAAATAAGGCTTACCATAGCCACTGCTCACATCACTTATTGATTACACACAGTTTGTTGAGCCCTCCACTAGCAGTGGAAGGGAAAATGACAGCTACATGTTCTTGGTTGCACATGGTGGAGGGATAACTCACTGACATCAGTAAATCTTCTTGCTGGAAAGATTCTCTTACATGCAAGAGGAAGATAAGAACTGGCTACCTGCTCGTTCTGGACCTGCCCTGTGGTCCCAGCTTCAAAAGCTGCTGGTTCAGGAGTGACAGCACAGCCCCTGTGCCCCAAGGAGTCCCAGATGGGGTCATGGTGAGCACAACCATTGGCAAACACAACTTCCCACTGCCAGAGCAGGTGCTGCTCTCATCCAAAATCAGAGGGATTAATAGATTCATTCTCTTGGATAGTTAAGCCAAAGACACAGTTCCTCCATTCCAACAGTCCTACTGGAAAGGATGATTAATTGTTGCCTTGACTGATGTCATCCAGATTTTTTTTATGGAATCGCAGAATAACTTACTTTGGGAGAAACCCTTAAGATCATCAAGTCCAACTACTAACCTAACTCTGCAAGACCATGACTAAATCATGTCCCTAACCACCATGTTTCCATGACTTTTCTTGGCTTTTTTTTTTTTTTTTTTGCTTACAAGTCTTTTTTTTTGTGACCCATGATCCATGATCCCATTTCAATTTGTATTTCAACTTCTCCATGGGTACATTAGCTCAAATTCCTTCAGTTAAGTTAAAACATGTGAGTGCAGGTGAGAACATTCCTTGGAAGTGCTAGCATGAGGAATATTCAAAAGTTTATTTTACAGGTTTATTTTTTAGCAATTCCTGCTCTGAGAAGAGCAGTAAGATTTTCAAATGGGAGAGCCATTGCCTCTCCTTACAACTTTAAGCAAATCCTAAGAAAAAAAAGTTAATGTTAAGAACACACTGCCCTTCAAAACAGCATTAACATAATATAGTAAAAAAAAACAATAATAAAGAATTGTGAGGCACAGAAATACAGAAAATCCAGTTAAAGACCCTGTATGGATGTAGAGTGGGATTATGGGAGGTGGACTTGTTTCTCAAAGTTGCTCTGCACTCAATAGTGATATTCTTGTTATTGGTGATTCTAGGGGGAGTTTTTATCTCTTTTGAATAGCTTTTATATAAAAAATCTAGGAGACACTAATTTCAGTCTGGGGAAGGTCTTTACTAGATTCTTTGGAAAGTCAAGGAAACAATATTAAAAAGATTATCTTTACACAGATGTCCACCTACCCCATCAGACACCTCTGAGAGGTAAGGAAAGAATACACAGTGTTGACTCTCCCCGAGCACACTGTAAATACATAAATAGCAATGGATACATTTCAGACTTCACACTAGTGATGCTGACAGGAGAACTATAGATAAATTGGGCAGAGTTACCTGAGTGCAAAAAAATTGTTCAGTCAGACTGAACCATTGATATAATCTGAATTTTGGTATGTCACTTTTTCCCATGTCATTTGCCATTTTTTTTTCTAAAAATACAGCATGGTATTATTATAAAAAGATAAACTAATCCTAATTTAAAAAATTATGTTAAAAATCCAGTTTTTCTAATCTTATTGTGCACAGCTATAAATGTGTATCTTTTTTATTTCTACATAGAATTTTGCTTCAATGTTTATCACATTGAAACATTTTCAATGTTTTTCACAGTTTAAATATTTTGTCCCAAATGCCACAACAGTTTTGTTGCCTCATTTCAACAGTTTTGTTAGTAAAGCAGTGTGTACCAAAGTACAAGTAATACAGGTGAAAATGCTTTGTCTCTTACAACAATATTCCTAAGGGATTGCATGTATATATGTTGGTTTCAAGACAACCAAGAGAACTAAAGAATAAGGAATTTATTGCATAAACTGCCTGGCTAAAATGATATTTTATGATGCTATATTCTCATCTTGAAGTATTCTCTGTCTTGAAGTGCTGGAAGGTGAAACCATTTTGTAGGAAACTTCCCCTAAATGCTTTAATAAAGACAGTTAAGTGTGTTACTTGGCATATAGTTATTCTAGAGGAGGGAATGCCTTAAGGAATTATAGAATGGCTTCAAAACTAGGGAAACATATAAACAAATTTTAGAGGAGAATAAAGAACTTTTGCTTCTGTTGAATATAATGAAAATCTGCCACTTTCACTATCGAAACAGTTTGAACTTGTTCATTGAAAACTTTCTTGGTCCTACAAAATTTGTCTTTGTGCTGTTAACACCATGCCAACACTGCTACAGAATTCATTTGCCTGTCCTGTTAGTTGAACTGCAGCCTTCATGGTACCTCTTTCTTCACTGTACCAAGACACAAATGCAGAGTGGGTCTTCATTTCAAGCACTGGATGTTGCCTGTTACAAATTACATTTTCATAGCATGCAGCATTATGCGTTTTCCCCACTGCAGGATAGTTCCTTCTTTTCAAAATGACTCCTTGAAGTCTGTCTGTTGTTACTCAAGGCTTGACAATAAGGCAGCTGGCATTTGGGTTGTGGCTTCTGGGAGTTTTGATGTTGTTTCACTCTTCACATTTATTCTCCTGGTCCGTTCTCCTCCATGCAGGCTATTTTGCAGCTAAAGACCATCATACGCCTTGTGTTGGTACAACACTACTGATCACACACCCTTAGACTTAAATGCTAATGCCATTAACTGCAACAGCATTTCTAACACCCAAACCATTTCTTGGAAGCAGTCCCACCCAACTGAGCCAAAGCCGATGCCAAAAACACCATTGGAAAAGAAAGCCTTTGAAAAGCACTTGGCTCATTTCTTATCCAAATATAAATACATTTGTTTCTAAAAGAAGAAGCAAAATCACTATGCAAAATACTATGAATCAAACTTGGTTGGAGGTAGATGATCTTCAACCCAGGCCATTACACAATTCTATGATTTAGAAATACTATATGCATTAAATTACATTAAATTGAATTTTCTTGGTGATGTTCTCTCTATTCCTTACTCCCCAGTATCCAACATTGCATATACACCTAACACTTCTTTCTAAGGTTTGGCAAAGCAAACCCAATCTGACTACAGTGTGTTTTCAAGAACAAATCACCAAAATACAATAAATTGTTTGATTTCCTTAACTTTCTCTAACACATTATATCACCCTTATTCACATGTCTCTAGAATGGAATTGTATTCCTCTTTTCCTCCACATTTCTACATGTTTCCAAAACCACATTCCTCACTTGTTATTTTAAGTATATTATACATCTGTGTTTCTATCCATCCTCTTTACAGATCTGGGATTTAACTCCAGGCTTTGGCAGGTAACAGCCCTGTTGCTTAGCAGCAGCTGAGGCTCATGTAAATGCAATAATGGAAATTCTCGCGGTTTCAGAAGTGGAAAGCCTTTGCCTGCTAAAAGAGGATGTTTATAAATCGTCTGGGTGCGGAGTAAGTGGCACCATTAGATTAGAAAAATTCTTTCCAGCAAAATAGAGTTTTGAATACAGATACAACTGGCCTGACACAAGTAATAGAGACAGGCTAAAAAAGCAAGAGTCAATATTTAATTATGATTTTTTTTTTTACATATTGATTATTCTAGCATTTTAACCATCATATGATTACCAGTAAAACAGGCCAATCTTCATTTCATTTAATGGGTGAAATAATAGAGTCACAAAAATCAACCGCAAAACTTTCACCGCCTTTATAGAACTGGTATTTCTTATTTTCTAAATCTGTTTTCATTAACTCTTATTTTAAAAAGCATTGATCCAAGTGTCAGTGTGCATCTAAAACCAACTGCTTAGCACTCCATCCTTGCTTTAAAAAGTACCTGTTTTAATCTGCATTTGACAGATCCATGTGCTCACAGAAACATGCAGATTACAACCTAAGCTTCTTAATTCTACAGTACCAGCAGCAGAAGGGAACCTAAAATGGTCTCCAAACTGAAACAAATTAACTTGAGAATGATGTCAATCATGTCCATGAGAACTGCCCCTTTCATGTACATGTATTTTCAGTATTTTCAGTATTTTCAATATTTTCTGCATTGCTGGCATGTAACATGTTGAGGGGTGAGCCCATGCTCCTCATGCTATTTATCTAGCCAATTTGCATCCAAGTTGTCTAGGTCTAAAAGACAGATATGAAACATGAGAATCCCTCTCTAGTGAAAGGAGAATGCTGCTTCCATAGCATTATTAATTTCTTTCAAAAATAAAGGTTTATGGTCAGATTAATTCCTTTGAGAACTCTCCTTTGGTCCAGCAGTAAAGAAACAAATGTAGTTCTGTGTGAGTCAGACAAAATGAATAATCCCATGGAACTACCTCTGTCTTCCCACTGACTCTAGTGCAGCCCAAATAACAAATTAGCCTTCAGATGGCAAAATTAATCCCAACCCTTGATTCTGTGCTGAAGCTCAGTGGCAGAGATGAGGGTGACTAAATAATGATTTATTGGCGAATGCTGTGGATTTTAAATGACAGACTCTGCATATCATCCCCAGAGGTGCAAGTTATCTCCTGAAAATTGATTTATGTCTATTTCTACCTCCAACCCAGACTTATCCTTACAGTGTGTTATTTTGACACACAGATCTTCTTCAGGACTTCTTTGACCTAAAGATAATTTAAAATCTCATCTTTTGCTCTATAGTGCCACTTTCCCTGAGTTCTAGCTCCATTTGCTGTTTATACATTGCATATTTATACATGGCACAAGATTGTTTTTCTTCACTGAACTCTGTACTGGAAAATGATGAAATAACAGATTTTCCTATTCTAAATATTTGACAAAAGGTTTTATTTTTTTTCAACAGAATGCTATTTATTCACGATTTTTCCCCTTCTAAGTATGATGGTTTGTCAGCTTGTGACACTCATTTTCTATTCATTTTCATCAGCTGTGTCTCTGGCTCCCATGAGAGCACTTTAATTTTGTTGCATGGCCCAGAAATATGATAATCAACAAATATTTCTAGGCCAAATCCATTGTCACAGTGTCAGCAGGCTCATGTGAAATACTGATGCAATTAAACACTGATTTGCCACTCCATCTCCCAGCAAGACAGATATAAAATACAGTTTGGTTTACATAGATCTTTTTAAATTATCCCCGTTAAAAACCTTATGAAAGATAATTTGTTATACTGAAGAACTGAAACAGGAAAAATGTTTAATACTTTTACGGTGTTTTGCATTTTACTGCTGTACAAACATTAACTAATTAAGCATCACAATACCCAAGTGAGGAATGGAAGGAAGCATTATTATGGTTATATATTATAATTATACTGTCTCATTTAGAATTTCCTGGGTTTTGACTTTTAAAGTAATTATTGTAATTATCACAAAACTAATAAAACATCAGAAACAACAAAAAGTCAGACAAAAAGTCAGAAACTTTTTTTCACAGCATGAATATGATCTAAGCTAAGCAAATAAATCATTTACAGATGCCTAAAAGCACATTTTTTCCATGTATCTCAGCTCTTGCTTTCCCTTTGTCTATCTGAGGCCACAAAATTTGATTTTGTTTCCACCAAAGGGGAAAAAATTATTTTCAATGACCAAGGTGGATATTTAAATTTAACAATAACAAAAAGATAAAGAATCTGTGAAGTAAGATTATCTCTATGATTTTCACCATTTGCTGAGAAAATATTATGAGATCTTGATATAAAACATGCTTATATGTTCTAAACATTATAAAATCTATATGATAGTTTTCAATTGTTTGCGAAAATTATTATTGCTACTATGCAAAAATGCTTTTCTCTCAAATACCTCTTACCAAGGTCTGGATTCCTCTTCCCAGTTCTAGACATCTAACAGCTCATTGGCACCCTTTAAATATAGGTAGATAGGTTCTTTCCAAGAATGATTACTACCATTACTACCTCTTATAAATCTATCCTGTAATGAGATTATTTCCCTCTGGAAGTGTCTTTGCTCTCCAATAATAGCCAAGTCCCATGCATTTCTCTTATAATACTGGAATTTTCAAGGTCTTTTGGGACAAAATCACTTTATTAACTATACAAAATTGTTTTACAACATTTGAATGTTCACAAATAGCTAGTCACTGCAAATTCTTAGAAGTCAACCACAGCTTGATCATCCTATGGGAGAATTTTCCTTATAAGGCCATAATCAACCAAATGATGATTTGGAAAAGGATCTCATATAATTTCTATTTAGTTGGAAAAATAGTTTCCTTGTTGTTTTTTAGTTACATAGGATAGGCCTAATAATAATAATGTTTGTAGAGTGGATTGAGCAGAAGAGAAGAAAGAGAATGAACCTAAATATACACAATGAACCCAAAATATATACAATAGTCTTTTGCTGGCAAGTGCTAGAAAAATAAACAAACAAATAAAGATCTGATGATATATCAAGCAGGTCAGGCTGAGATTAATAGAAGACACAAGAGAAAGATGAGATACCACCCAGAGGGACCTGGAAACACTTGAGAAATGGGCCCAAAAGAACCTCATGGAGTTCATTAAGGTCAAATGCAAGGTGTTGCACATGGGTTGAGTCAATCCTACATATGAACACAGACTGGGAGAAGAACTCACTGAGAGCAGCCCTGCAGAGAAGAACTTTGGGGTTCTCATCAGATGAAAAGCTGGACATGAGCCCACAGCCCAGAGAGCCAAAGTGTGTCCTGGGCTGCATGCAGAGCCCCATGGGCATCAGGGCAGGGAGGGGATGCTGCCCCTCTGCTCTGCTCTCATCACATCCTACATGCAGTGTCACATCCAGCTCTGGGTTCCCATCACAGGAAGGACATGGAGCTGTCAACAGCAAGTCCAGAGGAAGCCACAAAGGTGCTCAGAGTGCTGGAGCACCTCTCCTGTGGAGACAGGCTGAGAGAATTGGGATTGTTCAGCCTGGAGAAGAGAAAGAGCTGGGGAAGACCTTATAGCAGCTTTTCAGTACCATAAAGGAGGCTTAAAAAAAAGGAGAAGGACTTTTTATATGGACAGGTTGTCATAGGACAGGGGCAATGGTTTTAAACTGAATAAGAATAGATTTAGATTATATGTTAGGAAGAAATTCTTTACCGTGAGGGTGGTGAGGCACAGGTTTCCCAGAGAAGCTGTGGATGTCTCATCCCTGGAAGTGTTCAAGGCCAGGTTGGATGAGGCTTGAGAAAGCTGATCTAGTGAATGGCATCCCTGCCCATGGCAGACAGGCTGGAACTGGACAATCTTTAAGATTCCTTCCAACCCAACCAATGCTATGATTCAATGATTCTAATATTAATAGATTAGTGTTCCCACCTTGCAATCTAGAAACCAACCATAACTCTACTCAGCATGATGTTTCCACCAACTCAAACTATGGCTGGAGATGGTGCTGAGTTCATCTGCATGTTAGAAAAGGAAATTGCCATCAAATACCATCACAACAAGGGTTTTCTGTAATGTAACTCCTTTTCTGCATTAAGTTCCAATACAATCCTTGTGCTAGTTATGGACAGTATTTTGACTGCACTTTCCTCATGACACTAGAAAGACCATCTGTCTAAACAGATGTGGTAATCTGATTTGTTTGGCCAATGAACTGAAAAACCCCACAATGTCTTGAATGGGAGTTCCCAGGAGTGCCCAATCCAGCATCTTCTCTGGGCTTCCAGATATTATGTTTATCTCTTCAGGAACAGCTTGGTAATGGCTTATTTGCTTGTGAGAGTTACCAAGAGAGAAGGAATTTCCATAAAAGAGACAAAAAAAGTGATAATATTTTCACAAAAAAATTAGCCATACAGCCATCTGTCATTCTTTTGCAGTTTCATATATTATAAAACAAGAAACAGGTAAAATGCAAGCCAAACCTTGGTCCCTCAGAAGGTGTCAGATCTCCCATGGATTTGAACAGCACCATTGGCTATTTCATCTGTTTATTTACAACCTTATCTAAAGGCTGCAAGTGCAGGTCTTCTCACAACCATGTGTTTTATTATAGATGTATAACCTTAAATATGGAATGGCTAGTCTAGATAGTGTCCCCCTCCCAACATAATCTTCATCATCTGTCTTAATTTTTAAACCCCTTAGGTTTATAAGAATAAATGTATTTTTAAATCTTCCAAAGTCTACAGCAAGTTGACCCTTACCCATCCTCAATTTTTTCTCTTTTAAATTTACTTTCATTTCTCAAGTCTGTACTGTTTGATACCATCGTGTATATAACTTGCATTGTTGCCAAAAAAAAGCTTTAAAATTAAAAAATTACAAAGAATAATCCCCACCCAATCTCTGGTTTTATAAATTAGAAATATATATGCTTAAAGATTAAAATGAAGGCATTTCAAAAATCTTTCTGGGCACATTTCATTTTAGTTCAGGTAATAGAGTCTGGATAGTTCCTTTTCTCAAGTGTTTCTCAGCACCATTAACAGTGAATAACAAACACTTAATTATGTCCATTAATTTTGCTTTGCTATGCAGCATCTTGCCAAAGCTTGTGGGCTAATTATTTAGAAAGGTTTCCAGCTATAAGGTTCTTCTTTGCATAAAGGATTGGGCTGGCTTTCTGATATTGGACTGCCCTTGTCTTGAAGTAAGGAGAGAGACAAATGAAAATAAAATGACCAAGCCCCAATGATAGTCTGAATGAGCACAACTAACAGCAAGCTTCTCATTACTCTAAAGTCACAAAGCTGAATTTGCAGAAATTCAAAAGCTGGAGAAGAAAAGAACAGAGGTACAGACATCCCATCAGGCTTCACCACTCATCTAGCTAGTGCCCTAGGGAAGAAGGATATGAGCTAGCTGAGAAGGAAAGGAAAGAACATTTTGGTTAAGAAAAAGATGGGGATCTGTCTGAAGATTCCACATGCCTGACAGGATTGCATAGGAGTTTGGAGATGCCAAGGCTGCATCTTCTGGTACACTCCAGGAAGAAGGAGTGTACTTTGTTCCCTTAGGAGGAAAACATTTATTTTTTCATTGCATTGTATTTTGTAAATTTAGGATAGCAAGAAAACATGAATTCAGGTTTTAATGCAATAAATGAGTTCTGGCTATTTAAAAAAGCACATCCATAATAGATTATATTAATGGAACTATCCTCATTTTGGTCAAACTCACCCTCCACCATAATGCCTCCACTCCACTGTAGATGTGACATGCACTGTTACCACTCCCTTTGGTTATACAATGAGTGATCTTCACAGTAACTAAGGACTGCATTTCTTGTAAAGAGTGTCTTTCTCCCTTTGTTTTTCTTTTGGCTCCAAGACATCCTATCTGCATAGCAACACGAGTTCAGCTGTCCCTTGACCCAGCTGCACCATTTATTGCACCAATGTGCTGGCAATAAATCCTGTGTGAGGCTCCTTCAGCCAGGGAGCTACGTGAACTCACACACACCACCCCCACACAGGACTGACTACCATGGAATTTTTATATCCTGTCTGCACAAAAGGGAAGGAGAAAAGACACAAAGTATTCTAGTCCACTGATGTACTTTGCAGTGACAGGGGCCACTCACAAAAATCAGTGGTCCTTTTAGGACTACATACTGCCTTTCACAGCATTATATGTAGAACAATATTTCTGTGAATCTGGAAATGTAAATATAGCCCAAAGTACTCTGGCAACATATAAGATGCACATGCACAAGCCCAGAATAGATGAGAGTGAAGAAATGATAGAGATGAGCAGTCACGTGGAAATAAAAACACTGGGTACATGTATAGAAAATGGAAACAAATAACTGAAAACTGCCTGAAGGCAAGTACTACTGGTGATAATCCAGGGATAATGTTTTCGTAGGGATTAACTGTTCTGGAGAACTTTTCCCATGTGTAAAGCACAACATACTTTTTATTCAGCTAGGTTGATTTGGCAGTCTCTTTATTTCTAGAAAAAACTATTTATTGTGCTTGTGTAGAAAAAAATTCCAGCCTTGGACAGCCAGAATACAGTTTTCTTTTTTTCCCCACTGACAATTGTTTTCTGGATAGAGCTCAAGTGCTAATTTCCCACAGATAGTCCACTTCTATAGAATTATTAAAAGCTTGTGTGCCAAATTAATAATTTTGAATCTTGTATCTTTAATGAAATTGGCTACAAGTTAATGTAATTTTTACACTGAATGTGTTCAATTCATTCTTTGGAAACAGATTTCATGTCTTTGGCAAAATGTTATTATTCTTTCAGAGAAGTAACAAAGAGGTACATCACTTTAAAAGAAACTGCTGGGTACAAAGACCTTTACCTTTTTTAGCAGTATTTTTTTTCTCAGTTTTATTGTTGTGGACCTGCTGGTGATTTTCTATATGAGAAACCCAACTTTCAGAGAACAAAAATCCTTTCAGGTTGTTTTAGAGCATGTGCTCCTTCTCATGATTTTTCATGTTTCAAAGATATCCCAGGGCAGTAGATACAGGAAGCAGAAATATCCTTATTCCTACAATTCTTCGCCGTACATTAGAATAACCCCAGAATTCATGTCTCTGTGAAAATAACCTCAGGTCCATTAAACACCATTTTCCTGCTATGCAGAAAAGCTCCTGGGGAAAAGAATCTTAAAAATAAATGAGTGGATAAACTAATACACCACAGGGGCTAATTTGTGGCACTGAGTAAGCAATTCTAACACAAGGACACTAATTTGTTGGGTTTCCCTTGTCATATACTGTATTTAATTGTGGCAAGGGCTAATCAACAGATAAATAATTGCTTCTTCAAGCCAGAACTAAGGTAGCACCTTTACAATTAAATACAGTTATTACTATTATAAACTACAATTTTCAGCATCATGTTCTAGACTTTAACCACAGTTTTCTTGCTGGGCATTTAAGAACCACAATATAGAGTTCAGAAAGTGTACCTTTCTCAGTCTAGGTGTTATCTGAAGTGTTACTTTGTTTTAAAAAAAACACAATCAACCAAACAAAAGTCTTGTATGGAAATTATATTTTAAAATAAATAAATATCTAAAATATTTAAATATAAAATATTGGGAAATTTAACTTCTAAGGGTAATAAATAGAGTGTTAAGACATCCCTTGTTCTGTACAAATGTGCAACACAAAAGCTGAAAACAATTGTGTATGAGATGAAAACTAATGATGCTCAGCTGTATCCTTCTGTGGCTCTAGACATTCTACAACTGTATTCCTCCAAGAAAACTGTGTGACTTGGTCATCACTAAGCAGCTGTGAGCTCAGAAGTGACTGCCACCTAAATCACTTGTCCTAATCAAGAATCTTAGTGTGTGTATATAATGTTTGTACTGAGTGTACCAACCCACATGTAATATAAAACTCAATGTGCTGAAGATGCTTTGTACAGAAATGTAGAATTTGGATGCTGAGGAAAGGAGATGTGTTTTCCTCCTGAATGAAATTAGCATTGTTAGTTGAGCACAGGCAACAGCACCTGACCTGCCAAGGTGTGGGTGAGAGGGTAAGTGGGAAGCAGAAGGTGGATGGGAAGCAGTGATTTCACAACTCCATCTTTTCCTGCCGGGGGTAAGGCATGTGTGTGGGGATAGAAAGGCTCAGAAGGAAGCTAAGGACATCTGCTTTTCACCAGGACTACATCCAAAGAACATCACCTTCCAGAGACAAGCATTTAGCAGCTGGATGAAAAGCAGCTGGCTGGAGCTTATTCTGGTGAAAACAGATCCATGCTAGGAGGAAGTACATCCCCTAAATTCATCTGCATACCTCTGATGTCCCATGAGGCTTTCACAGCACAATGTCTTGTTTTAGCTGATCCATTCTTAAACAACTCCATCATTTCACTTAAATATTTTCAGCTAAAATTATCTCACCCAAACATAGAATTTGGGCACAGTAATTGCTCCAGTAATAAACAATTCAAGGTTTTTAGAACCAGAAAGGTATTTATAAGAGGGACACAGGTACAGCCAACATGGACATTAGCAGTACAAGCTGAAGCCTGTGAACACAAAAGCAAATTCAAGGACTCTTCTTTTTGATCAATCTCAGTGTATCTGGTACTGGCACCAGGGACAGGAACCACACTGCCAAAATTCATGTATCTCTGAATAGGGCTTCATCCATCTCCTGTCCTGATGGGTTTGACAGGGAGGAGCAAACTTGAGGATATCTGTCAAAGAAAGCTGTAGAGTCATAAGGATGCTTAGAGGTGTGTAATCTCCTAGTAAGGGACAACAGCAATCCCAGGGTATATTCTACCAAATGAAAGAGGACCTCTAGAGGCACTTAGAAATAACTTCATAAGTGAATATACTTGTTCTGAAAGCTGACAAGGGTCACATACAATTTTATTTCAATTAATGACATAGGAATTTTTAATTCTCTTTTTTTGTTTACGAGGAAATAATCCCCAATTGATATTCACTTTGAGGTGAACTGCAGAATTGATTTATATTTTTTTGTATATACTGCTCTTTCTCTGGACGACAGGGAGATTTTATTTAGAGTTGCATGTTCAATTTGGGCTATTCATGCAATCAGAGAGCCAACCTTCCCATCTTATTAACCTGGTGGATTTTGCACCACATTTTTCTGAGAATGTTTCAGAAGTATGTTAGTAAAATGGCAAAATTGCCTCCTGTTTAATTTTCCTTCTGTTGATTACTTTATCTTCCAAACCATATGTTTTTCTCATTTTGCTTTGTTTGTGATTGAATATAAAATTAAGATAGTTACCTAATTCTCATTCCAGGTAGCAGTAAGTCATCTCAATTCAGCAATCATTTGGTTTGTCAGTGCAAATAGTCTATTCCTATGAGCCTTAATTAAACATGAAAAGATGGAAATTTCCTCTCATTGAAGAAAAAGAAAGTTGATATCCCAAGGTACTGGAAGTGTTCAGACTACAAGAAGTAGAAATATGACTGGAATGTCAACTAATGTCTACATGATAATAAAAACAGTGTTTGACTTGATAGCTAACCAAGCCCCCAAATGCTTTTCCATTCCACAGTACCCTGAAAAAGCACTTCTTGTTCCATTAGCTGCATGGCTCCAGCTTCCCACAGCAGCACAGGTTGCAGAGGTGACAGTGATTTGCCTTCTCAGCACACCACAAGCAGATGGGGCAGGCTGACACAGGCAATGCCTGGCTGTGAGCACCACGGTTAACTCTAATGAGTCCCCTTTAATTTCTGAGATATTCACACCCAGCTACAGTGACTCACTCCATCAAGTACACATTAGTATGGTAAATTAACTTGCTGCAGGACTGATGAGTTTCCTGGGAGGAGAGTGGGAGGAGACAGTGAGGCATGGAGTCAGGGATGGCACAGAGAGGCGAAGGGATTCAGAGCACCAAGTTCCTGTCCATACCTTATGAAATAAGAATGCTGTTTTTTCAGCTCCAGGCTTTGTGCACAAGTGAGGTATTGAAAGGACCCTTTGATACTAGAGGAAAGCATTTCAGTATTAAAAAAAAACAAACAAGCTTTAAATCACAGTAATTCATTCCAGTGCTAAAATGAAGAGCCCTGGTTTAATGCTTCCTTCAGCAACCCTGTAAAACTAAACAGCTTTATATATATATATATATATATATATAAAACAAAAATAAATGTTTGTAGTTCAAGAAATGTGACAAGAAGTCATCCCTGGAAAGACCCTAGTTCACTTTGTCTCAAATAACAAAAGAACACACTTACTAGTCTTCAGAATAAGGGTAGTATCATCCTAAAAGGATGATTTCCATTTCAAAATCCAGGTTACTGAAGACTTAAAATACAGGTTTCCACTAAGACATGGTCATGCTTTAACTACAAGGCACAGAAACCAGTTTGGATCTAAACTAGATATTTGATTAACATCTGGCCAGAAATGCCATCCTGTCATGTACAGCTCCAGGAAGGCATTGCCAAGCCATTCTGTAGGAAAAAAAACCAAACCCTCGTTCCAAAGAAATGAAGTAAAGGACATTTATATTTTGACCCATGAAGTAATTTCAACCCTGACTGTGCTAAAGACATCAAGCAAATGGTTTAACCTTTTAGTATTTCAACTGTTCACATATAATATAGAGACTTCATGTGCTTCATTCATGACGATTTTATTTGATTGCAAGAGAAGGGAAGATCTCTGAAAGAAATAATCAATATTACCTCTCTCTTTCTCTTGTGCACATCCTCAAGGATTTTCACTGGTTTTGTGAATACTCTTCCTTGTGATGAGAAGGAAAGCACTGAGGAGGGATGAAGGAAGGTAGGAAGCAGAAGTTTCAGGATGACAAGTCTGAAACACTTGACTTTTGCAACAGCTTATGTAAAGGTTGTGAAACACTGATCAGTCTTGATAGCTGCTGGTAGGACTATGTAACAGTGGTAAAATAAGCATTGCTACAGTAAATAGCAGATCTAAACATTATAACAGCTATGGGATGTGGTGCTGACAGTTCACTGTTTTTTTCTTTTTCTTTGAGCTCTTTTGTTCTTTGTGTTAGCAATGGCTCTCTCCATCCAAGTTGCAGCACTCCTTTATTATCCTTCAGATAACCTTATTAATGAATTCAGTATTTTGCTTCAGAAATAATTACAGTATCCCGAATTCATTGTTTTGATTTCTCAGAGGAATAAAACACAGATCAAAGGTGAGCTGCAGAGGAAGAAGGTCTCTTATAAAAATGCATGACAGTTTTGGGAACTGGTGAACTTCCTCCAAAATAAAAGATGAAGTGAAAGTAATTTGCATGCTATTGCTGGAAAATTTACCCAGCCTGCATTCTTTTATCAGACTACGGTGGAAACTGGGGCATGCATGTAAATGTGATATTTTTAAGTATTCCAAGCTGGATAATCTTGCCCTGTCTGGATTTACTCTCTTTAGTGCATTGGAAGTCAGTTTTAAATGCCTCCAAGAACCACACATAGCCACAGAATTACAGATATATTCAATACTTGGTAATAATCAGAGGTTTGGACTAAATCTTTGCATTCCCACACATATGCTGACTCTGTAAGCCCTGAAGATGCTTTTGGACAGTTGGGCTGCTTTTTGGATTCATGTGACCATGATTCCTGCCTCTTCCAGACAGAGTGTCAGCATATGCTACTGATTTGTTCAAGCATTAAGAAGATTCATTTCACTAGCCTGGATACTCCACAAGCTACTATTTAGAGCAATTAAGATTTAGCTGTTTAGATTTCATCTCTTAAAATTGTCTGACTTCCTCATTTCCCAGATTTAGAGTCTCCAGAGGAGATTGTCTAGAGGATATGGGCCATTATATGCTCAAAAAAAAAAAAAAAAAAAAAAAAGTATTTTAGCCTTTAAACTAGCCACTGGCCAAAAGACTGCAAGGAGAAAAGGACTACTGAAAGGGACTAGTCCTTCTTTGCCTTTCAAACTGGACACTAATGGTTAATGGAGCTTGCATCAGACTTCACAGCACTTGGGTCTCACAAAGATAAACAATTTCAGGAGCTCAGTACAGTCCTAAGCGCTTAAGTAAGGATCAGGAATGAAAATTCCCATTAGCTTCACTGAGATTAGTGTTTCAATCTAAACTGACTCCATTCCACATTGTTAAAGGCTCTTAGAATCCAGTGTTGTGATTTACAGCCATATTTTCAGAACTGTTTGCTACCCAGCGTGCTGGTCCTCATCTGGAAATTACTGTTTTCAATTTGCTTTGCAGCTTAAAGGGGAATCCATGTTTAATTACTGTATTTTCTTTTTCAATATGGTTGCTGATCTTTATCTTAAAGCTCTGTTTACTAAAGACAAATTTTAAAATCTGTCTCACAAAATGATATTAGGTCCATACATTATTTTTCCTGGGATAAGCACAGAGACAGAAAGGCACGTTACCAGTATCCTCCCCTTCCCTGAATTGTTTAAAGTCAGCTTCAAAGTTAACACTGCCTTTGGGGTTTGCTTGATTTTGGTTTTATAAGTAAGAAGTATCCTGGCCCTTTGTTTTAAAATTCATGGAGCACAATCCCAGCTTCTGTTTGAAATATATACCAAGCCTTTTATGTGGTTTAGGAGTAGACCTGTATTTTGGCACAGCACCTGCCTATTCATGTCTATAAGGACAAGAAAAAGAATAACAGCAAAAGCAGTTTTGTATGGAAAACATTAAGGCAACATGACCATGTCTCTTTTTTTAGCCAAGTCCTGTTTGAAAAGCAATTGCAATCACTTTTGATTTTAAAGTTATCACAATCCAGTTTTAACACAGCTTTGGAGCACCAAGCACATTGCTCATCCTGGAAAGCACTCCCCAGTGATAGTGCTGGGCCACAAGCACATTTGCTTTTCAGCACACTGCCATTTAGATTCTGCTAAAATAATTTTCTTTTCATAGCAACTTCACTGAACCTCTGGTGAAAAAGAGAATTTCTTTCTAATGATTTACAGTAATTGTCTCAGATGTGCAGATTTGTGCTTTAGGAATGCATTAAGAAAGTCTACCTCATCAACTGTTTTACAACCCCCCACAAGCAAAACTCCTACTGAGGCCAATAATGTTACTGTCATTCTCCAGACTCTATCTGCCTATCTAGATATGCACTGCTCCTTATAGAGCCATACTGTGATGTTCCCAAACCAGTGCTATTTGTTGCTCTACTTGTTTCCATCAAAAATTTCTAAAATACCAGTATTAGTTTTATTATTCTATATCAGTTTGAAAAATTCAATACCACAGCAGTAACATTAACAGCTTTAAAGATTTTTTTTTTTAGTAATCTTTACAAAAAAAATACATATGATGTTTTCTGTGTTGCAGTTAAATTTAGGTGATTCATGCAAGCAAATATCCTGTCATATTGTCCAGGAATACTACTGGCACACCAGATGTGATCTTCTAGAAGGTAGCAACAAGGCTAAAACATATGTATGGGTAGGTAAATCAGTATTTTTTATAATCTACATTATTTCAAGACCTGCTGCAGTTCTACAGCAATGCAGGATTGGTATAATGTATTAAACATATCAATTATATTTGGCATAATATACTTCACATAGGTATAATATACCTTAAAAGTATTCCTGTTATAGGGAGAATTTAAGTGGCCAAAGCAGACTCATAAAACCAGCACAGCTCTACCAGTTAAGAGATGATCTCAGGAAACATCAGTTTCTGCCAGTACAACTGCATCTATGTTTGGGACATCTGTAAACACAGCTGTGCCATTCTGGAATTCTACGTTTTTACAGCCACCAAAAGCCTGAAATCCAGCTCTAACCTCATATTTTGAGGAGCTCTGTGCCATCTTTAGAAAGATGCTAGTCTGTCTTGAAAGAGGCTGCAAATACACCACTTAAATTTCAATAGATTTTTGAGGTTCTTTTGTTCTTCACATAATAAAATGAAGGACTAGAAATCAATTCCCTTCAAGGCTGGAAATATGAGATAGAAGCAAAAAATATGACAAACCATTTGACTCTAATTAATGAAATAGCATTCTTTTTTCTTTTTTATTTTTTCCTTCATTTAAAAGTTATCTGTGAAACTCCAAAACATACCTGAATAATAAAGTTGTAATAAATTCATAAAGTAAGTTACTTTATTTAATGTTAGCATTATATCACAATCATTCCTAACTCTACTCTTCCAGTTAAAGGACCATTGGTGCTTGTTTCTATTAAAACAGAGATATGCTTCTCATGTTCAGTGACCCAGTTCCAAGAAGTATCACAATATAGAAGCCTATTTTCCACTTAATAAACATGCATAATTCCTGTGAATATTAGCAGTGATTATGCACACTTACACACTCTAGGGCATATTCATCAATGAATTCAAAAGATCTGAAGGAAAATGTATTTGGCCCTCTAGACTGCAAGAAACCCTAAAGAATTATAGGAACAGTCAAGTGTTTTTTATTGATATCTTTTATTGTAATGATAGTTTTGTATATTAATTTCTTAGCCCTCTGCCTCCAATGTTAATGAAGTTTTATGCAAGATAAAAGAATTAAGGACTTTTTAGTAGAGAAAAAGGAAAATTAAGACAGCCTGTAAGGATTAAGCTTAACAGTTAGGGTATTCTTTTGAAGAAGGAAATTCTAGGTTCCAGCTTGTCTGATGCTATTTCCTACAGAAAAAGAGGTTAATTGTGATATTACCAGCAGCCCAGAAGGTCACATCTCATCCCAGGTAGATAAATCTGCAAGCAGTGCAGATACAAACAAGACATGATAATTCACAGAATGGGTGAAGTTGGAAGTCACCACAATATCATCTGGTCCAACCTCTCTGCTCAAGCAGGGCAGAGTGCACAGCACAGAACTGCATCCAGAGGATTCTGGAATATCTCCAGTGAGGGAGACTCCACAGCCTCTCTGCACAATCAATTCCAGTGTGTGGTCACTGAACAAGGAATTTCCTCCTGATATTCAGGTGATACTTCCTGTGCATCACTTTCTGCCTCCTGTCCTCTTGCTGGGTACCACAGAGCAGAGCCTGGTCCATCCTCTTGGCACCTTCCCCTCAGATACTGAAAGACATTGATGACCTCCCTTCTCAGTTATTTCTTCTCAAAGCTGAACAGGCTCAGCTCTCTCAGCTTTTCTTTACAACAGAGATGCTCCAATCCCTTCATCATCTTTGTCACCCCCTGCTTCAGGAGCTCCATCTCTCTCTTGTTCTTAGGAGCCCAGAAACTAACACAGCTCTCCAGATGCATCTCACCAGGGCTGAGTAGAGGGGCAGGATGACCTCCCTCGACCTGCTGGCAATGCTCTTCCTCTAATAAATTCAGTTTTCTACAGCTCAAGGAGTGTATAAACCATTCTGACAAAGGTAAGACAATTGCATTGTTTTTGTCACTTAAGAGAGAAAGCAAAAGGACTCAAGTCAGTTGATTCTGCTTTTTCTGCTGTTCTGGATAGTTCTCTGCAGTAGGAAGATGCAATTCCCATACCCTGGAGAGACTTAGAATTTAGCACCAGCTCCTGTCCTGAGCAATGTCTTGAGGTTTTGCACGTTTCTTTACAAAACATTGGCATGAGCTTTGGCTTCCTCAGAATTCTATCCAGAGACTTCTTCCCCTCCCATGTTCTGTGCAGACTGTCAGGAAAGCTAACTCAATGTATCAGTATTTAGGACTCTTTGTGGCTCTGGGCTTGCAGTTTATGACCAACTCTTCAGTAAACTATTTAAAAAACTGCAGAAGCATTCATTTCATTCAGTGCCATGCAGGGAAACATGAGCCCTAAAAGTTTGCCACAGATTTTGTATCCCAAGAAGAATCTATCTACCCAAAAATAGACCAGTATTTTCAATTAACCTAATATATTGCAGAAAAAAACCCATTAAATATGCAACAGTATAAAATGTATTTCTGCCTATTAGCTGCTTATTTAAAAGAGGTATTCTTGACTAAATGTTTTTATAGACACTTCCACTTAAAGTGCTGCAAATAATTTTCTGTAGAGTCCATTGGTGTAACTGCTATTTATTTTAAGCACTGGATGATTTGTACTCATAATGGAAACTTCAATAGCAAATGTTTCCAAGCCAAACTGGATTAATTCCCCCTTCAGTCAATACAGTCTTCATCTACATCAGTAAACAGCACAGTACAATTGATGCAAATATATAGAGTTGGAAGGGTTCATGTTGAGGACCTGATATCCACATCACACATGTTCTGGAGGTTCCCAACTCAAGGTTATTAGCAGGAATTAGATGCAGTAACACAGCAGGTGTGATCCCAGGACACATCTAGTTATGTTTCATTTAAAAAAAAAGCAAACTAAAACGATTTTATGCCCACTATTTCTATGTCCATAATTCTGATGGGAGAGAAGTGAAGATAACCAGGAAATTCACCTCAAAGTGAATATATTATAAAATGTTTTGTCTCTTTAAGCTGAGGATATTTTCTACTGTGAGTAAAAAAAAAGGAGTTTCCTTTGCATCTAAGTTAGATGACCAATACCTTTTTGTCAACACACATGAAAATGCACCCCACAGCTCTCACAAACAAAGAAACCATGTCATCTTAGGTCAACTTGAATTGGAAATGGAGAAAAGTCCTGTATTTCTTCTCAAAATATATTGATCTATGGAAATTTTCCTCAATAAAATCCAGTTCAGACCAACAGATAAATGTCATCCCTCCCAACTATAAGTTTATGCAGAGGAATTACAAATCAATAGATGCTTCATGCATGTTCACCCTGAATATACTTTAAGTGAACTGAGATGCTATAAATGTAATCATAGTGATTTGGGTCTCCTGCTGGTGGCTCCTCCTGGAAAGATCAAATTTCACATCTGGGGATTTATCTGTAGCCAGAAGCCAGGGTAGACAGAATGTCCTACACAGGAGGAGTTTCCACCATGGCCAACACTCAGACTATGAGCTCCTCAGAGACATTCTACAAGCATTTCTGTGACACAGAGAGAAGTAAAGCCTGGATTTACTACAGATAACCATATTTCTCACAAAATTAGTATTTTGCCCTGTATAGATATTAAATATAGGATGACAATAAACTGGACTAAATATACGGCAGTGCAATTATAGAGCAAAAATCAAACCCCACAACTACCAAAGCAAGGGAGAGAATCATATTTGATGTCCATGTCTAAAGGTACATGAGGCCATAAAACTAAAAGCTGGATATTGCAGCTTAGTAAGATTACAAGGCTGTCTTCAAATTTCAGAAGCAAAATACTGCTTGTGTTCTTCATGGGTTTTTTTGCACTGCCATCTCTGCAAACATGATATTGAATTTACTCTCTGATGTGTCTTCATGAGTAAAGTATCTTGTGAAATATCTATGAACACTTCAAACACATGTTTGAAGGAAGGAAGTCCTGGGGGTTCTGAGATATTTTCAGATGTTTTTTCTCACATATACAAAATAATAAAAAAAAAAAATATATATATATATAAAGCCACCCCACCAAAAACCAAAAAAACCTACCAAAAAAAAAAAAAAAAAAACACCCTACAAACTCCCAACAACTACAAAAACCAAAACCAACCAACAAAACAGACAAAAACAAAGAAAAAACCATCAAAATAAAATAATAATTATTAAAAAAAAAAAAAAACAAAAAAACACCTTTACTGTAATTTTCAAGAAAGAAGCAATGATTTCTGAAGAGTTGACATACTTTATTAAGAATTTTGTAAAGACTGTTTACTTTTGCCAGAAACATGTATGGGACATGACTGGATGTCTGCTCTTGCTGGATGTGCAGTGAGTACCATTTAAAATGGAACTTATAAATTACCACTCAATAACAAGCACAACATCTGAGGCTGAAGAAATTCTTTCATCTGAAAACATAATTCATTACAAACCCCATTTGTTTCTTAAGAAAAGGATTGTGAGGCAACATCTTCTTCAGCCACAAATATTAAAATATGAAGACAGAAGCTTATTCATGTAAGTTGATTTAGAAGTTTTTGCTAGAACCATTCATTAGAAACAAAAAAGGTCTAGGTAATACTTTGCAGAGTGATCTGGTTCAACGCTGAAGAAATTTAGGAAAGAATTGTAGCATGCATTTGAGGGAAACAACAATCCCACTTGTCTGCAAAAATTGCTAGTGTTCTCAATATTAAATACCTATATTTTAAAGGCTGCTTTATTTTTATTCAGCCTCACATTGTATTTACAGGCTGTTCTGATCCTACAGTTCATCACTGCCATTCAATATTTCTCCTAATTAACGTTCCTTTGAAGTCTCTGACCTTTAGGCCGAACACCCAATTCTGAATTAAAATATAATTATCTTTGTAACATGAATACACTTTTTATACTACCCCCATGTTCTTCTTGTTACAGAATAAATACACAGTAAATGTAAGGGAAAGGCAGCATTGAACATGACAAAGTTGTGAAAAATAAGAAGAAAATGAACAGATCAGCCTGCTTTCCTTTCTCAATAAAACAAGAAAAAGGTGACTGCAGGGTAAAAATGAAAGCAATACCTAAATTTTATGGAAGAAATCCTTTGTGCACAGTGCATACTTTTTCTGCAGGTCATACTGTCATGAAATGTCACCACTTTTATATAAGTATGTCCAGCAATCACATGGTTTATAGTGAACAGGACCGTGGCCATCCTTTGAAGGTGAATGACATCCATGAGCACAGAGAATGTATTATATTTCTTGTGAATAAATCACAGGTTTTTTTCTAAACTTTTGATTTAGAAAGATTCTGGTCACTTTAGTTCCATGAATCACTGGTGTGATGAGGGCAACACTTCCCACTCATTGCCTCCTCTTCACCATTCCTTCTCCAGGCATAGTTATTCCTCTGTCTGAATGACCAGCAGCACTGTACCATATGTTTGCTTTACATTATTTCATAACTTTTCTACAGTCAAATAACTTACTTTAAAGTTAACAAATAACTTAGTAAACAACTTACTTTCACGTAGAGCTGCTGGAACTCCTCGAGGTTCAGTCTACCACTTGGACAGTCCTTTAGAAATCCTTTGTACCACTGTTTTAGCTCATGTTCATTGAACTCCGTGCTCTTCACCAGATCCTCCATCACCTCAGGGGCCAGCTTACTATTTTGTTTCCCCATTTTGCCTTAGGAAGAAATAAATGAATACAATTAGCCTAGTTTTAAACTGGAATTAGCCACAAAACTTGGACAATTGTTTTGCATTCACTGCTGCTTTCAGTCAAATGCAACTTCACAGATTTGCTAGTGAACATGAACCTAAACTATGCTTGATTATTGGAGGCTGGAAATAGTGCAAAAGGCAATATTCTTCTTTCATTTAGGAATCTTAAGGCCTGGAGACAGACTACTCATTTGCCTTAAAATTAGGCAATTTACAGCTTTTCTTCACAGTAAGATTGAAAAAAATTTCTTATTTTTTTCTTTGAATGTTTCACAGATTCAGGGATGTCCACAGAATTCTTTTTTATCTATGTCTTGAAAATATCTTGACAGCTACATTAGCAGCTACTCCTCACATGTCCAAGGCTGTAGACAGACAGACTTGTAACATACAGCACTAGATATTCCACTGGGAGGAAGAAATGCAAGAATCCACAAACTTGGTCTCAGAAACTGATGAAACTGAACTGGAAGAATAAATTAAATTCTTAAACATTTTTACATTTACATGTATGCTTACACATATGTATAAATAGATGCAGATTTATATTTAAATGCATAATTAATAAACATTATATGGTTTACATTTCATCACTGTTTACATTTCACCATTAACTCTGAAGATATTCACTGCATTGCTATATACATTCTGTGTACACTTAAAATATTAAATATAAAACAGAAACACAAAATTTGTGTGTGTGTATAGATAAATACAGTAATTTCAGTGCTACTCATTCTGGCCCTTTGAGATACGTTCAAGTTCTTTGACCAAATATGCCTTTTGTGAGGACTTTAGAGAAAACCTCATCTTAATTTTTTTCCCGTTTTCCTACAGTTTTTTTTCATGACAGATGTCTTTCAGTTACTTTTTAATCAGATGACAGACAGCACTTAACTTGTCCTGTAGAGAACTGCAAAGCGATGAATAATTTCTTTCCAGAGCCCAGCTTTGCATTTCCATTTTTATCTCCAGTATAGCATCTGTGTCTAATGACTGCACCACACTGAATGCATTGATTTCTAGTCCACATCACCACCCATTCCTGATTTTAATCTATTTTGACATCTTTTGGCATCTTCCCCTATTCCAAAGCAGAAGTTTCTTTCTCCTCCGAAGGACGTACATTGTACTGTTCCAACAAATCAATACATTTATATAACTTCTTTTATGGGAACATTCCTTGAGCAGGTGCAAAGTTAATAATTCCTCCTGGTCTCTGTGTGTGGTCAACATATCCCTGGTGCCACAGTGCCAGCAGCACCAGGTCTGTTCCTGTGGAGACTGAAGGCATTCCAGTTAGGGAAAGCAACCCCTGTTCATTCCCTGGGTCAGCCCTGTGCCCTCTCCCTGTCCCTCAGTTTCTGGTCACTCCCACCCTGATTCCCTGTTGGCCCCCATGCCCTAATCCATCCCTTGTGACACCCCCATGTCCCCTGTTAATTGGTCTCTGATGTTCTCCCCCCCTGCTCATCCCATGTACTAAACCTGGACCCTCACAAGTCCCTTGGCCTTTTTTCCCTGATCCCTGGATGATGCACATGTGTGGCTGAAATAAAACATCCCTGTAAAACCCCTGCAAAAGCCCTTCCTGCTCTTTTACTTCCTATCACCCCAAACAACACCAGATGCAACATGTTCCTACAAGACCTCATGGCTCTCTCCCTTTTGGCCATGATCCTTTCTGGTCTAAACTTACTCCGTGCTCCAAACCTACTTTGAGGCTCTGCCAAGCTCCCATTCACACATTTTGGTAAACTCAGCACAAATATGTGAGAGCTAAATCTTCCAGTTAGTTGCCACAGGCAATACTGTACACACAGATGTCCAGAAATCAGCTATTTTGACTAAATAATGGGTTTGCAATTTACAGTATTTAGAGCAACTGCCCCAGCCTTATCTCTGAAGTCCCCATCTTCTCATGTATGACGTTGACCCAGTTTGGCATATTCTGAATCTAAATCCCAAGGAGACTGGGATGGAATAACCAATGTAGGTTATTTCTCTGGCTCCAGCTCAGATAGCTTTTACAAGAAACAGACTTTTTAAAATTTGTTTTATTCTTTATGGGGCATGTTTGCTTCTTCTTTTTCTATTTCATTCGCACTCTGTTAGCTTTTGCAGTCATAAGGTGCTTTGCTTAGGACCCAGAAGATCCCTAAGGATACTCAATAGTTACAATAACTATCCTAGGTAGATTCAAAATGCATTATTTTTCTCTCTTAATTTAGGCGGTTGTGTTTTTGCTTGACTCTTCACCTGAATCCATATCCCCATAAGGATTTAACTCAACAATATTTACAGATGAAAAAAAGCATCCTCAATGAGCAAAAATCAGGTGGTTTTGACTGACCACTTCTCTGTTATAGCAGCTTTTTAATCTTTATCCATGTCAGCTTTACAGCCCTTGGACCTGGCACTACAGAGAGGTGGAACAGAACTCAGCCATATCTGCCAAAGTTGCCTCTGCTGTTTTCAGTGATGTGAACATAATCCACTGTAGAACATCTACAGAGCATGGAGTGGGTCTGCATGTGTGTAAGAGTACATGAATAAAGACACACATATCCACACACAACCTATCATCAGAGCCAGAGAAACAAGTCACCAGCTTTTTGCCTCTGTGATCCAGGTCCCTAATTTTGGGCAGCTGCTTGTCTGCCACAGGTTTTCCAGTAAGTGCCAAAAACCTTTCACCTTTCTGATGTACCTCACCACAGAATATCCTCCAGTGAAGAAAACCACAGCTGACATTTTGAGAAACACTCTCAGAAAGTATTTTTTCCACAGAACCAAATCAGTATTTGAGAAAGGTATAATTTGTGACTGCTGGGTTCTGTACCCATATTTGCTGCTCCAGCATAGCATGGTGCATAATCTGCTGGGCTCTGTTTGGGAGAGAGAGAGCAAACTGACCAAGCTGGTGACAGTGCTTTCCTGGAATTAGAAGCACTCATTCTTTCTTCATGTTTTAAAGCTCTTTTCTTAGGGAATTGAATTACAATCTGCAAGAAAGCTCAAGAGTCTCATATAATTATCAAACATAAACTCAGACTTCTGTCTCTGAGAGATCCATCTTATTTGGGAATAAAACTCAAATACATAGATTATCTAGTTAATCATATCCTAACATCTTCTAGAGCTTCATTGAATCTCTTATTATTATTGAAAAAGTACAATCACCCATTAGCAATGAGTATGCTACCATCGACGTATTTAGTTTCCTAAAATGAAAACTATTTTTAATTAACTTACAATCACAGTTTCCCAAACATGCTTTTTCCTTGTGAATATCTACAAATATGCCCTAGCAAAAGACAGGAGAGAACAGCTGCACAATCACTAAGATTTCAAGAGGAGGAAAGCTCACTTTGCAAGCATTTTTTTTATTATATTTTATATTTTCAACTATAAATTTGCTTCTAAGTGTCATATTTCCAACCATGCAATGTGACAATCCAAGCACTGCTATTCCTACTCAGTTGTGTCTTCTGGCAAAAAATCATGAAAAGAAAAGAAAAAAAGGACTTCATGTGGGGGAGAGATTCAGAGATTCATGATGAACAGGGTGCCACATAGCATCAATACAACATCAAGTCTGCTCCCAGTGAGATTACTCTGGCAGGAGAATTCTTATTAACACTAGCAAGGGCAACACAGTCCAAATTAGAGATCAGGAAAAACACTAAAACTCTGCTGTTGTGCAACAAGTAGCAAGAGCAATAAAGGCTGAGTTTAAAAACATTATCATTTTCTGAAACACTTGAAAAGGCTGTCAGCCATCCAGAAAAAATTGCTTTTCAAACAACTTAGTAGGCTACTCCAGTGCTTCATTAAGTAACACCTTAATTGCTGCTTTTACAGGTCCATAGGTAAGTCAGATTTAAAAGATGGAATTTTATTAGACAGCCAATCCCCAACCTAAAGCAGTCCAGGCTGTGCCAGCAGCAGGCAGGGCAATATGAGGACAGATCTTGCTGCTCTTTGCTGTGCTGACCTCAGGAGGCCCATGCCAGACAGCTCCTCCAGCTGTAAGAACTGGTGGGGTTTGTTTGGTGCATTTCCTGCAATGCCATCATGTGTCCCACACATGCTCACGTTGTTTTAAGAGCTCTCATCACCCAAACCTCCTGGCCAAAGGCAAGGCTTTTTCCCTGGAATATTTCTCAGCAAGTCCTGCACAGGTTTATCAGGTCTGCCTCTGCCTTTGGCTTGTAAGTAGTAAACTATCAGTGTGAGCACAGTTTCACAAAACTAAATTTAAACTAAACACCTAAGAAATAAAAAGTTTAATTTGAATAGCAAAACATGACCTATAGAGTCTTGTTTGCTGTTCAGTGATTTCAAAAGAGCCCCCAAACTGCTGCTTACACAGCTCTATTCCCAGTCTTTTTTCCCCTCCTCTCATTCCCTTAGGCCTCCTTGGCATGTGCTCAGTGTTCAAGGGACCAAAAGCAATCAAATGGAACTCTGGCTGATCCTAAGGAAGGGTAGAGTGCTGCCAAAGATCTCTTATTTGTGCTGTAAAAGGACCCAAATTCCACTGAGAAGACAGCACCAACAATGTTCAACAATGTCCCTATAACCCAGCTCTGTGTTGTTTTTCTTACTTTCCTTAGTCATAGTTACATAAACCCATTCTCTTCCCAAGTTGCATTAGGAAAAGTGTTGCCAGCAGTTTGAGGGAGGTGATTCTGCCCTCTGCTCAGCACTGGTGAGACACCTCTCACCATTGCCCAGGTCACTGTGTCCAGGGCTGGGCTCCCTGTACCAGGCAGACACTGGAGTCCAGCAAAGAGCCACCAAGCCCTTGCTTAGCTCAGGGATGAGCACTGGATATACAAAGGAAGTCTGAGAAGGCTGGGGCTGTTCAGCCTGCAGGAGAGAAGGCTCAGGGGGTCTTATAGTGTGGGTCTATCCACCCAACAAGGGGAACAAAGACAGCAGAGCCAGCCTCCTCTCAGAAGTGCCCAGTGACACAAGAGGCAATGGGCACAAATTCAAATTCAGGAAATTCTGTCTTGATGTGAGAGAACATTTCTTTGCAGAGCAGATGATCCAACACTGAAACAGGTTACCCAGAAAGGTTGTGGAGTCTCTGTCCTTGAAGATATTTAAAACCCAACTGGACACAACCCTGAGCAATCAGCTATAGCTGGCCATGCTTGAGCAGGGGCATGGACTTGAACATCTTTGGAAGGCCCCTCCAATCTTGGTGATTCTGTCATTCTGTGAAACACAGGGAAATGTGATCCACACATAAATAGGGCAGTCACACCTCCTATTTTTGATATCCACACTAGCTGCCTAATTTCACTAAATTCCTGCATGGGTAGCTGAGAGAAAAAGTGCTCCTTTGGAGAAGAGGTACTGGTGACTCAAGTCACCTTCCCCCCTCCATTGATTCCAGGAGTGCAGAAAAATTCACCTCATAACCTTGGGTACAAGCACCAAAGTGATTTAGGCTATCCCAACTTATTCCCATGTACTCTGGCTGCTTTGATACCTGCCTATGTTCACATGCTCACTTTCCCAGTAATTTTGCAGGAGCTGAGGTAGCTGGCAGTCAACCAATACCTCTGCAGCCTCATCAGGTCTGTGAATTCACTAAATGAATTCCCTTGTATGGTGCATGTTTTTCTTGCTCTTCCCTGGCTTTGGGAAGTGGGAATGAGTCGATGTGGACTATGCCAGAAGCAAATGACAACACTCACTTTGCCAGCTCAGCTGTGCTGGCAGGCACTCATTAGGCTGGAAGGAAAACTGTGCTTCATCTCCACCCCTCTGCCCACTCCCAGCCCACAGGCTCCCACAGGAACGTGCTGACTCCTGGGGACAACATGTGAAATCCAGGCACTGAGCAAGCAGGAGTGGTGGGCGTCTTTGCAGCCTTTGACACAATGCAAATCTATAAATGGCACATCAGTGTATAAACTCCAACATACACACATATATAGGGGTAACAAAACCCCAAACAAGTAATGCTGGGGAAAGCAGAGATCTATGTCTATAATCTACAATAGCAGAATAATTTTCACATCATTTTTAAGCAGACTGTTTTATCAAATTTCCAGCCTTGTGCTGATAACTGTAACTCCTAACAACTCCCAGCATTGTTTCTTTCTTTTCAGGCTGTGCCAGATACTGCCTTTTCTCTACTAATGCCAGCATGAAGGATAGATAGAAAGGCTATCAAGCCACACAGATGCCTCATTCCTTCAAATACATTTATTATCTCACAGAAGACGAAATTTGGAGCTAAAGTCTGTCTTTCACACACAAAACAAACAACAGCCTCATAGCCAAAGCCCCACAGAAATAAGTATCTGAGGAACTATATGTTTGGAAAATAAGAGGAATTTTGCCATTCCCATGGAGAGAGACTTTTTACTAGGGGATGTAATGACATGACAAAGGGCATAGGTTTTCAGCTGAAAGAAGGTAGATTTACCCTGGATATAAGGAAGGATATATTTTACAGTAAGGGTGGTGAGGCACTGGAACAGGTTGTTCAGACCAGTTGTGGGTGTCCCATCTCTGAAAGTGTTCAAAGCAAAGGTGGATGGGGCTGTAGGTGACCCGTTCTAGGGAAGGTTCCTTGCCCATGGCCGGGAGGCTGGAACTAGATGATCTTTAAGTTCTCTTCCATCCCAAATTGTTATAAAATTTTATTTTCCCTAAGAAATTAGTGAAGCACCTCTTCACATCTGTTGTTAATACAATTTCTAAGTCAGCTTGCATGTAACAGGGATGATACCTTGCATAGGAGAACCACTCAGGAGAGCCCTTTTTTCTCCCAATACGTGCAAAAGATGAAGATATTTTAGAGGAGGTTCTGGCACTGTGGCATGACACCAGCTCTTAAGATTCTGACACAATGTAAGTCCTACACTATGATTAAACCTTCTGAAAAGGGGGTCAGTCAGCTTAGAAGGGACTTTCTCCTTTGACTGTCTCTCCTGTAAGCCAATCCTCCTCAGTGGCCTTTACTTCGTGATGTCATGGCATCTGCAGCTCTCCAGACTCCCACAGGACAAGAACTGCATTACTCAGCTCAGTGCCATCTTCCTACTCCTTTCTCAGAAGCCCTGGATCCAAACACAGAGCAGCTCCACACCTGCACTTTACCCACAACAAAGAAGGGCTGCAACAACCTGTAGGAATGGAAGGTGAGCAATTCACCTCCAGGTGTTTGCTGGACAGAAAAGGCAGGCAAGGAGCAGCCTGTCAGACACTGGCAGAGGCACCAGGGCAGAAGGTGCCCAAAACAGTGGCAGTGACAGCCAAACGGGGCTGGGCAATGCCAAGCACAGTGGCCCCGCTCTAGCTGACTCTGCTAAGTGGGGCTGAGCATTACACAGCCTTCAGAGGTCCCTGCCAACCTCCACAGCTCTAAGAGTCAAGAACTGCAGACATCCTTTCAGTAGTTACTGTGGGAGAAAACTGATTATCAGGTATAGGTAGACATATATACTTTCATAATGTTATATTGCCCACACTGACCTCAGGACCATGTTGTTCCCTTTACTCATCAACAAAACTGACCCTGAACCAACAGCTTCCTCCTTCATACAAAATTTAGTGCTCTATTTTAAATTTTCAACCTGCCATGACCAAAAAGTAAGAATTAACATGTATGTGTGTTTAAGGAATAACTTTTTTGTGCAGTGACCAAGCACTATAACAGATTGCCCAGGGGTTGTGGAGTCTCCCTCACTGGAGATATTCAAGAACCATCTGGACATAATCCTGTGCTCTGGGATGACTCTGCTTGAGCAGGACCAGATGACCCACTGCAGTTCTTCCAACCCGACCCATTCTGTGATTCTGTGTTTGTGTAACACCATACTGAAATTAGAAGCAGTCATGATTTACTGCTGATAACATAAACCTCAAACTATGGATGAAAAAATAGGCTAGGTTCTGATTTATGTGGCACTACAGTAAAAACTGGAATAAATCCAGTGATTTCAGATTACTTTACTGGCTTTACCAAATATCAGATTCAGGCCTGTAATCTCTCTCTGTAAAATAAATGGGGGAAAATAGAGAGTAATGGCATTAAGGAATGAAATTATCCAACCAAATTGAATAATAAATGCAGAAAAGAGGCTTAAACAAAAGAAGAGAGAGATATTTTTAAATTTTATTTGAAATGAGATGGATATTCAATTAGATTCAAGCAATAAAAAAAGCATTTGAAAGGGTAAAACCTGTACAGGGGGATGCTCCAACATAACAATGACTGATATCTAGGGTTTTACTCTCTAGGTGACTAGAAAGCTAACATTGAACTTATTCCATTAAAAGTATATATTTGTTTTCTGTTAATTCTGGAATAAAGCAAAAGGGTGTTCTCTACATTTTCAACATCAAAATCCAGAGTAATTCCAGACCCACAAGTAGCTCCACTTTGATGCAGCCCTGTGAGTCACAGTAGGGCTCTATTCAAATCCCAGTGCTGGAGCCAGCAGCTTGGGTAGAAACAAACCAGCAGACACATGGTCTGAACCACATGGCAGGGTCTCATTTCTGCCCTCCTTCCTCATTTGGATTGGATTGCCTACAAAAAGCCATAGTTGGCTTTCTTCCTTTACAAATGGACATAGATGACAGGACAAAGTGTAACTTACTTGAGTTGTTCAACAAGACACAAGTGCTCAGAAGAGTTTCCAGGCTCTACCATTTAGTTTTAGACTTGGAAAGACAGGGGAAAAATCCTTCTTTTGCTTGTTCTTTCTCTCAGGCTCTTTTAGACCATATGGAGGAGTGTCCACGTTTCTGGAGAAGGCTTAGGCTCTGAATGCTCAGTTGTCCTTAAGAAAATTTTTACTTCCCCCTTACCTCCATTATTAGGCTTTGATATGTCATAACTCAAACTTGTTTGTGGTTTATTTTCTTCCAAGTCCCCTTCTTTTCCAATATTTCAATAAAATTTAGTGATTTATATGTTCTACAGAGTTCAGTGATTAATTTCTGATGAGGACAATCAGCTTGTTCATGCTGAGTGTCAGACACATACATGAGTAAATCTGTTGCCATAGTTTCATTCTGCTATTGATCCAGTGTCAGTAAGTAACAAGGAGGTGTGATTTGAGGAGGAAGACTGATTTTTCAGTAATGGAATGAGTATTTTCTTCACTAGACTGTTGTCTGGTAAATTTTGTCCTTTTAAATAATAATCTTAAAAAGCCTGCAGAATATTTACCTTTCTCTAATAATTTGTATGATGAACACCATTGTAATCAACAAATTATTCATAATGCTCCAACATCAGAGCCTTGATGAAAAATTTGGGTTGTACCTTATATGAAATATGAGTTTTTGATCGCTTTTTCTGAGATTTTATTCTAAAATATTTCCAATAGTCTTTCCATCATGAGATGAGAAATGTGTAACCTCCTGGACATAATTACTTCAAAGTGGCCACTGGAGCAAATTACACAGCAGCATTACACAAAGGTCCCTTTCTGAGCCCTGCATTTCAAGAGTGGTTTATACTATTTTAGATATGTCAGAGATCTATCCAATATTCAGTACTGCACCTTTTCCTGGATAGTTGCTGTAAACATCTCTTTTATGAGGGAGATTGTCAGGGCATGCCTGCACATTATAGCTTCTCTGAGTATGTTCCAGTGTTCTGGAGCCAGTCTACATTTGTGTAGACTGTAAGCAACTATTTAGTTTTGTTATGCCAAACTGTATCAACATTTCCTCTGCCTGAGATACAGATTTTTTGGTCAATTTGTAGAGACTGGTGTAAATTCTAGCATCAATTAAAATGCTGTTTTTCTTTGAGATAAGAATTATTGAAGATTCACGCTTGGGGATAAGGTTTCTTAGACTTTAACCTCTGCCTTGACTTCATTTATATATGTGCATAATTTTTTTTCTTGGTTTTCATTTGTTTGTAAATAAATATTCATTTATTCTGTCACAATGCCATAAAAAAGTAATATAATCCTATTAAAAAGTAACGTGTTCTCTCTCCACTTGAATGACAGGATGTCTTATTTGCTATCAGTTTGTTTTATTGTTGGTTTGAAATGCCATTTTACTCTTCTGTTTGATAGGTGCAAAGCCAAATTCCCTAAGTTGATAGCCTTGCCAAGACATACTCTTACTGTTCATCTTCCAGCCTTAATTTAATTTGAGTTTGAATCCATCAGGTGCCTTTTTAGGACTGAACCTCTGACTCGTAAGTCATTATCTTTACTTAATAGAACACGCTTCATTCTTCACTTATATCCATATTCCTCATCACAACTCCTAAACAATAACTGCCCTGCCTTCTGCAAAGGTGGATTAATCAAATCTTTGCTGTTTAAAAAGCCAGTTGTCTTTGGTCCCTCTGCAGTCAATGGAGAGAGTCAATGATTCACCCTGTGCACAGAGACATCTGAAAGAGGCAGGATGAATATATGCATGTGTATTTTAAGATGGAATGAATCAGCAAGTGTCTCTTTTCTTCTGCCACTTGTGGAGGCAGCCCTGTAAACCTTCTTAGATCTGAAACAGGATTTCTAATTGCTTTAAGTGATGCAAGAAAAATCCCACCTTGCTCACTGACAGTGGATAACCTAATGCTGTTCCCAATCTCACTAGGAAAAGCATACATTTGCCAAAGTTGATTGTTATTCCTATGCATTACAGCAATTATTCAGGTGTGATTAATGCCATTACAAGTGCAACATGCTGGTGTACCAAATGCAGTCCTTCCCACAATGATATTTACTTCTATCATAGCAGGGAAATCTTCTGCTCTTTTCCAGGACTCCACAAACCAAAATAATTTAAATAGCTGAACTGTGGAGATCAAATTGTTCACGATTGTTTCATTATGCCCTTGTCATTTCCTGCTTTTTCCTCAATATAGTTCTTAACCAAGTAAAGTCCTGGCCTCTAAGAAAAATTTTATTATTATTATTAAATACAATATTCTTTTGCAACAAATTTCACTTTGACCTTTGATCTAAACACTATACTAATTTCTCCAACTCATTGCTAATATCCAGCTCCCTCTTTACCCAACAGAGTCCCTTTAGCAGCCATGTTCAGTGGTGCAGGGCCCTGGATCACTGCTCTAGATTCTCAGGGAGAAGTAGGTATGGTGAGCACTGTGTGGCCCTCCTCCAGTCTGCTGGGAATAACAGCAGCCAAGATCAGTGCTCAGATGGGTTTCTCTCTGTTCCCAACTCACACAGCAGTGAGAAGGTCTCTTTCTTATCTAGTTCATGCTCCTGTGTCCTGTGATGACTGAGACTCACAAAGGATGGAGTAAAACTCTGAGCAATGATATCAGCACATGGTCTATAAATAGAGTTAACTGAAATAATTATAATTTAACACATACAGACACACTTCATACCTTCATTTCCATTCAATTTCTGCATGAAAAGGAGCACCCCAGACCCTGTTGTTAGCTGGCTTTTGAACACCCATGATTTTTGAGCATGATCTGATTTCAACAGATCATTTTGACCTATGGGCTAAACACTGCATTACTAAAAACCACATGGCTGTGTTACAGTCAATGTTAACAGGAGTGATTAGCAGGAAAGCAGGTTACTACTTTTTATTTTACTAAAAACCTTTCAAAGTCAAAATAAAGTGTTTGTATCATTGTGGCTAGTGATCCATTGGCGCAATGCTCTCCCCAAATTCATTATAAATGGATCGTCAGAACTATCCCTTGTGACTTCTTCAGATGGACCCTGATTAAATGCAGAGGAAATATGTTACTGAGAAGATGAATCATAATTCTGCAGAATGAAATCAATGGCTTTACACCTTTGAGTTGGACACTGAATGTTGATCAAAAATGTTACTCATATAAATGAGTGAACAGATGAATCACATACACAGCTTGGATAGGAAAAAGGTACCTAAAATTCGAGCAGAAGTAACCTTGACTATGACAGAAAACTAGAAGAAAACCTGAAAATGCTTTCCCTAAGGTAGAACTTCCAAGTAAAAATTCTTTCTTTGCATTACTATGAAATGTAAGGTTCTTTCATAATTTCTGATATTATGGTTTGGAATAAATGTAAACGTTTTACTTAGACTAGTTGGTTGGCTTATTTGAAACAACATTTGAATTAGTTCCTTCAATCTAGCTCTAAGCTGGCATGCTGGTAACAAGGATGAGATGCCCTAACAGGTACCCACTGGTACGACTTAAGCCACTCCAGTCAACTCAGCTGCTGAGACACAGGGTGTTCTGCATGGATGTCTCAGACACCTTAGGTCCTTTCAGGTGGCACTAGACACCTCGACTTAAGCAGATGGATCAGCCAAATGAGATCTTGCCTTCCAGACTTAGACAGCTAACTTAGAATCCTAGAATCTTTAGCTTGGAAAAAACATCTAAGAACAATTCCAACGGTTATCCCAGGGCCACTGTGCTCACCACTAAACCATATCCCCAGGTGACAATCTGTGTGCTTTTAGAACACCTACAGGAATGGTGACAGCACTACTTCCCTGGGCAGCCTATTCCAGTGTCTGACCAACCTTTGAGTGAAGAAATTTATCTTCATATCCAATCTAAACTTCTCCTAATGCAACTTGAGGCCATTTCCTCTCACCCTGTCATTTGTTACCTCAGCAAAGAGACTGACCCCCACCACCAGCCTGAACCTAGCTGTTAAATGCGGCAGTGCCCTGCTTCTAAAGCAGAGAAAAGTCATTGCAGAGAAACCTTGCTCACTGAAATTGATTCATTAAGCTTATACCTAAAGGCTCTCCCTCTGGAGTCTATGAAAAATGCTTGCCTTCCCTTAATCCCCTCTTAGGCTATGCAGGCAGCATCTGAAAGCTGGGAGGGAAATAAAGTGTTTCTGATGTCGCTAAACTGACTGATGCTGCTGTGCAATGCTGTTTTAGACATCCAACTGTAAGCCTCCCTGCCCACTCCAGCAAGCACACACCCAACCAGCAAAGAGGACATGTGCAGGCAGCTGCTGTGTCAGCAGTGCCCAAAGCAGAGCTGCCAACTCACCTGCTCTTTGTGTTTGTGTATAGATCAACCACAGAACCATGGAATTGTTCAGGCTGGAAAAGACCTTTAGGAACATCGAGTCCAACTGTTAACCCAGCACTACCAAGCCCCCTCTGCTATTTCATAAAATAATGCACAAGAGCTCCAAATCACAGTTGATCTCATTTTTCAACCTTGACTATTATCCTTAATGGATATTGGAGTAAAAAGGTCAAAGCTGGGAACGCGTGAAACTGAACTGGTCCCACCAGGACTGAATTTAGAAGAATACACTGACAACTGTGCTTCCTCCTCTAGGAGATTCCCTTTCCAGAGCTGCCAATCCAATTTCTGTCATAAAGTACAAAATTTATTCAAATTTTAATGTGGCTTTAATGCAACTGAGAACATGAGTTCTTTAGTGCAGACTGACTCTATTACATGGGCAAGCCCAGCATCAAAAAGCAATAATGCATATAACTATTACCTCAGTAATTAACACGTTAGTAACACTCATAGATAATACAGATGAGCCTCACAAACCCTTTTTCCTGGAAAAAATGTAAGTATTTTTACAGGTAACAGAGCTACTAGCAAGGTTATATATTGAGAGGAAAAAAGAATGCACTCTGACATTAATATTGATAGAAAGTGCAAAATGAGCAAAAAGGACAAAGCAAACGGAATGCTGGCTGTCTCAGAGGAGACTCTATGTCCCCAGTACAGGAACCTCATTATTATTTCATGACCTTAATGGCAAGCCCCTGAGCCTCGTGTATGTCCTTCATAACTAAAGACTAATTACAAACACAACCCAGTGAATCTCAGCTATGAAGCATTTGAAAGCTTTTAGCTATTTCTTCTAGTTTTGACTTCATTTTTACAGTACAATAGTTCTGTGAGACAGCATGGTAAAACATACAACATTCCATGGGTTCCAAATATGAATCACAGCCTATGGTTAAAAGATGCCAGAGGGAGACAGGGAGGGAGAGAGAGAAAGCATCTCATACTAAAGGACAGCACAATTTCATCATTTCATACATTAAAAGTAATTGGAACAATTTCTTCCAACTGTTTTTGAATGAGAGGTCTACTGGAATAAATTTTTATAAAAACTGGCTACTGCTGCTGTGCTAATAAAACTGATAAATTGCTCACCTGAATCCATGTGTGTGCAAACATGCTTTTCTTTGGTGAAATAATAAAAGGTATATAAAAAGTAAAAAAAGAAAGAGGTACAGTCAAAATTCCAGTAGCATTTACCATGGCCAAGAATAATGAAATCTATACCAAAGGAAGAGGAGAAGACAGAGGAGACCAATACAACACACCACACATTTGTAATACCACATCATCCATCTCCATCCAATTTCCGTGCCTCATCCAGCAAAGAACAACAAGTTTGTTGTGCTTTGGGCTTTTTCAGTTTAAAGAGATGCCTACTTTTCAGATCACTTTCTAAAATGTGCATTTTTCTAGGACACACAGTTCAGGAGTTTTATTTTTGGTGATGACATAAAAAGGTAAGCAACATTTTTGATTCGGGTATATCACTGCATGCAGAACTCCTTCAGCAAAGCACATGGAAAGCTGCTACAAAGGAACAGCTCTGAGACAGGCCATAGAAATAAACTCAACAAAACAGAAGAAAAGCAATGGTGAGGCAGATAAAGATATGAAGGATAACAAATGAAAGCCATATAAACATTTAAATTATTATGAAATTCACAAAAACTATTGTCTGAATTCCTTCAGTTTAGCACCTACCAGGATAAAGCAATTGATGTAGGTTGCTAAGCACAGACAAGCTGACTCAGAAATCTTTCCTAAGGTCTCAAAATTGCAAATCTAAAATATCAGCCTACACTTCCATTAAATTGTCTAGGAAAATATAATTTTGTTCTGATTCACTGTCCACCTTTGGTAGAAAAGGACCTGTGGAGGAAACTATTTTAGAAAAACAAGCAAGAAAAAGACATTATTGTAGGCTATGAATCCTGGAAAGCATGACATATAACCCTAATCCTTAAGGGGCAGGATGTTTTTTCCTAACCTAGGGCTGTCTGTCACTGAATTGTCCGTGGGAATAGTTGAGGTCTGTGGAACAAAACTACAAAGGTGCTGGATAAAAAAGGAAAAGTAACCAGAAAAAGACATTTTCATTTTCTAGCAGAGCTGCATTTGCAGAGACAACCTCGAGGCTTTTGCCAAAGCTGATCAAGGAGGATCTCTCCAAGTTGAGGGGGAATTGTTGGAGGTAACAGACAAGGACAAAGAGCCTGGACATCTTCACATGGCTGTCTGTGCCTTTCACAGCAGCTGCTACTCCCAAGTGACAGGAGACAGCAGTGGGTGAAACATTTTTATTCCCAACCATGATACTAAGCAGGAACTGCACTGGCAGCTACCCTGGACTATTTAAGTCTGTAGAATCTGGAAAGCTAGAAATATCAAAACACTGCCTTCCTTGGCATTACCTCACGATTACTTCACTCATTACTGGAGAATGCAGAGGCAAAAAGGTTTAATATAAAAATGGTTGTTGCTCTAGCTAATGATTCCAGAGACTGGGAATGATATAATCTCTTTGGGGATGATATAATCTCTTTGGGGATGATATAATCTCTTTCATATTTATTACGCTTTTGCTATAAAGCACGCAAATTAAACTGATTGTAAGAAAGAACAAAAATATTTTGAGTGACAAATAGAAAAAAAACTTTCTTTATAATCAAACCCACACCACTCTTCACCACTGAAATGCACCCACAGCTTTTTTTAATTGTAAAAATGGCCCACACCTTTAGTATAGGAAAATAACATCTACAGTGGGATTTAAATCAGCTTGCTTTAATGCTCTCAAATTTTGGTGTCTGTACTAACTAGTAATTTAGACAATAGAGACACAGTCATCTCCAGGTAGAGTCAGCAAAGTTGATCTAAGACACTTCTCCCAGGATGGGATGAGTCATACTTTGGAGGTGCTGTCCTCTCTCCATTGATTCTCCAGACTCATATCTAATAATCACTGATCAAATTAGCTTTCCTGAATTTGTCTGATCCCTTTTTGGCCACATTTATATTTTGGTCTCTACAACATCCTGTGGAAATCAGTTTCGTAATTTAATTAAACGCTATACAATAATTTCATTGGTGACCCTCTTTCTGGCTATGAGAGAGACTCTTTCTTATTCACCTGCTTCTCATCAGATGTGAAATAACCAGACTCTGCCCAACCTATGTGCCACATTTCTAAACAACTTCACTCCCTTTTCCTAGGCTTTTTCAAAAATTTACTAATTCTTTATCATACAAGTGACTATAATTACATGCTCCACATGCTTATAAAATAGAATACATTTCTACCATCATACTAGTTCCTAGATATTTTAGCTGTTATTTGATATAAATTGGTAATTTCAGAGATCTATCCTCATTGATTTCCATTTCCTCTCCCAATTTCTACTTGTTATAGTCATCAATGTATTTTGTCCCACAGGCATTGCCCTCCTCTTGTTATCAATAAATCCACCTGACATTTTATATTCCCAATATTCAGTATTTTATTATCATGCTGCAGCAATTTATAGTCAAATTTAAATACAATTGTTATGAATAATCTCAAATCATACACAAACCTCTTCATTTCACCAGTCAATTCCACAAGTATTTATGAATATTTTTAATTTTTTCTCCCATTCCCCATAAATTGCAAAAATGTGTGATAACTGTTTTTTATGTCTACTACCTTTTACCATATTATGGGTATATAATTTAAAACTAGGAAAAAATGCCTTAAACATATTGTTATCATTAAAGGCTAAAAACTTAATAAAATATTTCATAGAGTTCTGTATTTTAACAACCTAGGAAGAAGTGCTGAGATCATTTAGGGCAGAAAAAATTATGATTTCACACCCAAATTCCTGGTTCATCCCCAATATTTGTCATTGAACAAGAATACAGTTTTTGGACAGGCCTGTCAAGCTTTGATAGGCCAATCAAACTTTGATTCAAAGTTTGAAAGAACAAATAATCTACCAGGTCTGCAGCTCGAACAGGCCCTGCTCATGTTAAATGCTGAGCTGGAAGAGCTGTTAATTCTCTCTGGTGTGACTGCAGGAAAAAAAGTGAAAATAAACTAAGGCTGCAGTTTAGGAACAAGATAAGCAGTGAAATAAAATATAATAATAACAAAAAATTCCCTAAATCCCCAGAATCCAGCATCACAAAACAGAGTAATGTCAAAAACTATTGTGGTACTTTCCAGGATTTGGAACACCTACTAAATCAAATCAGAGGACGTAATATAAGAAAAGATCCCTGCCAGAAGGCAGAACTGCTTGAGGTGGTTATACTTGGGGATGGGGGGGCTCCTTTGGTTTTTTGTTTAGTTGTTGTTGGGTTTTTTGTGTTGTTTTGTTTTGTTTTTTCCCTGAACTACTCCCAAAAGATTCAGTATAAAAAGAACCTGTTACAGAATGGTCTCTGGAAAGTGAACAAGGCTCCCAATGATGGGCTTCTGGTAGGGATATTTTTTGGTCTCCAAAACAAAAGAGAGTACAGAACAAATGGTATTCAGGAAACCTGCTTTTTCATGGTGAAAAGCAATCCCTTTATCTTTCCTGATCAGAGTAGCCCTGTTACTACAACCAAGCAAGAAGGAAGGGGAGCGAGTGGTGTCTAGAAATAGATTGAAGAAAAGGGACTGAAATACTCTTTCCTTGCTTATAAAAATCTGCATTATTATTTTTTGTGGGAAATGTGCATATTTTGGAAAGGAAAAATGTAGACTTCAAATCAAGTGATATAAGGCCAGCTTTACAAAAACATGTAAGTGTTTCTGTGGGTCGGACTACTGGCTAATGTAAGTATTGTTGCGTAATTGCATTGGTTCATTTCTATTCAAGTAAATCAAGGTGATGTTCAGTATAAATATATCAAGCATCCCTCCAGCAGCTTGAGTGCTCTTCAGAAATCTCACCAGGTACCTAAATAGCTATGCAAATCTCATCTCAAGTATTTAGTTGCTGCATTCCCTGCTCAAAAGGCAACTTAAACTCTGTCACCTTAACTTTCTAAGAATACAACACCAGCATACAAAGCAGGCCAAGCACTGAACTTCATAAGGCTGTGAATCCATGCCTTGTCTCATGTGGTACCACTTCTTAGCATTCTGAAGGTCCCAGTTTCTCACACACTGCCACTGTGAACCTGTGAAAATTCAGGTTGGTATTTGATTCTTCATGAAAATAGCCAGGCCTGTGAATAATCCTGTATTATATCAGTGTTAGTCCTGGGTAACTGTGAGTGCTAAGCTGTGAGTGCACATTAACAGAGTGTGGTACAGCACATGCCTGAACAGCCTGGTGAAAGGACAGGCTATAAGTGTTGCTGAGAAACAGCACCACATATAGAGATATATACACATACAATAAATATAGGCTAAGCTGGTTTTATTATGTGGATGTGCTTAGCGTTAAGAATGCCTGCACAGCATTACCATGGCTCTGCTGTGAGACAGACACTTAGGGAACAGCAAATCAATTGTAAATCTCAGGCCCATGTTGTCCCTAATCTTCTCCCTTGACTAATCTTTACTCTGTAGTTTTGGCTCCCTGGTTTGCCAAGCCAGTCCCACTAAATCTGTACCAGCTCATCCTGACTCTTTCTCCTACTTTCCTTCCTATCTGGTTCTTATTCCCCACCCAATGCCAATTCTCATCACACCAGGTGTACTATCTGCTTTGTCTTCTCCTTCTCTGACTTTTCATCAGCAAAAGCAGTGAGAGCAGTGATGTTCATAGCATACAAAATGGATGCACAAGGGCAAAAAAGCAGGTATTCTTATTTAAGCTGCAGTGGAATTCATCTGGGCAACATCTAGATGATTGACATTTAAACAGCCTTGGCACAAAGATGACACATCCACTCCCAAAGAGCAGGGAGGGATGCATGCCCAGGCTGCCAGCAGAGCTGTCAGCATCATTCAGAGAGGCAGGGGCTGAACGGGAGGCACGGCAGCAGGATGCAGCATGTTTAAATGATGCTGAAAACTCTTAAATATTGGAGAGCATTTTATGTTAAAAAATAGATTGTAAAGCTAAGTGATTTATGTTGTGTAAAGCCTAAGAAACCCAAGACAATAAAGAAACACCATGGTTTACAGGTGGGAGGGAGGGTGCAGATGCAGCAGAGAGGACAAGACTGATACAAGAATTTCCCTCACACCTGGGCAAACAACCTCCAACTACCCTAAAGCATCACAGACTGGTCAGAGGAGAAAACACTGAAGAAGAGAGCTGAGGTTTCCCAGTAAGACTTAAACTGGTTTTGTTTGTTTTTCCCAGAAAAAATGAACCTGACTGATGCTGATGCCAGTCTGCCCTGAACAAAGGATATAATGAAAAAAAGGACAGAGATCTTATGTCACTAGCATTTGTATTTATTGTTTTAGAAACTAACTCTACTTCTCAAAAAAACCCCCAAAAAACCCAAACAAACAAAAAAAAACCCCAAACCAAGCTTTTTAGAACACCTAGGAAAAACCTTTTTCAGGGTTAAGAGGAGCATTCAATTTCGATCTGACATGCATGGGAAAGCCCTGAGAAGCTACAATATCCCGAATATCCAAATAATTACCATATTGAAGTTTCCCTCAAATTAGTGCCTGTGTCCAAATAAAGCCATTTGACAGTTGGCTTATTCTTCACTAATGTCATGCTCCTACCCTATTTCACTATCTGTGCTTCAAACTTTCTTAGAAGCAATTTTTCTTTAACTTGAAAAGTGGCACATTGATTTATAACTCCAAGAACCTGGCCAGAATCCAGAAAAGCATCCAACAGCCAACCTTTAACTTAATCTGTTCCATCATGAAAATGAATTAGTGTTGTTTTAAATATTAATTATTACAGTCAATAGCAAAAATGCCACCATTTTTAAAACTTTCATATGACCAGGAAGAACAGAAAACTGAGCAACTGTACCATTTTTATTAGTGACAAATTAGAGACAAACCATTTGAAATTACTGCAAAGAAAAACAAGAGAAGACCCTTCTCCTCTAACACAGCACCCATAAATCATGCAGAATAATAACAGAGAAGTAATTATGGTCAGTAGCAAGGAACTTGATTAATCTGGGTTATTTCTACCTGGGTGGTAGCCATTAGAAGTTGGATATCTAATCTAAACTAGTCATCAAGGCTCCAATGTGCAATGGAGAGAAACAGGCACCCATTTCAGCAAGTAGCAATTCATTCCATGCTATATAAAAGGTTACTGGGATTAATTGCTCTCTGGAAATGCTTACTCTTGTTTGACTAACAAAAAAGGTCTACACAATTAGTTTAGACTAAACATTTAACTCCTAGACAAGCTAGAAAGGCATGAAAAAATATTCTACCCCCAGAGCTCAGACTGAGATGATTTTCCCAGTTTGGGGACAACTGCAGAGCCTTCAGCCAAACTGTGACCCAAATCTTGGCAGTGCCTGGTTGGTGGAGCCAGTGAAGGCAGCAGACCTCTGCTGAAGTTGTGGGACAAAATACCAGCTCAACATTATAGCAGTCCCTGCACAGACTTTTCCCAACAAACTCTTTCTGCCAGTTACCAACCAGACTCCAACAGCAGATTTACTAAAAATAATCGCACAGATTCATGTTCTCTGATTTCTCTGAACCATGTCATATATTCATTCAGATAATAAGATTCTCTTAGATGAAAAATGGGGACGTCAACTTAATGATTTTTAAAGGTGTTTTTGACAGGTTAATATCATTGCTGACACTTCCACGGGAAATGACTTAGTATCAACTGGTTCCAGACCTTGGTAATTAATCTACAAGAAAGAATACAACCATTTCTACAATATTATGTTTCTATCATTCTAAAAAATATATTTTTTACTAATGCATCAGTAAAAACTAAAACTTAAAACAAAAACTTAAAGTTTCTATCTGTTATTACATAGAGAATTAGTTGTGACATTTTCACTGCATCTACGCTGCTTAGTTTGGAGTACCAAGAGATAGGTAAGTATCCTGAAAGTCCTATTTCTCCAAACAGAACAGGTCATTTTGACATTTTAAAGAGGACTAACTTAATAGGCATCTGAGTGTAAATTAACTAAATGTTGAAGCACATCCAGTCACAGCCAAGGGTCCCAGTTCAGACACCATGTAACTCTACTTCGAAGTCTTGTGACATGTTTCTCAAGATTCTTGTTTTTCTTAAAGAGTTGTCCTCTGAATATAAAGCTGGCATGCAACAATTGCTAACTTAAGCTTACTTAAGCTTCTTTGATTTGCTTTCAGCCATGACATATACTCATTTTGTCCTTGCTTTTGTTCTCTAAAGCAGTTTATAAAACTTGAAAAAAAGGAGTGCTTTGTATCATATGGAAAATAACTGTGCTGTAAGGAACAATACCAAGGCTGAAAAGCCTAAAATTAGACCTGTAAGCTTTGCTTTCATTGGCAACGATGTGTGAACATTCATATTGTCCCAATCCCACATTCTACCTCTTTATTCTTGCTAAACACACCACTTTCTGAAAAACACTGAAGTCTAAAATTAGCAAACCTGTTTGATTCAAGGGTATACTGACCTTGGTGATGGGCTATTTTGATCACCTTTAGGGTTTAACAGTGAATTACAAGATCAGCTATTTTCAAAAGAAGCAAAGAAAAAGCATTTGCAGAACAAAAAGCTGAACATCTGAAATGGTGCCTGGAATAATACTGCAATTTCTAGTTTACTTTTTCTTTTTTTTCCCTCCTAAGAAAACTCAAAAGCAAATCTAATAGCTGCATTTTTGCTGAAAGCAAGCTAGTGAGGAGATATGCACTGTATAAAGTTCCTGGTGCTGGGCAACATGGGACTAACAGGGATAATTTCGTCATAACAGGTTAGCATCTATGATATACCCATTCCCTTCTCAGCTATGCTCATTCAGTTCCTACTGCAGTCAACAGGGGAGATAAATAAGAGCAAAATGTATTCAAAAGGTCAAACTTCATGGATTTTCAAGAAAGCCACAGAGAGGCTAAAGTGAAACCAATGCTTGCTACTGCCTTAAGTATAATTCAAGCAGTTGCTAGTGTAGTGTTTATTTTGAGTGTCTCCTTGTGGAATTTCAGGATAAAATATGAGATTGGCAGTGAGCCTGAAGGGGGTATAGTCAGAGCAGTCCAATTTCAACAGACTATCAAGATGAACTGTGGGGAGTTATTTTACAGTTTTATGACTATAGCTCACTCTGAAGCACAGTGTTATTAATATTTGTAGAGCATTATGATATAAATAGCAACACTACATCCACCACCTAGATACCTGTGGTATGCTCTGACAGAGCACTTTTTAGATAACAAAATACCATTAAATGTGCCCCAAAAGCTATACTTGAGATATTAGATAGAGATGTAATGCAACAGTTATTTATGCATCAAAAATGCTGATGTGGACCTCTAATGCAGCACTAACTAAGCAGCCTTAGGCACTAGCTCCAGGGTGATTTTGTCAGAAACCAGAATTAATTCTAACACTGTTCCAGCACAAGAAACCAAATAGTTTCTTGGATTTAGGACCAGTGGAAGCCTAGATAAAGCTGGTCCTGAACTGTATTCAGTGTTTCCCATTGGAAAATCTGTGGCCATAAAAAGTAATGTTTTCAAAGTAAGACAAAGAGCAGCTGGAGAATACTATTTATTTCATCACACTGATCTTGTCAGTTTTTCCTAATGTTTCCTACACCCTGGAAACAGCATAAGCTGTCTGTCAAGCTTTGCTTCCCAGCAGCAAGATCCTGGGTCACACGGTGGCATTTCAGACAAAGCTGAGCTTTTGGAAAAAGAACAGAGGCTGACCGTGCCACTGATAAAAATGGAGATGTTAACCACCACCAATTGCCTCAGAGCAACAAGGAAACCCTGAGAAAGGTAAATACACCTTTCTCAGGATCAGACAGTTTTGTCCTAGTTCCAACCACAGGATGAGATAATTTCTTCCTGGGACAGCCCTTCTTTTGTGCCTAATAAAGCCAGGTAATTGCATCCTGGATTTTGTGGGTAGGAACATGATGTGCAGCAAGACCATTTATGGAGTTGTGGCTTCAGTCTAAGGCTTAGCATTCTATTCTTACTTATAGAGAACTAATTTTACTGCCTTGGTAACTGACATTTTTCAAGTTTCTGCAATTTCTTCAAACACTTCTAATGATTTAATAATTATGAACATGCCTATACTTGAAAAATAGTTCAAATGAAAATCGGTAGTGGATATGAACTACACTAGGCATTCCTGAGAAATTCAACATGATGTTCTCATTCCTTCCTTACTCTTCAGAAAAGCATCTTGTTAATACAGTTATGTTTCCAATGAACAATAATTCCCTAGACTAAGAGTACTTACACATGGAATTATTTTGGAATAGCATTTCCCAAAGAATATCAGGAACAGGAGAACTTCTCTTTGCTATTCACTGTACTAAAAAAATGTGGGCTCTCATTTTTCATAGAATCATATAATTTTGCCTGAAAGGGACCTTAAAGATCATCCAGTTCCAGCACCCCTGCAATGGCCAGGGACACCCTTCACTAGGCCAGGTTTTGCTCAAAGCCCGATCCAGACTGGCTTTGAACATTTCCTGGGGTGTGGCACCCACAGCTTCTCCGGGTGACTTATTACATTGTCTCACCATGCTCATAGTGAAAAATTTCATGGAAAATCTAATCTAAACCTGCCTTCTTTCAGTTTTAAGGCCATTACACCATGTCTTATCACCCCATGTCCTTGTAAAAACTCCTTCTGCAGCTTTACCCCTTTTGGTACTGGAAGGCTGCTGTAAGGCCTCCCTTATAGAAGGTATAAGATGCATGGACCTAGATTCTAACAGTAATAAGTTTAATATTACTATTAATTCTTATAATGGATTATCAGAAGTAGGATTCTTTACTGTGAGAGTGGTGAAGCACTGAAACAGCTTGCTCAGAGAAGTTGTGTATATTCAAGACCAGGCTGCATGGGGCTTTGAGCAACCTGGTCTAGTGGAAAGATCTGTTCCACTCCAAACCATTCCACATTAGAAAGAGAATTACCACATAAAAATAATCAAAAGAGTTAAAGATTCTGCAGTAAGCTATACAATCCTTTTTAAAATATTTAAATTAAATTAAATATACTTTTAAAAATATCCCCACAGGCCCCTAAATCCCCACACAAGCTGTGGTGCTGAATACTTTATAAATTTATATACTCCATACCATATGGAGTTTCTGCACAAATGCCAGAGGTAGATATGCAAATTCCTTCATGAATAGTGTAGGTAAATGTAAATTAGACTCTCTCAGAGCCAACTTACAGAGCAGAGATAATGGCACAATATCCTGAGTCTGTGTGTGACACAGGCAAGCATGAAATGCTTTCTCCAAGGTTCATACACACCTCAAGAAAACGCCAGGTTAAACTTGTGACCTGGGCATAACTGATGTGGGATGTTTATATCTTAGGGGAAAATGTGCCATCATTCAAGCTGCCTGGGCAGTCTTCAGGTCTGCATTCTCTTGGAGGATCTCCATGGCAGGTGCCAGTTGTCACTAAATGGTGGGTGCTGAGGGGAGTTGCACTGGATTTCAGAACTGTCCCAGCTCCTGGGCTTGTCCCCAGGACAGCTCTCCCCAGCCTGCCCAAGGCAGACACCTGATGCTGGCTGGCTGTGCCCACACCAGGTGCAGAAACAGGACCTCAGTAGCATCCTCTGTGCTTCACTCCACACCTCCTACTTCCCAGCCAAGAAAATATGTATTCCAGTCAAAAGCAGTCTAGACATAAGGTAATATATGCCATACAGATGCACAGGAGATTACACCTGACACAAAACCCAAAGAAATAATCTGATAAATAAATCTGATAATCTGAGAAAAAAATTGAGACAGGTTGAGTAAGTTGGTGACTATATTCCATCAGAATATTTTGGAGAAGCTACTTCATCTGCTCACCATAGAAAGGACTGCTTGCCACTTCCCACCAGCCATATTCTGCTTTTCCACTACTTGCAGCTTGTTTTGATTTTGGCTGAGTGGAAGATAGATATGGAAAACTCTTGCAGGAATACCAGAGTGCAGGGAGCAACCTTGCCTACTAATCGATGCAAGCTGCCTGGGAAGACAGGCAGGATGATCATTTCCTCCCTGCTTGTTCATCTACTCCCCTGAGAACAAGTCAGACAGCAGTGACACATTAGGGCATGTGCTGCCAAAGTGCTTCTGGCATTAAAAATAAGTGAAGCATCAAGTGACCGAGCCCTTTCAGCTAGCCATGGGATGCAGGGCTGTTCCAGCCAAAGCAAAGGCCCACTACAGCTGAAGCACACATTTAAATTTTTCACTTAGAGTGATAAAAAGTCCCATTGAATAGTCTGCTACGGGAGCAGAGTAAAGCTGGCAAGTTTGTTTGTTAAAAAACAACCAGACTTTGCAGTTCTACTTTTAGAATACACACCTAAGATGGAGTTTGCTGCATGAGCTCAAGTCTTGATGTGCTGAAAAAAAATTGTATAACCAACTCTTACACATGGCAAATTTTCTTCTTTTGTCTTCCATAATGTGGACTTGGACAGTACTTAATAACAACTTGATGGAGCCTGATGGAGTTGAATTGGCTTACATTCAGCATGACCGGTGCTCAAATGGCTCCAATTTTAATATATTTTGCCATAATAATAAATGGGAAGTAATGATCACCCACAGCTAGGCAAAGAAGTAAGGGATCTTTGAAAGAAAAAACGTAACCTATGGACCATTCCAGATAAAATACATATCTTTCATTTTCCTCTGCTCTAATACTTTAAAAAAACACTATTTTTACCAGGTCTTGGTCTTTACATTGTCACACCCATGCCTCTCTGAAACAAGCAAGAGCAGATAATAACCACTCCTGCCAAGGCTTACTGCGGTGCCAAATCTCAGGCACGCACATTCTGGATTAGCAGAATGCAACTGGTTATGCCTGTTCTCTGCACTGTACTGAGAAATCATCACATTTCTGTTCATTCACAGTCAAACTGAATTCCAGATAATACTAATGTCTAAGGAGAAAAGCTACAAAGCCTGTCTAAAATGGAATTTGTCTCTACAAGGAGAGCTTTACCATTAGCTGTATGGTACAAGCACAGGGGTCAGTCTCATGCTTCTTCTGAAAGGACAACTTCAAATGGAAATGAGAAACTGGCCTGACCTTATTTATTCATAATACCTTGACAACATTGCACGCATGTGCAATGAGCATGTTGATACCTGTATTTTTTTAATGCAAAAGCCTAAAAAGAAAAAAATATGTCAAGGACTATGGCTGAACTAATAATTAAAACTGACATAAGAATTGTTTGTAAATGCAATATAATGATGCAATTAATTCAATGTAATTAAGACTCAGAGAGGTGCACCTCCTCACTATCTGCTTAAAGAGCCCAGTCCATGCTCTGCAGTTCACTCCTCATCAGATTGAGTCCAAGTGGATAATCATTATCACAGCACCACCCAACAGACATCATCAGGAAAAGCACAGGAGACTGGGAGACATGTAAATACCTGCTTATTTCCACTTCATTAACATTCCAAAATTAGACTGCTGCTGATACAAATGATTTAATGTAAGGTTTACAATACAATATTTATTATTTTTATTGCTTGTTACTTACTATCATTATTTAATAATTTTGTTAATTTTTTAGTTCATTAACTACAAACAAGCACTTGCTCCTGTAACAATTTGTAAGGTTTGCCAATATTACTAAACTGCAATGTTTAGCTTCCTAGCGAATACTTCAAAGAGCCAAGAAGAAAGACAAGCATCAGGAATTATCACAGCTCTCTATTGCTCCCATTGCACCATGGGATGATTACACACTGATTTCAATCTCAATGCAGTTCTGCTGCCAAAAAGGGTTATACTCTCCAAAGAACCATATTCACCTTTGGAAAGAACTCCTTGCCTAATGTCTTGTGTATATCCCAGGATTTGTGTGGCTGTGTCCAAGGTAGATAAGAAAAAACTGGTCATGCCTCTTAACCCAGAAAAGGAAAAAAGGGTCATTTGGGTGAGGTAAACCACAAAAAACAGGTAAAGGTAATAGGAAAGTGAGGCAACAGGGAAAACTTCCCTTTCTAGCAGATGTGACTATTGAGCCCTGCCAGGAAAGGCTGGGTTGGGCTGGAGAGAGAGCTCAGCTCAAGCTGGTGCCATGTTCCTCTCCTGCTTCCAGGAGCACAGATTACCTGTGTTGGAGCAATCAGACACTGCCCAGACAGACTGGGGCACACCAGTGTCACTCCAGAAGTCCAATGGGACACTGCTTTCATCCAAATGTCTAATCCAGCATCTTTACTCTTTTAAAACCCCAGATGTGGTCACCCCCCCAGCAAATCTTGTACTACTTGTCTCCGACAGAAGACAATGGTATTAGAACTGTGTGAACAACTCTTCTGAGGCAGAGGTTGGCCTTTACTGATGTATGGCACTGAAATACTTAGAGATGAAACATTTACAAAAGTTGCCAAATGTTTTTCCACCTTGACTTGTAACAACTAGAAAATGTTGGAGGTTTTGTAGAGTCTCTTTAAATGTATCAGTGCTAACTGAGCTCCCATGACAGGAACTTCATGTTCTGTCATGAAGCACATGCATAAAACAGCGTCTACATTCTCTGAGATTAAGGGTTTGGGATTCCATCCTCTGCTTTGCCATCAATTCTGTAAAAGCTCTTGGACAAGGTATATTTCTGTCTTCTGCATCATCATCACGTAATAGTGAATGAAATCATGTTAGATTCTACAAATTTGCCAATATTTTAGTTGCCATATCCCATTCAAAACTGACATCAGCAGTGAAAAATTACATGGCACATAAACACAAATGCAAAACAATGAGCAAATTGTCACATAAATTCTACAAAACCAGCTCTCCAAACAGGTTTTTACTTCAGAAAATCATAATTTTTAAGAGCAGCTGTTCAGTCATAAGATCAATGAATCATATGATGAGAGAACATATAAAGTCTTATGCAAATACTTCACATTTTATTTTTCAATCCTTCTCCCCACTTAGTTTCACATCCCAAATGCCTTTGGATGAGCAAATTCTCCTGCACCCACACAGAGCTCACTGCCAAAGAGAGCCTGCACTGGGGGTGTTTCTGTGGTCATTTTTAGGACTTGTATGTGACTTAAAACCATCTCAGTTCTCCTTCCTTTCCTCCAATAGCTGCATCTACCACCCATCTGACACACAGTATAAGAAAAGTTATCACAGCTCAGGTAGTCATTAGCAGTTCAGTAGGGGCTTCCTCTGAGCACCTAACTCAGATGCTTCTGCCCTAGTATAGCTCTGAAACAGCTTGTCTGCCATTACATCAGAAGAAGCAGTTCAGAGAAAAGTGGCAAGAGTCAGATGGATTCATCATTAAATTCAATGTTTCCTGCAAATTCAAATTTCCCCTGTGAAGTTTTCTCATAACACCTTAAAAAAAAAAAAACAAAAAAAAACCACAAAAACTGGTGCATGCTAGTACTTTTCATATTAATCACCCTTTTTGTGAGAGACTCCACTTTCAGTATTTCCTAGATGTTGACACCTTTGCCTTCTGCTATCTTCAAATATTATCCTACTCCTTCTTTCTTGCTCCCCCCGTCCTTTTTAATTGATTTAAAATTAATCTCCCTACACAGAAATCCTCACAGATCTGATCCTGCCTACATTTCTGACATGATTCATGATCACACCTTCTTCTTTTCCCCAAGTCTCATCTTCTTTAGGCTCAGAGCTTGCTGAACACTTACACCTACTTTTCTAGTCAACTCTGTGTGTTCAAAGCAACAGATTTGCCCATGTTTTGAAATCTAGTCACTCACAGACATGTTTTGGTGGTTCAGCATGTACTCTGCACTATTCAAATCCACTCCTTGATCCAATCTCAAGTAGGGATCAGAAAGATCAGCTCAGAGAATGAGTCCTTGTATTTGTATGGCCTTGGACTTTGGTCCAGTTACTTCAGGAAGGGATTAATCCAGAAATTTCCATTTCACACTTAACTCTATGGTAATTTTTAATAATGACCATCAAGCCATCTTCCCATGTGTTCCTAAATATTTCCTGATGTCAGTATTTGTCAATAGTGCTGCGACTGCCACTGCCCAATAATGGCACACATTTCTTTTCACTGAACAACCACTCACTTTTAGTGTAATTTGAATTTTTGAAGCATGGCAAAGTTGTCAGATGGTGACTTTGCTTTTGTAATGTATGAATTTTCTACCTTTTTAGTTTGTTTGTTTCTTTCTCTCAGACTCAATGTTTATGCAAGAATACCGCATTAGTGAAGTGCCCAGAGTGATACCACTAACTTTGTTCATTCAGAACAAACCAAAAATGTTTATTTTGGCAAACTTATTGAAGGTGCTTTCAAAGAAAATCAGAAATACAAGACTGAAATGGCTGCAAGCTGCTGTGTAGGTCTTTGTAGAATTGAGAATCTTGTAAGTTAGAGTGACAAAATGCAGAGTTGGAAAAATAAGGGAATGTCTTAGCTGTCTCATGCAGCTACAGATATTGAAGACCTTCTGAATATATCAATACTATCAACAGTAAATGGATGGGTTTACTGGGCAATAAAAGAATTACAATCCCCAGCTATCTCTGTTACATATAACACCAGAACAACCTTGAACATTTCATGAACTCTGTCTTTTATCTGGAGATGAGCTGACATTGATATATTGTTATTGGTCTTCACTCCTGTTGGCAACAGGGAGATGCTAGCAGCTGAAATGAGTCACATACTGCAAGACCTTGCAATTTCTATGGAAAGAAAGTGCAATTTAAAAATATCTCTGTCTCCTCCTCAGCCGACTGTGCAATGCAAGACACCCACTAAAACTCAAGTCATAGTCAGACAGTTATTCTTCATGTATTTGAAGCACATTAAGTTGCAGCATTATTTTTTTTATTTTAAATTGACTAGCTTTAATTCACCAACATTAAAACAGCAATACCAAGTAATGATAGCGGTATTTGATGCTGAAATAAAAATTACTCTTGTATTTTATATATACCATGGATTTCTCACACAACAATTCCGAACCTTGTTACACTGTTTTCATTTATTTATAGTTGCACATTATGAAAAAATCTACAGTTAGGCACAAATATTTGAAGAAGGTAATCTGAAATAATGTTTCTCACAAACAACAGAAGTAACTAGCCAACAGTTCTCTAGCTCATCTAAAGAAAGCAAACTGCTTTGTAACTGAAGGACTTGCTTTGATAGGTTTTGTTAAGCAATTTGGCAACACAGACATTATGGCATTAGATGATAGGTACATACAATAGAACTATTTATAGCACTGTGCAGGAATAAAAAACACAGAGAATGTTATGCTAAATTATTGTAACATTTTCAATCTCCTATATTGAATCTTCCTACCTCAAAATTCTACATGTATGGAAAAAAAAAAAAAAAAAAGAAAAGAAATGCATAGGCTGTGTTTTACTCTGCAGATTTGCAAAAACATCTTGGGTCTTGCACTACAATACAGAGTTAAGGCACTGAAGAGAGGGATTCAACAGAAAGAGCAGACAGACACACAGAAAGGACACAGCTGTACTCAACATCTGTTTACATTGTGACTTCTTACAGACTGCTCTTTGAAAATACCAGAAACCTTGTACATATCTAGAGATATCTAGATATAAACCCAGCTGTTTAGGACATATTCTAGGGTGTACTTACACTTCAGCCCAAGAACTGGAGAACAGTGTGTGCCTCAGCTAGCTTTCCACTCTCTGGCTTTGCCACTGTGAACAGCCATGAGGGGAAGCAGAACCTGTATGAATGTATCCTAATTACCTCTGCAGGAGGCAAACCCAGATGCTGCTACCAGGCATGGATTGGCTCAAAGTCATTCCATTACATCCCTGTACATGCACTCTATCTTTCTGCACAGGTTGTAGGTACAGTATATATCTTGTATGTTAGAATTTAAAAAAAAGTATTTACCCATATAGCCCTGTACATACAGCTGCACATTTTTGAACATGTGTGAAGGCCAGATCCTTGTTTTATAAAGCTCATAGTTTTAAAAACAAACACAAAACCACAGCTAAAATGCAAGATGAAGGAGCCATCCATCATGGTTAAACAGCACAGCCAGTATCGTCAGGGAGAGGGAGGCTCTCAGGCAACAGGAGACCTTTGGAGCAGAATCAAAGACAGGAAGCAGAGCCAGAGAGGGAGGAAAAATGGGATAGGTAAAAGCTAAGGATGAGATAAGACATGAGGCAGTTAGTACCTGAAGTTGACACTTCAGGATTACGTTCTCATATAACAGAGTGGGGAGCCTGATTGAGTAATATTCACCTCTTAAACCAAGCAGAAACAAGTGTTACTTACTGATCTGTGTTCCAGTAGCACCTCTTTGTGGCAGACACTTGAGAAAAATGTAAAAACATCACAACCCCTTCCAACCATTCTATTTTCCCAAACACGAATTAAAATGAATGAACAATAGCCATTGAACTAAATAGCTAAGAACTCACCCAGCGTGGGGGACAACTCTTGCAAACAAAACCTATTTATGAAGAATGATCAAGGCTACTTTGTGGTCTTCTTACCATACCTGAGGAGGGAAATGGAGCCTTAGAAGCTACTTTGGTTAAGCACTTTGGCATTTCAAGAGTAGTGGTATATTGTTAGGATTTCACTGACAGAAAGAGGCAAGAATATTTATGCATATGGATTATTTGACTCTCTTTATTTAAGGATGCATGATATAAAGTTTCAACAAGGTTAAACATGTAACATTCTGATTTCATACTATTCTTCTAAATTTTCTCATTTCACATGGATGGCAGGAATGAGATTTCAAGTCAACTGGAGCTCTTTGTTGAGCATTGTTCAACCTTACAATGTGGTTGATGTGACATATCCAAGTCAGATTAAAAACAAAAACAAAACAAGAAAACCCCAACAAAACAACAACAAAATCCACCCCCTCCCTCAAAAAAAAAAAAAAAAAAAACAGATGAAATTTTGTTCAAAATTTGAAGATGCAGTCCTTTTACGTAAAAGTCAGTCTGATTTGCAGAAATCATCAGTACCATCAGATGTTCCACACATCAAATTAAAACCACTTTTCAGGCTGATCAGTCTTCCAAACTGAAAGCCTTTTATGCATTCAAAACACAAATTTCAAGAACATTCACATATGTTGGTATTCATTTGTATGGTTTTAAAAATATATATTTAAAAGGAAAACTGTCTGCTTTAAAAAGTAGTATATATTCTAGTGTAAGGAAAGAACATTGACTGTAATGAAATTGACTTGATATGTGCTGGATGTTAACAATAACTACACAAATAACTTTCTGCAGCATTATCCGTTATATAAGCTGATTTTATTTTCAGTGCTAAAAACTTTTAAAAAAGTTCACTTTCACTAACTTTAAAAAATGTTAACTTTTCCCTCTACATATACCAACTTCTACTAAAAACAAAAGCATTTTCATTCTAACTACTAACTGGTATCTCATATTCCATTCTCTGAGAGTCTTCAGTTACTCTGTATTTCTAAATATAGCAGATAAGAGTACAGAGAAATATGCTGTATTGTAAGAGCTTTTATAAACAACAGTTTCTAATTTTAGACTACTCCATTCTGAATAAAGTCTAATTAAACCACATATATTCTCAAATGCATTCCACAAAATGGATAATATTCACATCTCCTCACTGCCATTTGAATCCATCTTACAGTAAATGACTTAATATATACTTTTGAGTAAAAATGTTTTCTATGAAGTGGAACACTAAACTTTAGTTTTAAAAAAATCAGTAACATATTACCTTTGTGCAATTATTTTCAGATATTAAAATCAAGTCATAGGTACTCCACGCACACCAGCCTCAACATCTGATCTATTTAAGTTTTTTTTTTCCAACTACTTTGGGGATTGATTGTTCAAGAACCTGTAATTAAGTCCAGAACCAACACATGTTAACACTAAGGATAATTAATTACTAAAAAAGCTTAGAGTGAACAGAGATACATTTTCCATTCTCCATGGTCTTTAAATCAAGACTGATTTTTTTCCCTTCTCCAAATTCATATGTAAAAGGAAAGTAAAGGCATTGCTGAGTCAAATGCTATGGCCTCTGCTAGACATGGTTAAAATGTTCATTAATATCTCTTGTAGATTAAACATTTATGAACCTAAGAGCTTTCATCTCTAACACAAAACTTTCTATTTAGCTAGAAGTTAAAAGTAATAAAAGTAATTTGCATCAAAAGTTTTAGAGCCTTATATTTACTAGTCTAAAAACTCGGTAAATTACTGTCACAACTTGTTTACCTCTTGAGTATACATTTTGACTTGTACAAAGTTTGAGCAACCAAAGTAATCCCGGTGGTTGATATTATATTGGTAGATTCAACTCATTAGGAGTTAAAAACCTATATTTTTCAACATCACTTGTAAGACTTATCATGATGGATCTCAGTTTTTAGATCTTTTCATAAATGAACTTTGAGAAAGTCTAAGTTAGTGAACAAGAAATAAGTAAAATAGTTTTTTCTGATATTTAATAGTGCTGCATAAAAACAATGATTCTACTCTGAAATCATCAATCAATTTAAAATTAAATCTGCTTTAAGCCAAAAGTGATTAAAGGCAATTTTAATCAAAAAGTTTAGTATCTCATATTTATATTAGTATAAAAGCTATAGGAATCACCATTGCATCTTTTTTCCAGCACATCAATTCAATCTTTTTTTAATACAGATTGTGTAGACAATCTTCCTTAAATGGCTTTGTGATGATAAAGTTATTTTAATTTTTTTATCTATTAATAAATGATTTTAATAATTATCTTAAAAGACCATTTGGTAATCTCAAATTATCACTTCTCATTACTTCAAAGCTTGTAGGTTGTTGACAAACTCAAGAGTGTAGCAAACTCCTGATTTTTCAAAACAGTCAAACTGAGGAACTTATAATACATTCTACTAATTTTTACAGTCTGAGATTATATATATAACTTCACAGAGTTTATTTAAGGGAGAGAATGTTCAATAATATCTGTAATGTGTACTCCTTTGTTCTTGCTATCATAATTTTAGAACACATCATGCTTAGTTCAAAAAAAGATGCAATTGTCCTTTCACTCCCAAGGAGCACAATTTATTTCAATTAGCTGTGGTTTTACAAGCTATTTTACTGAACATATTCTGTTTCTTACTTTTCTCAGGGGAATAATCACAAAGAAAAACAGATTGATACTTTTATAAACAAATCAGTGAATTTGACTATCAAGTGACATCTTTTTCTCCTTCAACTGTCTCCTTGAAACTACTTACTTTTTTCAACTTTCATCTATGAGACCATCTCTAATAATCTGCCTTAATTTCCTACAAGTGTATTATTATCCTTTCAGTCACATTCACACCAAATGTGGAAAAGCTCTTGAAAGCAGAGACCCTGTGGCTAACATCCACATAGTTTAAAAAAAAAAAAAAAAAAAAATATATATATATATATTCTCAGCACTTTATAATGTAAAAAGCAATAAAAAAAATTGTAGCACTACTCTGAGATTTTGTATTCCATGAACAAATAACCTTTTTATCATCTGCTTAATTTCCTGAGAAAAGGTTTATAGCTATAACTCTCAGACCAATAGTATAAAATTCAAAAGATAAGATTCTCTCTCTTCCTGAATAAAGACTAGTAGCTGGAGCTGAGGTAAGAAAGCGCCTCCCTGCGATGGGAACCCATCTGGATCCTTACATCTCCCAGCACAGCAAATGCTCACAGCCTTCCCCATTGGTGCTGTATTCCTGCACCACACAGAGCTTTCAGAGATGCCATGGAGAGAAGCCATGGGGTAAACCATGGTCCTTCCCAAGAAAGCAATGAGCAGCAAAGATAATTGGTAAAGTGGAAAGCGATCCAAAGATGTAACGGATGTGCACAAAAAAAAAGGAACAAAATTACACTCAGAAGGAAGAAATAAAAAGCCTGAGAATGTAGAGAATGGCAAAAGGTGTGCAAATGCAGATAACTGTGACCCAAAAGAAAACGGGGAGAGGAAATAGTCTAGGCTCATTACAATGTAATCTGAACCAAATTTAGGCATGAGAAATAATGCAGGAAGATCACACAGTGTTTTCTCCGTTAATGTAAGACAAAATTAAAGAAAGCAAAGAATCCATGGGCAATCAAACCCACCTGGAAACAAGCTTCTTTACAGACCACTCAAAAGACAAAGGGTATTTAGCCCCAATGCACTCTGCTAAAACAATAACTATTAAAAACAGAAGGATGAAGACCAGTGCTGACAATGTCTAACATCACAGATGAGGAGCACAGCTGCTCAGAGTAAGTGCTGTGTGTTTCAATTCCTAGGACTTTAAAACCAAATTTGTCTACCATACTTTAAATTTTCTAACTCTGTCTTCGATTAGTGTACATTGCTGTTTGATTTACAATTAGAGGATGAGCCAGCGCTTTTTGGTCAAGTGACATAAAATTCTGGAAATCTATGGGAATCTGCAAAGGTTGACAGAACTGAATACCTAAAATGGGAGCATGAGGCACAGATACAACACAAAAAAGCTTAGGAATCCATTGAGCAGACAGACATAACATTATAATTCCAAAACTGAAAAACAGAACCAGGACTGTTTGAAATGCAAACAATTACGGAATCGCCCACAACAAAATTCACCATGTCCATGTGTTTGTTAAGGGAAACTGTGTCCTTAGATTTGGATCCTTCTGCAGCTATACTGAGTGTATAGACAGAACGAAAAGTCAAGAGGCCTGTGGCAGCACAATGGTGCTGCAGGTCTCGAGCAGGACCCTGCTGGAAGGCACATTGGGATGCCCCCAGACCCCAGACATGCTGCAGTCAGCAGGATGTCACACCCTGGGACATGTGGCGCCTTTTCCAAACAGCACCAAAGCCAGCAGCATTGCACCGCTTCCATCCTGCACAGCCAGCCTGATTTCCTCTGCTCTGCCCTGCCCCATCACACCCTGGTTAGACTTGGCCTCATCATCCTGGCCAGAGCAGTTTCCCTTCTGGCTGGTGCTGTGGGGTGGTACCAGCTCTGACTCTTCTGGTACAACACAGCAGGGGAAGGCTCACAGGGAACCGCACAACGGGACCGACAGCGGCGGAGACATCTCTGGCATTTGCTCTGTGTTGGGTTACATAACGCTGTGATACTCCGGAGTAGATGCTGCTTGACGGCACAACTGATCTGCTGGCAATAGCTGGATGCTCCAGAACAAGAAGCACGTCGAAAAATCAGTGGTGTGCAGGTATACTTTTGTATCAGGTAAGAAGACAGAGCAACCTAGAAAACTGGTTAAATATTGCAGCCCTATGTCATAAAAATTTGTGGATAAATAACAAGATTAAGGATTCAGTCCTTAATTAAAAAGCAGGCATTACACATAACCAAGATGAAAAACGTGTTTCCTTACTTTTCCTTGACAGCAACATTACCCCAGACTACTTCATGCTTTGTTTGAATGGAAAAAAACATAATTAAAGTTTTAATTAGAATTGATCACAGTCCACAAACCTGAAATGGATTGTGCTGTTTGGACACTGTACTAGAAGATCTTTCAAGCAAACCGATGTTCTTAAATGAACTATGTTCTTTAAAAAAGGAAAGGCATTCTGTCAAGTAATAGGGTAGCAGTGAAAACTAATGATTCTGAAAATGTGTCACAGAAAAAAACTACTAGGAAGTATGCATTCTGAAAGGGACAGTGATTATGTATTCTACAAAGTCTAAGCTTCCACATACACTTATTTTTCTCAGTGATTAATCTGTTGCATATCATATTCTCGTTATAAAATATGTCCATCTTTTTATTCTTCATAAAGAGATAGTGATACCTCTGAGATCTGAACTTCCCAATATGTGAAGGAAGAGAAAGCCTATCCACAGGCACACTAATAACAAAATATCGCTAAAAATGTTGCCAGCAGAATTGTTGGGAGAAGTACCTGTATCTCTTAATCCCATCTGTTACATTAACATCTTCTGTACAAGAACACGGAATTTATTCATACATTTGGCCTTTTGAAATTTGGCTATGGCTTTAATGTCCAAGTTATCACCCTTCAGTTTTAATGAAAATGCAGGTGTTTTCATCGCCCTGTTATCTGCACGTTCGCTTGTCAGCCGAACAGCCTGGCAGTGCAGGTAAACCCCCTCCCCGCCTTGCTGCACTGCTCCGGCTCGTGCGGGATTCGGGAGCGCGGTACCTGCGCGGCGGCGGGAGCTCCGCCCGCTCGGCTCCAGCTGCCCTTCGCCCGGGGAAGGCGGAGAGCCCTGTCCCACCTCCGAAAAGCCCCCGAACAGGCCCCTCCAGGGCCGGGCAAGCGGAGGGTCTGCAGTTGCGCAAGATCAACCCCTCTTCCCTTTTCCCTCCCAATCCCCGACGGTTTCCCCGCACGCCGGAGCAGCCAGCCCGGGCTGGGGCAAATCAGGGAGGCGCCGGAGGAGGAGAGCCCATAGAGCCCAGCAGAGGAGAGCTCATAGCATTGGGGACGGGATGCGAAGTTGGGGTGGGGGAACCTTGCAAGTGGCTTCATGCAGGAAGGGGCTGGGGTGAGAGGAGGGGGGCGTTCCCTTGTGGGGGCAGTGGGGAGAGCGAGGGACTCCGGGGGGTGGGGACACCCCCGGGCGGGCGGGAAAAGCCTCGCACCGGGGGGGAGCCGGCGGCACGGGCAGCGGGGACCGAGCTGCGCGGGAGGGCGGCAGTGCTGGGGTCCCTTCTGGCGGCCGAGCCGGAACCCGCAGCGCCCCGCACAGCGCTGAGCCCCCGTGTCCCGGCGAGGCACCCCGGGCGCTGGGGAAGCGTCCCCGCCGCAGCGCTGAGCGCCGCGCTCCCCCCGCACCCCGCGGCCAGGAGCCGGTGCTTCCCGGCGGGGCACGGAAGAGGGGGTGAAGAAGCCCTCGGGGTACCGGCAGGCATCCCTCCCTCGCCCCACACAAGCAGCACGTCTCTCCGAGTGCGAGCAGCTTATTTCCAAGCGATGCTGGCGCGCAAAGTTGCGCCGGTCGGGCAGCCCCCGCCCGCGCTCCCTCCCTTCCTCCGCAGCCGCGCACATCCCGGCCCCCGCAGAGCCCCCGCACTCCGCTCCGCTCGGGTCAGCGCGGAAATCGCCTGCCTCGCTTTCCGCCCCGGCTGCTCACGATCTGCCTCAACCTGCTCCACCTTTTGTTTTGATCTTTGGAAATGAAATTCTCTCTTCTGCAGTCTCCTTTCCCTCCTCCTTCTCACGCCTTCGTGTGGGAGATGCCCAGGATCGCACACCAGCTTTTGTTATCTCCTCCCACCTCCATCTTCACTCCGATTGATGCCCTAGTAAATAGCAGGAGCGCGGCACCTCCGCCCCGTACCTAGCCCGCTACCACCTGCAAACACGTCGCCCTTTAAATAAATTAAATGATAAAAACATCCCTTGCAAGCAGTATGAAAAGCGATAGACCGATCGCAGGGATCGGGAGCACTTTTGCCTCCCCCGTGGTGTGATGACCTTGCGAGGGCTGCCCTGGCACTTGGTATCGCACGGTCTTTTTTTTTTTTTTTTTTTTTCCACTTCCCTACTGGAAAAAAAAAAATCACGCCCTTTTCGCTATCCCTTTTCAAACGAACACGAATGCCAAAGACTCTCTTCCACCAAAGTGTTTCCAAGCGCAAATTGTTCGCGACAGCCCGGCTCTTCCTTTGGATGCTATCGGTGCTCATATCCGGATCGGTGGGGAATTCGGTCCCATCCCTCAACAGTTAACGGCAAATCGCCGCGGGTGCGATTCCCTCCACCTCGCCAGAGGAACAACTCCCGCACACGGACCGCGCACACCGACTGTCCCGGTGAGGATGATCTCCGAGCGCGGAGCAGCGCCGAGGCCGCGCAGCCCCCGCCTCAGCCCCGCCGCCTCCATCCCGCCGCCTTCCCGGGAGGAGCAGCCCCGCGCGGGGCAGCCCGGCACCTGGCGGGTGCGGAGCCCGGATCCCCCCCGTTCCCCCGCGGTCGCTCCCCGCACTTACAGCGGGCGCGGGGTCTGTCCGCGATGCGGAGGAGGGCGCAGGGCCCGGGGTCCCGCGCGGTGCTGGGGCCGGAGGGACACGCGGCGCCGCCTCGGTGCGCGCCCGCCGCCGCTCGCGCCGCAGCTCGTGTGCGCGCCCCCGCTCCGCCCCGCGCGCCGCCCGCCGCCGCCCCGCACTGCAGGACCGCCGCCCCGCGCGCCGCCCCGCGCTCCGAGCATGCGCGCGGGCCCGGGCGGCGGGGGCGGGAGCGGGGAAGCCCCGGGGCGGGCGGGGCTGAGGGCAGAGCCCTGAGGGGGCGCGGGCTGAGGGGCAGAGCCCGGCAGGGTCGGCGCTGGCACCGCGGCCGGCTTGGCTCGGCGGCCTCGGCGTCGCTCCCGGCCGAGCGCAGGCTGCCTGTGCCCGGCGTCGTCCGTGCCTTGCCCGTTACGGGCTGCGCTTCTCTCGGCGGCTGCTTCGCTTCACGCGTGGAGCCGTACTACGCCCTGCGTGCGGGGACAGAGCCGGCGGCACGGGGTTATCTCAAAATCACAGAATCAATCAGGTTGGAAAAGACCTCTGGGATCATCGAGTCCAATCTGTGACCAAACATCACCTTGTCAACCAGACCATGGCGGTGGGTGGCACGTCCAGTCTTTTAACACCTCCAGGGTGGTGACTCCGCCACCTGCCTGGGCGGTCCATTCTGTTATCTAATCACTCTCTCTGTGAAGATTTTCTTCCTAGTGTCCAACCTAAACATCCCCTGGCACAGCTTAGCTCTATGTCCTCATGTCGCCAGTTGCCTGGGAGAAGAGGCAGATCCCCACCTGTCCTTGCATGCACAAGGTGATGGTTCAAGGTGTGTCCCCTGCACGGAGCCGCCTGTAGCTGTCACGCGGGTGTGTCGGTGCCATCTTCCATCGCAAGCCACGCTTCCACCGTGGTTCTTGTCCACAAGCTTCTCATACTATCGAGGAAGTTAACGTCATATAGTTTAGCTTTAAAACATCGTTCAATCCCTGAAATGTGAATATCAGCCCTTTAATATAAAACCCAACCGATGCTGCCCTGCCCTCATCTTTGCCCCTGTCGCTGAAGCAGTTGCTGTTGTGGTTGGAGTAAACCATCAGGGCTCCTTCACAAGACACTGTGCAGCATGTAACTGACTGTAGGTCCTTTTTAAGGCACGTACATCAGTATTTACTTTCATGCATGGCAAGTTCTGTCACTGACTGTTTACATAAATTAAGCATATTTAGCATGTCCTAAGCACAACACTGCAGAAAGCAGATGGATACAGCAAGGAGGTGAAAGGGAGGAAAAATAATGACATATATAAAAAAGAGTGAATTATGCCATGCCTGTTTTTAACTACGTGCTCATTATTTCAGAAAGATAAAAGCATGAAGATTTTGTAATAAGTGATAGCTGAAAATAATTCTTCATTTACTGTTGAAATGCCCAAAGAATTAAATTATAATACAAACTGATGTGTACAAATGTACAGGAAGTGACAGTAAGCTATCTTTTTGTGATTGGCAAAAGTCACCAATTTTGCTTCCAGAATTACATTTTTTTGTGTAAGGCAGCAATTTTATGATTTTATGACTTTTTTTTTTTTTTTTAATTTCCCAGTCCACCCCTCTCTTCAGTTCACATTTTGATTTTTTAGATGTGTAAAAATACCACCTGAAAATGCTAAAAATTTAGTTCCATGCCAGCCTTAGCAGAAGGAAACAGGATATGATACACTTCACTGGGTATCTCTGAAATTCATGTTTTATTTGTTTTGATTAATTTAAATTATTTTCTGTCATCTTCATATGTTGCTACCTCATTGCTTTCTTGGCCTGGCAGATCATCAATAATCATCTTTAGCATAATGAAAGAGTGCTGTAACATCTGCTTCTAAGTTTTAACCACATTGTTTCCTCATATTTTCTATCTCTTGCTCAGTTCTTTAAAAGTTTGTCTTTTACAATCACAATGCAACGTTAATTCTGTGTGACCTATTTTGGTTTTGTCCATATTGCACTTACTGCATGACTTCATCTCATCTTTGTAACTCTTTTAGTGGCAGTAGCATAGCTATGGAAGTGCAGTGCTCTGGTGTGCTTGAAACTGAGGTATTTACTTGGTGTCTTAGCTGAGTTTTGCTGTTCTTCCACAGCTGCCAAGGTGGCAGTATTTCAGGCAGCTGGTAGAAAGCTACCTTAGGCTTGGTTGTCTGCTGTGTGACTAGGACTTAGAGATGATGCCCCTTTCCACATTTTCCTCATCATTTGGGATCATCCTTTGCAAAAAATCTGAACATTTGCTTACCCTCAAAAAGCATAAATAATAGGTTGAATTAAAAAAAAAAATAAAGTGGCTAAAATATATTTAAATAGGACTTTTTCTATGTCATTGTATTTTTTATCTAATTCGATGGCAGAATTCCCATCAGCCACAAAAAATGTGTAGATTAAGCAGAAAATACTATATAGTGTGTTTCCATGTAAAACTTTCCCTGTCTACATTTACGTAATTCCATATAAAGTCACACCATTTAGACTGTTTTCAAATGCGTTTGAAAACAAGATTCTCATCCAAAAAAAGAGGTAGTCTACAGTATTATTTTAGAAAACTGGCTTATTTTTACATGTACTGCATCACAGAAACAGTTCAAAATCCGATTTGAAAAGTGTATATACATGTAAAACCTCTCCACTTGCATTATTGGTGCTTAGCCAAAAATGCCCATGAAAAAGCTCCATTTTGGTGTAGATCAACAATAGAATGAGAGTTACCTTATCACTAGATAAGTTGCCTTATCACTAGAAAGGTAATAATGACATTACCAGTATGTGCTATTATGACACATCTTGCATGGTGCTGTTGTATGTTGCATGCTTTTCTTGAAGGCTTTTGTAAGTTGGCTGTAAAAGTTCAGATCGCTGGAATTTTCAGCCACTTAGCATTCATTGTTTTATCTATGCAAATAATATTGTATTTTAGACTGTGGAGAATTACATTCACTACACTTGCTTCTCAATATAGATAATGGTAGAGTTTTCCATTTTCTTGTGATATGGTTCTCTGGATTTTGCAAATGAATCTTAATGTTGCCAACTAATTGTTGCAACTTCAAATGATTTTTTAACCTGAATAACATGATGCTCATAATGGAGCTACAGCAATTTTAAAAAAGTCAGGGTCTGACCAAAAGTTTTCTATTGAAAGTATGTATTTTTTATTTTACCATCATATGAACAGTGTAAATTTAAGAATTATAAGCTTATGAATGAATACCATAACAACATGGGTACCTACACTTTTACAGTCTTCCTTGACTTACATGCGTCTTCTTTAGGCTTTCAGTCTCCTGAATGTTCTGCTTATACCTTTGAAAGAGGCCAACTGAGGCCCTAAGACCCTGATCTTGTCAAGGGAGATAGATAAGGCATCTCCAGAGGGAAATTCAAAAGCTAATGAAATCAAGGATCCTCCTCTCCTTTTTTCTCTACCTCCTTTGAGCTCCAGAGTAGACAATTCAACATTAAAAGACACAGTAATGTCTGAGAGAACTCACGATCTCAGCAGGTGGCTTACTGGTAATGTTATATATATTTTTTTATTATTATTTTTTTTTTAAATTTAGCGCTATCTCCTGTTTTGCAGACATCAGTTTAAATGCAGAATACTATTTTGGGGTTTGCATTTCCCCTCTCTCCTTTATGCTCAATACTTGCTGAGAATATATTTGCGTATATATTTTACGAGAATCAAGAGCAGAAAAAATACAATTAGATGGAATTTGAGTCTATATCTACATCTCTAGCTGTGTGATTTATATTCTGCCAGGCCTTTTGAAGGAGTGATTTTCTTTCTTCCTTCTGTGTTCCCTTGGTGCAGTTTTTGCACACTGAGATGTACTTGTCTGTTAGATGGGGAGCTGAAAGCAGCAATGCGGCTGCAAGGATTGGCAGAAGGGAGCTGCTTCAAGGCTCTGTGATTAAATGAAGCTGCTGCAACACACTGCAGTTGGAAAAGGGTGAGATTCTTGATGCTCAACAGTAAATGAGTGTGGCTGATTTCATCACTTTCAAAATGACTATAGATTGTCTTGCTTCTTTAATGTGCTATATATAGTTACATGAAAATGACATTTTTATATATGTATTATCTTTCACTTTTGTCTCTCATTCATTTTTTAAAAAATGCCCCTAAGAATATATATAAAACAAAATGTACTTACTTTTCTAATAAATGCATTTTTTCTTCCTTTTGAAATGTAGCAATTTCTTGTGTTCAGATCACCTCTGTGTCAAACCAAATAAATTATAATTCAGTCTTTTCATTAATGAGGCCGTTTATTAGTCTTCAATTTCTTAGGCTCATGGAATGAAATGCAAAGAAAATACCATTTATGTAACATCATCTCTGATGTTGTATAATCCAGCCACAACTGGGGAGTGTGTGCAATGGCTAACTTTAGATCCTACATTTGATAGCTAAATGCTTGTCTGTTTGCTTGCATTTCCTTTCATGTCAATGAAAATACAAAGAAACTGTAATAGGGTCATTCAGGATGGGAATCTGGCAAGCAGGAGTCAAGAAAAGAAATATTTAAGTTCAGGCATCTAAATGAAATGTCCAAAGCTGAATGGCATGAACCCAGGTTTCACTCCAGTGGGCTGCTTCCCACAGAAGCTGTTCCAGTTGTTCTTCTTAACTGAGGCATTTGCTCAAGCAGAAATAAAAGGTTGACATTCTGGACCTGAGAAATATAAGCTGCAAGTAAATAATGGGTGTTTATAAGGATAGGAATGACAAAATTTAGAAGCATTTAATTTTTTACAAATGTCCTAAACATAGCTTTCCTCTGCCATTTAGCTCAAGGCAGAACTTTTATATGCACAGAATAATTCCTGTGAAGTCACGCTGGTCATGTGCTCTTGAGATGTTCCAACAGGACTTTGTTTGCTTATTTGATCTGTGAGTGATTGTGCTTAGCTAAATATTATAATGGTGACATGGAAAAATTGAAACAACTGTAGAGGTAATGGCAAATCATGACATTAAAAATAGAGGAAAAGGCCACAAATTGCAGCTAGTTTAGTGGATTTATTACTAATGGAAGTCTGATTTAACCAGCACACATAAAAGCAAACAAGATGCTACTAACCTTTTTTGACACCAGGTTAATTTTATTCAGCTTTTTATTTGTGTCATTATTTTTATTATTAATGTTTGTCATACAGATCTGTATGATTAATAATGCACTTCAGTGCTGTGATATGAGTGTATGTTCTACTAAAAATGTGGGAAGGGTAGATGGAGAACTGTTTACTTGATAATGGAACAAATGTACTCACAACTTGGTAGACACATAGATAGTTATCTTTGTGTAATTAAACTGCACTGTGAGACATGATGACTTCGTATAATAGTCTTTATTTCAGAGGTAATACTTTTAAATATGATTTAGTTTGAGAAAGCAGCAGTGAATCAGCACTCTTGGACCATAATCACAAGAGCAGTGTGCACTGCTAAGAGCAGAGATGCATCTCAGAAAGTGGAGTACTGGACATAAAATCAGAACCAACAGACAGAAAAGAACCATCAGAGAAAAGAGATTTTAAACAAAATGTTGAAAATTTATTTCATAATTCCATTTGCAATGAAATCTCTCCATTTCTAATGCTAGGCCATCTTTTTGTGCATCTATTCACTCCTAACACAAGTGCAGTTCTCTGCCCACATTTTCTAATTGCCAGCATCTCTATCTCAAAATCCTGCTACTGCATCTCTCCCCAAAATATATCACACAGCATTGTACCTGGTATCAGAGAGATAGCTTAAGAAAATCTTATCAAAACCAAAGCAGTTACACAATGTTTCTTTTACAAGAACCCCTCTCTTTGTAGTAGCTTTTAGTTTAAGAACATGCAAAGCTGGAGTACACTTTTGGATTATGAACAGGTATCTATGAACTACTTAGTAATGAGTTTGTCATTTTTAAGGAATTTATGTCTGGGATTCCTGTTGCAGTGAATTCTACATTTAACCAAGTTTTAGATATGTGAAAAAGATATTTACTCATACCATTAATCTAGCACCTTCACATTCAGTGGTGAAAAATGTACTGCCACACTGAAAAACAGCTGTGTAATATCAGCATATTAATTTGAAGTAACATTGAAAATATTAATTTATAATATCTATTAAAATACATAATATGAAAAGGTAATATGTTAATACTGATCTAACTGCACTGTTTCTTTTCTATCTGATTTAAACAAAAATGTTAAACTTTAAAACAAGTGTTCTGTAGCATATTCTGTCACCAGTATACTTGCTACAGAATTCATGGGCCTTTCCTCAGTCAGACCTCAAGGAGCTCCTGGGGATTGATTTATTTGTTTGATGTGAGAGGATGAAGAGAGTAAGATGAGGAGGGTTGGTCTTCTCAGAACCAAACTCCTAAAACTCTATGCACTTGAAAATAATTTATCTGTGAGAACCATCCTAGGTGGTTTAGCCACACATCAGACTGAATTTTGAAGTGTTTCTTCTTCCCTAGGCCTCCCTGAATAACTTCCACCCCCTTTTGGAGCCCTGTGGGTAGCCCTTATTGTTAAATTTCCATCCATTCTGACTTTTACCTCAAGCCAGACCATCCTGCATGTCTGACCATCCTGCATCACTGTTTTCTCCTTCATCCCTGGAACATCCCATGCTCTCTGTTGCACCAAGTAGACCCTTTCCAGGGGCACATGCCTCTTCCAGAGCAGGTGCTTCCTCCCAGAGGAGAGTCCTACCAAATACTGAGAAGGGGTGACTGTGTACGTATTATATTTTAAACTTAAGATATAGCTTATTATCTTATATATGTATATTTTTATGCAAGAGAAGGAGAATTTTAATATTTTTACTTGCTCTTGTGGCTTTTTCAACATAGATGGAAAAGTAAACAAAGCTAAAGAGAGAATAGTCAGGTGTGACTGTCAAACAAATAAATGTGTAACAAGCCTTAAAAACACTTAAAACAAATGCAGCAGATACTTTGCAAAACTGTTGTCTCAAATTAGCATTCTAAACTTCTCAAGTTATATTTATTGGTCTGTGGCTGCCTGAGATATCTGTGTCTCTGGAGATTATTGAAAAATATTCACATACTAGCTAGTTTACCCAAATTAGGAATAATATAGCAATAATAAATTTTTACTGTACGCGTAATTTTTATTTTTGAATTGTCAACCTGGTTATTTACTTTTTTTTTTTTTTTAATTTGGTAGTTTATTTCATGTTTTACAGCACTGTATACTGTATGAGTAATTTTCCTCAAATTTTCAGACTCTTCATGATTTTTGTCCCCATAATTATTTTCTATGTGATATCTAACATTCTGGTCAGCATATTTCAATTCTCAGGTGCTTTTTAGTTCAATAATGAAACCATCAGTGTCTGTAATTTGGGAGGTGAAGCAAAAATCATGGAGTTAGTTGCATTAGTTTAAAATAAACTCACTGTGAAAATGAGATTGCCCATTGTTCTTTATTATGTGACCGCAGGCTGCTGCTAACTGGGCAGTACATTGTAACACAACACTGTCTCACAGCAGGAGCAGCAAAGAATTGAAAGCAATATTGAGTTGGATGAATTTTAATTTTAATTCTAATCTAGAGCTCATTTGCTTATTACCAGAATGATCCCTTTCAGAGGCAATGTTATAAGAAAGCAGTGGTTAGGTTTTAATATCATATGGTGCTCTAGATTATTTGTCTTTACAAAACAGATGCATTCATGATCCTTAACTCTGATGCCATTTCAAACTACTGAAAGCCATAATAAGTGTTTTGTCCCATTTCATTTAATATGAGCAGTAGTGTAACTGAGATTCTGTTACTTTTCTTGAGAAATTTATCTCATGGTCTACAAGAGTTCAGAAACTCACAGAATCACAAAATATGCCAGGCTGTTTAATATGGGTTAGTGTATATATATAATTTTTGTGTGTATATGCAAGTACACACACACACTGTTAAAGCTGTATTATTTACTGCTAAATTTCCTGTGTTAAATGATTTACAGTCTTTTTTACAAAATTTGTTTAGAAATTTTTGATTGACTACTTATCTGCCTCTTAGTTGTTCTTTAGGCAGCTAAGTCATTTACAATAGGCCTTCCTATAGGAATTTTCTTTCCTGTGGATTGGTCTCTTTCACCAATTTGTTGTTTAACAAAATATCTGATCTATTTCATAGATGTTTTACAGGGCATCTGAACTGTTTCATAGATACTTAATCAGCTTGCTTTCCTCATGTCAAGTCTATTAATTTCTGTCCACAATTGAAATGTGGGTTGAATGTAGGAGTTCTGTAAAGACTTACTGAAGAGTCATTTTTAATGTATACCTGTGTTTACACATCAGAATGCCTCATATAAAATTGTATAAATGTACATAACTGTGATATACAAAATATCTATGATAATTTTATACAGGTATAAAGCCAATATATATGTACTTAGTCAATATTTTATGTGAGACCAGTGATGATCATTTTACAAGATACTTTAGAATAAATGCTTGCAGACTTTCTCATGTTGGTAGTTGACCATGTTTATGACTGAGCCAAGCAGGAGCCAGAAGCTATCTCATTTTGCAGTTGTTCAGCATGAACCCCAAGAAAACGTTCCATGTTCTTAAGGAATTTTACCCCCTAAGGCTTAAATCCAACACAAATTTCTGATTCATATTCTTGAAAAAAGGACATTAAATTCTTCCCATATTTCCTCCATCCATATTTCTTTCCTAAGACCTAAATGTGAAAAATATTTAAAAGGGAGATTCTGTTTTAAATAATTAACTGATCCCTATTCATGCCATGAGTATTAATGAAATTCTGTGTCCCTTTCAAACTAGCAGCACCTGAATAGATTAAAATAGATTAGAAAAAATAATTGCTGAATTTGAAAGTGAACTACTTATTAAATCAAAGTAGTCTACAAGTTGTTTTAGCAGGCAGTCAGTGTGGAAACCATTTACCAGTTGCTAGGATGTCTCATTTTTAGTGTTGACCTTCAGCTACAGCAAATCACTGCATGCTGTGAAAGAGTGGAGAGGAGCAGCCTGCCTACCTGTACGCTCTCCCTGATTCCTGGGGCTTGCTGAACAGAGGCACAACGCTCTGGCAATTTACAGCAGTGCCAGGAATGCCTGGGATCACAGGAAAATGTGCTCCCATTGGAAGCTATACTCCCATCCAGCCCACTCAACCGATGAGCAGAACTGAGTGGCGATGGGTGGACATTTTATCTCTGTGTTTGTCTACTTCAGCAACTTTTCCTGTCTTCTGAGTTTTTCTGTCTGTGGAAAATATTTTTGTAAATAAATAGACGTATATAGATGACTGTGATTCTTCTACATGAAAGCACATGAACAAAAAGCTGCTATTTTTTCAAGATAATGAGACAAAGGCAGTGATTTTTTTTAATATAATAGCCTATTGTCTGGCTGTTGAAAAGATTGCTTTAAAGAAATAAAACCACAGAATCATGGAATTTTTTTAGATGTTGTATAACAGGTATTTTACACTGTTCACTTCCAAAAAATGAATATAGATTTTATTTCTTTTAATTTATTTTGTATTTGTTTTAAACAAGTGAAGGGTTGCTCATATGAATGGACACAGCAATTTTTATCTTCATTCCCATTCCTTAATGTATCATGTCATTAATTTTTCTTAGACTTTTCAATCTTGCACACTAACAAATTAAAATACACATTGTGATCTAAAGTGTTTTATATGTGTTATAATTAGACTATCTTATTCATATCAAGATAACTTTAAATGATGCTAAGAGAAATCCATTATGTTTAAATTTGATCTGGATAAAACATTTTAAACTCATTTGGTTTCACTTTACTAATACTGCACAAGGGGTGAAAGTCTTATTATTGACAGATTATTTTGAATTGTGCTTTCACGGGGAAAAATATTTGGATTTTAATTATAAACCATTTAGAGTATCTCATCATTATAACCTACAGTTTCCTCAAATGCTATCAACAGTGTTACTACCTAAGGAAGCTAAAGGAGTTTCAACTTTGCCCATCTCATTTGCATCATTCATCTTTTAGTCATAATTTTAAATATAGAAGATAATTTTTTCACAGTAAGCCACAATATCCTTCCAGAGGTTCCATATTAAATTAACGAAAAGATGTACTTTACTGAATATTTTTTATGCTCACATTTTATGCCCACAACTAAGACTCTGTATTAAATCAGGAAGGTGAGGGAGAATTAAAGAGAAAAATGATGCATCTATCAGTTAAAATGTGCCTGTTCCCTTACAGTCTAAGCACAGAATTAAAGAATTCAGAAAATATTTATCATTACTAATATATAGGAACGGAGGAACATGTGTCTGGAGGAGAGCTTTAGCCATGGATTGTACATGTGAATAATTGGGAGTAGAGATTTTGCTAAGAAATACAATTTATTCAATTGTAATCACATTATAGGAAACAGTTTCTGAAGTCCAAATAAGAGATTGTAATTTTGTAGAATTTATGAGATATTAATATGTAATGAAAGCTCCCTCTGAAACATTTGCCATGGAGTTGCATGCTCTTCAAATTCCAGTCAATTGTTCTCAAAGTCAAAACTGTCTATCATGAGAACAAAATGTACCATTATGCTGTTCTGTCTGCTTCAAGATCAACATATCTCCTTTTTGTCACTAAAGAGATAAGTTTTTGAGGAAATTTCAAACAGGAATGATCAAAAAAAGCAAGAAAGAACTCATTCAAAAATATTTAACAGATTTAAAGAGGGATGAATATTCAGCCTACTCCAATCTGTATAATGGGCATTGAGTTTTTAAGGCCAGTGATTTATTATTTCATAAATATTTAGGCTTGATTACCTTTCATTAGTAGCACATTTCATCATACAAAAATGTAAAAATACAGCACATTTTTGAAACATAAATACAATCTGAGCAATATGTATCCAATTAAAAAAAAAAAAAAAAAAGTAAAAATGGCTATACTGGATCAGTTGTTTGTGTTTGCCCTGGATACAAAAGACACAGTTTATTGTCTCCAACACTGACCAGTAGCTGATGTTTAGAGGAAGTCTAAAAGAAATTATCCAAATACAAAGTAATCCTTCACTTAGTACCTTTTAGCTTCTGGTGATCAACATTTTCCAATTTTTTAATCTCAGGTTTTTTTCTCAAGCCATTGTGCTTAATATATTATAGAGGTCTCTTTCTTGAAGGTATTTTAATTGTTTTTTAAACCTGTCATATCTTTGATCCTCATAGTCACATGCTACCATGAGTTCCACAATTTAATTACATATGAGAAGTATTATATTTTGTTTGTAGTAAGCTTCTGGAACAGGAATCTTTGTGATATGTCCCAGTTCTTGTCCTGCAAGGAATACCTTATTTGATTCATCTGGAAATAATCTGGAAAGAGAAGGGTGATCAAGTTTGCTGATGATATTGACAAATTTAGAGCAGTAAAAAAGAGAAACACAAGTGAAGAAAAATCTTGTGAGGTAGGGCAATAAACTGGCAGTTGAAATTTTGTTTGAAATAATGTGAAGTGCAGCAGAGAGGAAAAAGTAGTCCTAGCTTCATTTAAAATGATGGGCTCTGAAATGACCCTTACTGCAGAGGAGCCAGCTCTTCAAGTTATGATGGATGGTTCAGCTAAAATCTCAGTGATCACCAACAGTCAAGAAATCAAACTAAAAGTTAAAAATTATTGGGAAAAGAATAAATCTCAAAATGAAATAATATAATATGCAGATTCTTAAATATGTGAAGCACCTGCAATTTTACTTTTATATATACTTCTGATCCCTCATGTTACAGACAATATGGTAGAATTTAAAAAGACTCAGAGAAGGGCACAAAGGATTATCAAAAGTGTGGAATTTCTTTTGTAGTAGTATCAACCAAATAAGGCTCTATTTCAATCTGTAAGTAGATGCCTGATCATGATATGGTAGAGGTCTAAGAAGCATGAATAGCATGTCAGTGTTCTGTGGGGGTTGAGCATTCATTGTGTATTTCTAATGCAAGACAGCAAGGTAGTAAAGCAGAGCACTGGTTCCACATGAATAATAAAGGAACTTTTTGTAAAATTATTGAGGTTAAGCTGTGCATTCTTTGATCCTAAATGTTGTAGGTGCTATAGGTTTCTGTGGAATTAGAGGGAGATTGGAAAGAAATCATAGAATGGTTTGGATTGGAAGGAACTAAAGATCATCTAGAACCATCTAATCTGCCACAGGCAGGGACACCTTCCACTAGACCAGGTTGGTCAAAGCCCTGTCCAACCTGGACCTTCAACAGTTTCAGGAAAGGGGCATTAAAATTTTTGTGGACAACCTGTTCCTGTGCCTCACCATCCTCACAGTAAAAAATTTCTTCCTGATATCTAACTTAAACCTACCATCTTCCAGCTTAAACCCATCTTCTACTGTTGCCACACGCCCTTGTGAAAAGTCCCTCTCCATTTCTCTTCTAGGCTCCCTTCAGGTACTGAAATGCCACAATATGTTCAGCCCAGAGCCTTCTTTCCTCCAGGCTGAAAAATCACCAGTTCTATCTGTGTATATTGCATATAGAAAAGAAATCCACGTAAATCCTGATTATGTAGACAGTAACCAAACTAAAAATGTTTGCAGACTGAGGCCTCTTAGGAGATGCACATGCTTAACCCAGTCTTATCCTCTTTACACAAGCCTGAGTTTTTTGTTGCTGCCCAGATGCTGGGCTGGACTGACCTGGCTATTGTCCAATATGGCCTCTCTTCATCTCTATGAATAGTCCTTTTCTTTTTCCCTGTTTTATATTACCAAAGATTTTATAGACTCATATCTTCTTCACTAATAATGATCTCCTTTCTTAAGTTATAAGTTACATATTCAGTTAAAGTATATATTCTTTTTTCCATAGGAAATTTCTTTAACACTGATCATCACTGTTGTTTTTTCTACATTTTCCAATTTGATTCATTTGTGTTTTTTTAAAGGTGGGATGATTGTAGTGAAACTCACTGTTAAAGATTTGAATATTCTGTGGATTTTAGAAATATAATTTTCCCAATAATTTCTTACTTTCTCTCTCTCTTTTTTTTTTTTTTTTTTTTTTTTTTTTTTTTTTTTGACTGCTTGTGAATGTTGAATTATTGTTTTCAGGAATTTTGTGTAGAATGCCCCATATCTTATTTTTTAGAGTAGTAAGTAGCTAGTAAATACATACAGAATGTACCTGTAAAGACAGGATTGTATTTCTTTTATATATTAAATCTGACTTATCAATAAGGAAATGGATCTATTTTATTATTTTGCAGTTGTTTAGTATTGGAGGATGATTCTGGGATTCTTTCCAACCAGCTATATCTTTGAGTACCTCCAATACCTGTGATCTTTCTTACACAGTAAGTAATTTATGAGTATGTCAAACAACATAGCTCTCAGCACAGGTTTTTCAGAAATAAAAAGAGAACAAATAAAGGCTTTGTCAAGCTCATCAGTTTGTTTTCATATGAAGTTTGATGCTCAAAGGTAAACTAAATACACACTCCTCAAAAGTGCACTTCAGTTTTTTATATTCTCCTTCAAAAGGCACTTTCATCTTGCACACTTAATTTTCATCTGTTCTTGCCAACAAAGCAGGTATTATAATCTGGATAATTTTAAGAAGCTAGATGGGATGTGACTGAACAACACTTCAGAATTCCCCTGATAAGAGAATTAGAAGAATTTATTATTTTCCTGTATCTGATGCAGCCCCGAACGATCATGAAATGATGCATAATACACTTTTGCCAAATACCTTTGTATGAGAGTTCAGGACCCAAGTCATTACCCTGAAGTAGAGTATCTATGTTAGTTGTCCTATTTTTTATACAGGACCTGAGGTGCAATGGATGTAGGGAAAGTACCTTGTGAAACGCCTCCCCTGCCCCATGGATATTTTGCTCTGTGATTATATGCCTTGGAGGAACAAGAGTTTCTGCATTGCTTTATCACCTTTTGAATAGCTCCACTTGTCTGAGAAGCTGCTTGAGCAGCTAAGCCCTGCAACTCCTGCAATATACCTGGCTAGTAATGGCTTATTTCCAAGGGGATAAAGAACTACTGATAAGCAGATACGACTAATACTAAGCTTTACTCTTTTGATTCTGAAACATAACTTCTTAGCTGTAGAGTATTCAACAGAAAAATAAGAAGCCCAGATATTTTACATCTTCATGATATGTATAACGTAAAAGAGTTACTTTTCCAAGGTAATCTGTTATTCTTAAAAAAGCTTTTTAGCAGAAATATGTAATTGTATAAGACTGAGTGAAGAGCTCTTTGTGTTACTCATGTATTACGCATGGTTTAGTTAATCCATATGTGGTCAGCATATAGTAAAAGAAGAGAGCAACAGTAGAAAAGGGAAGATGGATTACTTAAAATTTAGCACTATAACCAGCTTTTAGTAGCAAGCACTCTAGAGGCATTGGGGAATCTCTAACCCCAGAGATATTCAGACCTTGACTAGAAAAGCCCCGAGCAGCCTGATGAAGGACTGGTTATATGCAACTTGAAAGCTGGCTATGCTGTGAGCAGAGTGGTCTAGATGATCTTCAGAGGTCTCTTCCAAACGGAATTTTCTGTGGCTCTATGAACAAGTCTGTACATTCTATGCAGAATCTAGAGCAAAAGTAAAATAGGATTAGGGATCATATGGGCTGAGTTAATTGCCCTTTTAGCATGAAAGAAAGAACACTGCATCTCAGTGCCTCTAGATGTGTGTGACCTGAATTCAGCAACACTGAAGACTTTCAACAAAGATCTTTTGAACTGCCTGCAGGCAGAACTATTTTCACTGCCCTTTATGAAGAAGATGGATAGTAACAGATAAAATTTGATGCAGTACATTTGTATCTCTGTGTTTAGTGCTCTGTGTACAAATGGCCTTTTTTGCTGCTTCTGTTTTGAAATTAAACTACAAACAAGGTATTTCAGTTGGAAAATGAAAACATCTTTGAGGTGTACAGGGATTCAATATAACAGAGAATGATATGGTGACAGCAATGGAGCAGTATGATCAAGCAGTGTATCAGGTGAAAAATAATGTGTCCAAAATATCAAGTCAAATAAACAGCAGTTTTTATTCAACTTGACAGCTGTCAAATGAGTAGGACAAGGCAGTCAAGCAGTGACTTCATTGCAGTGGACAAAATAAAGGAGTCATGGAGGGGAATGATTCACCCTCCACTTAAATAGAACTGGCTTAAGTTCCTAAACACCTTTTAAATATGTTTATTTTATATTTCTCAGGATGTAAAAGAGCTCCCTTTGAAAGCAACACAAGAGCCTATTCCCACTGGAAATCATTGTGGTTATCAGGCAACAGTGAACACCAGTGCAGGGAGAAGAGGATGGTGTGGGCCCCTTTCCCAAAAGTTAAAAGAGGGGGCTTTGTCTTGTACTTCCTTGTTACTCTTGGCTTTGGACACACTGCCTTCTGAATCTCTTCACATCCTTTGTTCTATAATCCAGTATATAGCAAAAGTACTGTACTTTGATTGTGTCAAGCTTCTGGAGAAGTACTTTTACTTCTATGTCCCTGTTCTAGTCCAGAAAGAAATTCAAAACATCCACAAATTCTTTGGAAAGGGGAACGCATAACAAAGTAACAAAGTTTGCTGATGATATGGACTTAGATGAGTAAAAATGAGAACTATATGTGAAGAATTGTAGAAAGATGGGGCAATAAACTGGGAGCTTAAAATCAATTGGAATAGTGTAAAATGCTGCATAGGGGAAAATCTAGTCCTATCTTCACCTTTAAGCTCATTTTTACATAATTTTAATACCCCTTTGCTTGACAGCAGTATTTTTCTTTCAATTTAGCTTTGTATGGAGCTACAAGGAAAAAAAATGTGTTATGGAACAGCTTCCTTCTTTTATGAAAGCTACTTTTGAGTCAGTCATAAAAGGGTTTATAAAGGCAAAAAGAGAAACGAAAATGGGAGGAAATATTAAAATAATAGCATCTCAAGAAATGTTACTGAGCTGTTACTAAACTTGTACTAAATAACTTTTCAGAGAGTCTGTGATTTTCAGGACAGTTTTATTCCTGGCCCAGCTTGGAAGGACTAACATATCACTGAATCACTCCAGGACGGTTTCTTGCATACACATGGAAACTGATCGTAACACCAAGTCTCTTCTGCATGATGTTTTTTCTTTCTTAATCAATCTGGATACTGTGTTGGGAATATGGAATTAATACCTGCAATGCATACAGAAAAAAACAAACATTAGCTTCCTTATGATTTAAAGCACATTGGGTAAGATGAGGTTCTATATTTACTATACCAAATAAAGAGTTTATTATCAATAAACAAGTATATCAGTATTAGTTATTGGGGACAATATGGAACACTCTAAGACAAGAGGAAGGACTAAAGCTTTTATTTAAGCTATTTCAGAATTACATGGATACATAGGAAGCATGTGTGTTAAGGTTAAATATAGATCAGTTATGATAGAAAAGATGGAAATTATTTTCACACCCCAGATTTTTTATGAATTCTTTAAATAATTACTTAATAATAATGGTGGTTATGTGAAGTGTCAGTAAAGGACCAAAAAAGTAATTTATAAAATGCAACTTCATATGGTTGATGGCAAATATCCTGTTTATAAGACTAGTATCAAATTGAACTTTTCCTAGTCAAACAGTAAATTCCATTTGGAATATAAATTATGACCTTTGATGAATTAGTGTTACAAAGTGAACTACTTTCAGGGTGGAAATATTAGCATTACTGTGTATGATACAAACATGATGGATTACAACAATCCTTCAGCCTTGAAATTTCAGGTTCTGAAAAGGCAGTTTACTCACAATGAATTCTAAGCACAAGGCTGCAGTCATTAAACCAGCACAGCTAAATTGAGACAAAGGACTTGAGCCAAATTGCACTGTTTCACTTGACAAATCAAGATTGTCAGAATTTAGTGTCTTACATATCATATTGAATAGCATAATTGGTTTTGCTGCTGTCTTTGTGGATATTTAACTTAATTTAACAAAATTTATTCCTGACCTTCCTTTTAAATATTTTGCAACGTTTTTCTTTTCTAATTTTCAATAAAAAAAAAAAAAAAAAAAAAAAAAAAAAAAAAAAAAGAGAGCTGCTAAACCTTTTGCAAGAGTTTTAAATAATGGTTTGAAGGGAAGGAATTGGCTGCTGCATTAGTACCCAAAACTTTGATGACTTTGTCAAGAGACTGCTCTACAACCCACTTTGTCAACTTGCAAACACAGGATAAGGGTCGAAAGAAAGTAACAGTTGGAAAATAGCAAAATTCTACAATGAAAGCATGTTGTTTACATTCTATTAAAATACTATTGAACCAAGCAATGGGGAAAACAATTATGTATTTTTTTTCCACTCCATTACCAAAAATATGCTATACCAAATTTGTACTAGAAGTAAACAAGTGTTACAAATAAATCTTTATCATGAGTTGCAAATTGGAAAGTGCAGAGCATGCAAGATATGCTCCACTGTAAGTCTGTCAGTTTATGCTGGATATCTAAGTTACATACAGCAAAGTAAGCCATGGATGTGGAACAGCTGGATGGGGTTTCATAAACAATTTAATTTATAGCTGTCTAGATGCAGGAAAAGGCAGTTTTCTTTATTTTTCATGCAATTCTGGTTGGTTTAACTGGCCAAATACTTGAGTAATTTTAAACTGGCTCCTATTTGCCTTCACCCACTAAACACACTAAGGGGCTGTAGGCTGGTGGGAGAGGAGAATGATATTCTGTTCAGAATATGTTAGAAACAGTGGTGAAACCTCCAGCATTTCTGTTCAGAGAAATACAATTATTTTCTTCAGGAATGCTTCCTAGATGCTATTCCAACACACAGGGGTAGAAAACATAAGCAGCATGGTGAATCTCTCTCACACACCTTAAAATCCCATTTCTGGTTTGTAATATGACCTTCATTCCGTATGGTATTTTAAGATTTGTATGTGATTTGATTTAATAGAATCTGTATCTTATTAACTTATTAAAGATTGGTTAATAATTATATTTTTAAGTATTAGAAGCAGCTATTTGACCAGCTTTGTTTATAAAAGCAGCAATATTAAAGAGAAAACTATTTTAAGGCTCAGTTCGACACAATTCCTGCTTGTAACATTCACTACCCGGAACAATGGATCTGTTTGGCTTCAGTGGATTTGTTCACTGTAGTATGGATGATAAACCATAAAAAAACCATATATTTGCAGCAACAGGCCCTCAGGATGTTTCTATTTTTATTGCCCATCTGTAAATGTATTACAGTGACCTGCTAGTTTAGCGCAAATTTTGAAAAATAACCTTTTGGGCATTCCAGTGTTTGGAGAGGAAATGTTTGTTTCAGAGGCCCTGAGTTATATCGAAAATGCTTATTTTGAGAATAAACTCCTTGGCTGAATCAGTGCTTGATGCAGTGAAAAGAGAGGTCAGGGATGTGATGTCTGCTCTGGAAAGGAAAGGGGCATAACCTTTTCCTCACGCAGGACCTCATACTTTTGGAATCGGAGAATTTGGCAAGACACATCCCGCTTGCAGAAATAATCAGCATCGGGATGCTCCGCTCTGCTCCATGGCACGCCTTGCTTAGGATCAAATAAAGGATTTTCCAGCGCAGCTGCAGCCTCTCTGCCGCCGGGCGCCTCGACCCGCAGCCTCTGGTGCATGAATCCCAGGCGGCCGCTCGGTGCCCGGGGGCGAGGAGAAGCCGCCGGCCTCTTTCTTCCCCGGGCTCAGGGCACCGGGCCAGGGCCGTCCCTCACGGCGGGCGGGATTTTCCCGCCTCGGAGGCTGCTTCTGCCCTGCGGCGCTGGCAGTGGCCGGAGCCCCCTGAGGGAGGCGGGAGGACCTTGCTCTGCGCCTCCCGGCTCCAGCTGGGCAGTCCAGGGTCCCGAGCTCTGAGGGCAGGGGAACGCCGGCACGCCGAGCCCGGAGCTCTGAGGCAGGGGAATGCCGGGCACGCCGAGCCCGGAGCTCTAAGGGCAGGGAACATCCGGGCACGCCGAGCCCCGAGCTCTGAGGCAGGGGAACGCCGGCACGCCGAGCCCCGAGCTCTGAGGGCAGGGGAACACCGAGCACGCCGAGCCCGGAGCTCTGAGGGCAGGGAACATCGAGCACGCCGAGCCCCGAGCTCTGAGGGCAGGGAAACACCGGCACGGCGATCCCCGGGAGGAGACAGCGCCCGGAGAGGGCGGAGGAGGCGAGGGGAGGCGGCTGGGCTGCGGGGGAGCCCCTCGCTCCTGAGGGGCGCTCCATCGACGAGTGCCGCAGGGCTCTCGGATAAACAATCGCTGCTGAAGGCTTAAAATAAGCTTACAAGAGGTTGTACAAACCGAGAGGAAAAGACGAGTTTGCCAGGCGGGAAATCACCTCGGCTACGGGACAGGGGAGTCCTGTCCCCTGCAGCCATAAGGGAACCCCTCAGGGAGGGTCAGAGCAGCCTTGAGGGAGGCGGAGAAGCCCCGAACGTGAGGATTCATTTCACAGGTATATCCCTCAGGCACTGGGGTGTTCCTTGCCGAAGTGGATTTTCCTGTGCCATTAAAAAAGTAAACCTGTCAAGTTAGGAACAGTTCGTGATTACTGAATCACGCAGTCCTAGTTAAGAAAATTAATTATCTTAATTATGTAGTTAATGAAAGGTTTTGAACACGTTCCTGTTGGCTCTCAGATGTCAGCTCTGCGCTGTGACAGGGCTGTTCAGAGACATTGGTCAGCCAGTCTGCTACAAGTGTGATAAATCCTCTCAATCATTATACCGAATTTAATTCAAATTATGTTCTTCACACGAGGCAGATCACTTTTTAAATGAAGCTGATGAGTGCATTTAGTTTGAAGAAACATGCACTAAACATCACCAGTAGCAGGACATTTAACAAGCCAGATCTGTGCCTGCAACAGCACTGCCTCTTTGCATAAAAGGATAAAACCTGATACAATGTTTTGGCATTCCCGAGAGTTTCTGATAAACTTTCCTACAGCTGCACTTTACAACTTGGCACACAGTGAAGACAAGAGTGGCAATTTCTTTTAACAATTAAAATTTAAAGAGTTTGAAAGGATCCACTCTCAATTTGGAGGAGTTCATCAGTGGGTATTACTTTCTCAGTATTTGTTCTCAGTATTCAAGGGTTTTTGGCAAAAATGCTGTGTAACAAATACAATATTGAAATGCAATTAATCTCCTTAACTTGTCAACACATCAAAAATATCCATTTTATTTTTTAAAAAAACCACAACTGTAATAAACCTTTTTTTTCCCTTAAGTTCTAGATCTTGGCTTTAGATGTTATTCAGTGATCCTGCCTTTATCTCAGGTCTGTAATGTATATAGAGCAAATGTAAATGTGGCAATGTACAGATGATAGAATTACTGATTTTTTTTTCTTATGCAGTTTGAAAATCATTAAGGTACCATTTATGCCTAAAACTTTAATATTCCTTTAACTTTCAGGACTGAGCAAATATAGTACTTATTTTTGTGAGTATGAAAAGTGCATATTCCGAAAGATTTTTATCTGCATCACCAGATGAAACTGAATGTTACCTGTATGCAAAGCGAAAAAAAGCAGAAAGTGATCAAGAAATCGGAGAGAAAGAGGAGCAACAAAAGCTAGAACAAAGCATACACTGTGGGAGCAAGTACCAAACATCACCACATGAACTCTATTTGTCAGAAAGACAAAACAACTGGGCATTAGAAAAACGGAGTTGTGATACAGTAAGAAAAACTTGTATGAGAGAGTTTTTCAGTTCTAAAACTTGCAGTAATGAAGGATTAGCATGTAGAGTATCAGAAAATGAACCGTTCACCAAAAAATGGAGTCCTGGAAAGGAAGACCAAAGTCCTATAGATGACATTTCCCTGAATGTATGTGGACAGCCTCTTGAAACAGAGCTGCTCAATGTGTCAAGCACTGCTTACACATGTCAAAATCTACTGGTACTAAACCCATCCCAAGTGCAGCAGAACAACAGTATAGAACAAAATAATAAAAGAAATGAGGATAATGAGCTCAAACAAAGTTCTTCAGATACATCCTTAAATGGACACAGGTTTCAGACTGAATTGTTAAGTCAAAAGTCTGCCTTCAATAAAAAGTGGCAGCAATACCAGCTTTTTCAAATTCCATTTTTGAGTGGAACAAGTTCTGTGTTTTCATCCATAGAAAATAAAAAAAGTAAATTTCTAAAAAATGTATGTTCTGCAGAAGATAAAAATTGTTCCAGTTGCAATAAGGAGACTACTGCAGAAAAAGATAATGAAGAAAAAAATGATTCACTGTATGTATTTCAAACATTGAAACCTTTTAAGAGTATACAGCCACCGAAAATCCCTAATTTTCAATTTCCTAGGATTTCAAATAAAATAAATAGTAAACAACCATCAACTAACTTTAGGGAGACAGATTGGAGGAATTTTGAAGGTGAACCATCTTTAATGCAATCTAAACAGATACATAGTGTGCAAAAAATGTCCGAGATAGGGAAACAAAAAATGAAAAATGATAAAAGCAGTGTAAGAGCTTCAACTGTTGGTTCTGCATTTAAAGAGAAGAATTGCCCACCAATTAACAAACAGGAGAACAGTGCTTTGGCAGAAGGAGAAGTATCTGGAACTTATTTCAGATGCAACAGCACTGACACTGAATGTAATAAAATATTTGCTGAAAATTACTTCAAAGATAAAATAGTGGAGAATTCAGAGGGTGATGATGACCAGAAGTCAAAGATTCACATTTACATTAGTGTTAAAAATGTTCAATATGATAAATGTGTCAGCCTTAATGATCTTCTGCAGAGAAGAGAGAGGAAGAGCACTAATGAGTATGTGGGAACATTTCATATGCAAATGAGTATTCCAGTAACAACAGAAGCATTAGAGAAAAATAAGTTAAACCTACACTGTAGTATGCATGATTCCAACAGGGATATTGGCTTGTATGAAGCAGAATCAAAACTTTCCACAAAGGGAATACTTGATTTCCAAAGTTATGTAACAAAAAATAGTACATTTAAAAGTAATTGTCCTTGCATTACTGTGCAGGATTTTCCAGATAAGAGAGTAAGTTGCAGCGTACTTAGGGGAAAGGAATTGATGAAATTAAATTTTTTATTTCAAAACATGTTGCCTGGATGGGTCAGCATGTGGACTGAGTCTTTCTGTGAAGATATGCCCACGTGTCAGAATGACAGTGTTACACCTTGGTCTCATTGCCGTGACACATTAAAAGAGCAGTGTGATGCTCAAGAGTTGGTAAAGAGCACTATAAATAGGAACCACAATGATAAAATATTCATGTGTTTGCTGGCTGCTGTTTCAAAGCATCTGAAGGTGGAGGTACTAAAGATAATGCTTGTTTCCTTTTTCAGTAGCACAAATACTTTATTGCCAGCTGAGGGGAAGACTATGCGAGGAAGGAAACAGTCTTCATGCAGAAAGCAAAACCAGTTAAACTCATGCACAAATGGTTCTTTGAGGAAAACCATAGGATTTTTTAAAGAGAATGAAACTTATCCAGGATTTGTAAGTTCCAAATTTGTGGAAAGCATTGATTTTGAGTTGCATAATGGATGCGAGAGAAGATGTTTTTCTAGAACTTTAGGTGAATATGAGTACACTTTTCTACAAAGTGGTGCCCTCTTTCATAACCAAAAAATCAGATTATGTAAGGGAAGACATGTCAGGAAACACCACCTCTTATCCAGAGTGACTGAAAGGTTTAACACTGATTTGAGGTCAGTCAGGCACAAAAACAGTATGAAAAAGCAGATTTTATGTGCTAAATACCTGATCTTGCTGCAGAACTCTTCTGATAGTTCTTCACTACACAAGATCTATTGCTGCAATATCACAAAAGTACAGTATCTGATAGGAACAAATCTTAGATACCAGAGTTACTTTCATTCACAACTGACATTTGAAAAGGTACATAAGAAAAGTACAAATCAGGAAATATCAGTAAACACTCAAACACAGGAGAACAAACCAAGCATAAGACTTAATAGTTCTTTTCATATAGAATTATTTAAAGCCTTCCCTTTTGTTTCATATGAAAATAAGAAACACAAAACAACTGGATATAGAAATTGCATAGCTTCCACAAATAAAGTCACTAATGAAGTAACATATACCATGAAAAAATATTTGGGTAACTCTAGTTATATAAATACTGATGAAAAAGAATGTGTTACTTCGAAAGAGTTGCAAATGAATTGTCATAGTTTTCTTTCTATAAAATCTTATTCTATTTTTGACACATATGAAAAAATTCCCCTAGCTACTGATTCTGAAGACTTTGACCAGATCCCGATTGTAAAGCAAGACAGTTCTATCCAAAAAAAGTTGTGTGGAGAAAGTGCAGTCACTGGTTCAAAAGAGATTCAATGTCTACCTGTTAAATCAAATGATGTCTTAATTCTATCTGAGCAGCCAAAAGCAACCACAGAAGAATATCATTCTCTCCTGTTGCCAGATAGACAAATAAACAAAGATGAGAATTGCAAAGACTTAGATACTTGTAGCCCACATCTAGCAACTAAAAAAGTAGATGACCAAAACACTTATTTATTTTCTCAAAATGTATTTCCTAGTTCCTCAAATATTTATCAGTCTGTCACTTTGCCATTGGATAGCAGCTGTTTTGTCAGCAGAGGAATAAGTGAAGATGGGCACTGCAGGAATTCCTCAAGTGCAGACAAGCAAAAGGCAAGTGAAACAATTCCTGCAATGGTACAGTATCTATCCACGGGAAGTCCTGCCATGACAGACACAGACTTGCAATTACGGGCTGAAGAAGCAGCACAGTTTTCTTTACAAGGCCATAAACAGACAAATAAGAAAGGCAGTTCAGATCCAGCAACTTTGAAACAACATCTTGAATATGCAAAAGAACAGGAAGAGAGAAATTATGAGCAAATGCATGTAACTAATGAAAGTCAATGTGAGACTGTAATGAATTACTTGATTATATCATATTCAGAAGATAAATCTAAAACATTCATTGCCTCAGAAGAGGAATTAAAAATGCCTTTATCCATAATGAACAATGGATGTCTTGAAGATGTTAAAGATAACTATTTACCCTTAGAAAATAAAATCACACACGAATTTGAACTGAAGAGAAAATTTGATTTAGTGCTAGAAGAGCTACGTATGTTTCATGAAATTAGCAAGGAAAATGTAAACAATTTATCGAGTTTGGAAACAAACTTGCCCAACAGTTACTGGGAATTAAATAATGATGAAGGAAAAGATGAAAACTTGGCAAGGGTTTCTCAAAGGAAAATGTGTATTTCTTCTCCAATTTCTGGTACCACAAAAGGAAAACACAAAACTGACATTAATGAAAGTTCATTACATGAAAAGATATTAAATGAAAACGAAGACCAGAAAGTATCTAAGGAATATTCTATTTCAAGAATGTCAAGAGAAGAATTGCTACACTCTCCTGCAGAAGGTAAGCACATGGAATTACGGTGTTATGTAATAAAGAACATTTAAATTTTAGACAGTATTTGATTTGCTTTAAATGTGTATTTCTCAACTCAAAGAATTCTATGTTTTCATGGAATTCACAGTTTGGTGGACAAATGTACTTGCCTATGATGAGCCAAAACTGAAAAATTCCAACTTCAGCTACCTGCACACTGTGTTATAGCAGGTGTAGCTCAGAATTCATCTGGTCATTCAGCTCCAGACTTACTCAAACCTATATTAATGCACATTCTGTTTCAGACTATTCATTTTGTCTGACTTCATCACACTGAGCCCTAAATTCCCTAAAAGAGTCAAAACCACAATGCGATGCACATTCAAAGAGAGAAAATGTCCAATTAAAGCATGATACAATGTTTACAAAGGAGACAAGTGTTTCCTTTCAACTGAGGTCATGGACTCAGTCATAGAATAGTTTGGGTTGGTAGGGATATTTACATGTCATGTCATCAAGTCCAACCCCCTGCCATGAACAGGGGCATCTGCAAGTAGATCAGATTGGTCAGAGCCCTGTCCAACCTGATCTTGAATATAACTATATAACTCATACAACTTATATGACTATAGTTATATTTGTTCAAAATTTAGATGCTGCTGGTTTTAACACTTCTAAATTATTTTTCCCCTAGAGGAGCTCAATCCCTATTACAAACAGGATGTGGGGAAGTCTAATTCATAAACTCTAAGACTCTTACCCCACTTGTTTCATAATCAAGAGGCATTTAATGAGTAGAGGAAGACAACAAGAAAAAAACAGTTGAATGCTCTATCTTCTTGTATAAATAACTCAAAAATTATAAGTAAATTTTTCAAAAAACAAAACAAAACAAAACAAAAAAACCCTCTTCAGACAGTGTTATTTATCAGATTTTGGACCTGAATTTCCATTTGCAGAAGTGATGAGTTCTCACAAATGCAAACAAAATTGGTGAGATTTAGGCATTTTGTAAATTACATTATGAAAATGCAGCCATCTCAAAATTGTTATCAGAGTAAATATCTCAGTGATTTGGCTCTAAATTTATAAAGTGAACATTTGAAAGGGTTATGAAAGTAAGTAGTGTCTGGGAAGAAATTGTTAAAGTGTCACAGAAAAACCCCAGAAAGAATTCTGTTCAGTAGAGCTTTAACAGTATAATGTGCTGCAAGTTACACCTGGATGGGTTGCAGAGCCTGAAAACCTAACAGATACTGGGAAAATTGCTCAGCAAGTGATCACTTTTCTGCCTAAACCTGGAATAAGAAGATCCAAGTGGAGCAACTGATATGTCACCAGAGGATTAAAACCTGCATTATTGCACTTATGCAAAGGAGAACTTCATGAGGTGTAGAAAGAGCTTTTTCCAAGCCTCTGAGAATGAGACTTTGCAGCTTCATTAACATTACCTATAGTGTGCACACATGTTTTAAGCACATCAACAAGAACCACAAATTAATAACTAGATTAAACAAACTTTTTTGTTTATAGTAATAAAATTAAAAACTTTTTTTTTTTTGTTTATTTTTACACTATTTAGGTGCAGTCTATAGAAATCCATACACATGGGATCCAGCTTTTTTACCTGGCACAGTTTTTAAGGAACAAAGCTATAATTTACAGAAAGAAGGAGGTAATAGTCACATTATTCTGCAATTTATACCACAAATCAGAGTGCTAATAGACTTATTTATCAAACATTTGTATTTGTTTTCTTCTCTTTTTATTTCTATCTCTATAGAAATCACATTTGGTTTAATTGTAGATTACTAGAAAAGTGTCCTGTCTTTGGCTTGGTTCACAGAACAAGCCATGTTGATGAGCATTTTTGTTCTTTGGAGAGAAGAAAAGAACTTTAACAACATGGGGTTTCCTTTGTTGCTTATTTTGAAGCCATTTGGAACAAATATTTGGGCCTTCAATCATTGAATAGCCAAGATATACTACAGGGAGAACATAATTCATTATACATTTTTTTTTAAGATTTTGCACACATTGTAGAAGGAAATTCAGAAGGATGTTGTGAAGTGATCTTTTAGGATTTCAAAAACATATTTTGGCAGTTTTCCCAACATATGGAAAGAGTAAAACAAGTAATTTGGTTTATTCTGAAATGAAATACTAAAACTTTGTCAAGAAAAGGCTATAGATAAAATTCTGTTTACTTAGTGAAATCATCTACTGTTATTTTGACTTTTATTCCCCATTGCATCTCTTAAAACTGTTGCAAAATTTTCTGGTTTCAGAATTCACAAACTGTTTCCTTCACTCAGGCCATTCTGGGAAATAAAGAGACTGAAATATTTAAAGAAATACAGATGACCTCTGATGTTCTTTTCACCTATATTTTATTGAAGTTTTGTCATATTGTAAAAATATTTCATATACCAAATGCAAAATGTTGCAGAAAATTCTGCTCTACTTCTTTGCTCTTTGTCACTACTCTCGAAGATTTTTTTATTTTTTGTGATGTGGATTCTAGTTTCTGACTTACATAGTGGGCACTGTAATTGCTTAGGAAAATTCATATTCAGAATGCCGGAATGTACATAACACACCTAGGTGGTTGATGTTTACATCTTGGAAGTCTTGTTCTGGTGAGATTGAATCTTACTAAGTGAAATACTGTTCCTCCCATGACTGACCCTGGATGTTTTCCCTAACTTCTTTCCCTGCTGTTTTGGGCTGCTGGGTCAAGGGCAAAGGAAATCAGAGGTTTTCCTCCATTGCCATTATTTCCTTTACATTGCTTCCTAGTGTTCTGTAAAATCCCATCTGAGCTTCTTTAGAAATTTTTGGGAAGAGACTGTAGCAATGAGTGTCTCTTTTTTCCCTCCATGATTGCTGAGGAATTATGCAGGTTGTTAGGGCAATGACATATTTCTAGGGCATTTTATACCTTATTTCCAGTGTTTTGTCAGAATAAACAGGAATCTGATATTCTTCCAGTAGAAGAAGCTGAAAAATTGAATGTTTCCCTCATCATCCTTCTCAGTTGATGGCAAATAGGAAATTATTGAGTATTGTCTTTCTTTGAGGAGGTACATTGGCAGAGACAGTTCTCTTCCATTTACACTGAAAGTTGCCTTGGAGGTTATTCTGAAACCATGTCTGTCAGGGGAAATGCTGTACTTACTGTACTATAGGAGTTAGTTAGTGTCAGGAGTTATGCTGCTATGTGGCTGTCTTCCTCTATTTTTCAGCAGGATTCTGAGCCATCACATCTTGTCACAGAAACTGTGACTGCTTTGGAAAGGAGATACCTAGGTGGGACAAGATTTGTACTCCAGTAACTTTGCAATTTACTGTGACTAGCAACCATGCTTTCCTGGCTATGTATAAGCACACAACACTTGACTTACTTTCAGTGCATGCCTTTCCTCTTCTAGCTGACGCTTACGAGTCTCAGAAAAGACATAGCAGCACTGCTGTCTCATCAATGACTTAAGAATGGAACTCTGGGATTTTTTTTCTCATCCCACAATTTAAAATTCTTGTAAAAGGCATAGAGAAATTTTTCTCTCCCATTACTAGGATACCAGCTGAATATCTAAGGCTCTTATACACACACTATTTGATACACACACTGGCTAACTGCTCAGTGCTCCATCATTTTATAGAATAATGCAAAATAGAACTGGAAAAGATATTGGGAAATTTGACCCCTTCTTCTTCCAGATGAATCATTTTCCTAATCTCTAGTTAACAAGGTCATGGTCTTCTATTCTGCCCCAGTGGGTATTATTTTATGCAAAACAGAACAACTTCTAAAGGAAGACGGACACTACACTGATCACTGGTTGACCTCACTACATGGTGCATACTTTACCTAATAGAATGTGGAACAGAAAACAAATACGCTCCTATACTGCTTTATGTAAGATGAGTGACACAGGACAAGACACCAGACTAATCGTGAGTATTAAGGTGTATCCACCTCAGCATGTCCTCTCTGTCCTGAAATGCTAACTTGTATCAAATGGTGGGCCTTAGCAGTCTGTTAGGAAAGTTATGTAAAGTTTAGTTGAGGATTATTCTAATCAGGAATCTGCACATAACCCAGCTGCAAGCATTTCCTTTTTAGCCCGAAAGGATCTGTTAGATGCTCTGCAGCAGAATGGAGGTAGGATAGGATGTAGTAAAGGATTGATTAATTGGTCTGATTAATTGGTCTAATTTATCTGTCTCATCAGGATGTAATTCTTGTCTATATCAAGCAGATTTCTGAGTCTGCTCTAATTTTTTTATCTTTCTTTTAAATATAGGATACTTTTTGTCTCGTGACATCATAAGAGTACAGCCTCTTAAAACATGCAAGGGCCCCATCAGGATTGGGTTGTCAAGAAAGGCTCGGCCAAAGAAGCTTCATCCTTATCTGAAATGAATTCCTGGATTCTTTTACCAGCCTTCACATCTGGGATCACTCTGCTTGAAAAGTGTTGAAATGTTTTATGGTTAATTTTTTTTTGTTTTGTACTTTGATCTGTGTGATTTAAGGGTTTTTTAGATATTAATATTGCAGTATTTGCTAGTGATTTATTTAGGAATACTCCTGTGAATACTTGATAGCAAAGAGATTTATAATGAATGTTTACTAGTAGAAGCTTTAATGGGAGGGTGAATTCCTTTTAAAGTTTATGTAATATTAATAAAAATCTGTCATGTATTTTTCATCTGTTAAAATATACAGTTGAAATTTTCTGTCGCATCCACACAACCTTAGAATCCTCTGTGTATTTATGTAGTTTTAAAATCTCAGTAAGTATTATTTTTAAAGAGATTTGTTACAAATGTTTAGAGTGATGTAGAAGAGGATTTCAGGGAGTTAAGTTTAGATTGCTAAAAGGAAGATTATGTTTTAGGCTTCAGAAATTGTTTCCCCTGAGATACCTTCAATTCTGTGTACTTGTCCCGTTAGACAAAAAGTTGGAAAGCAATAAAGCTACAAATGATAAAGACAGGTTGTCTCATTCTGAGGGTACTGATTCCATTTCATACAGCATGGAGGCAAAATAACAGTGCATAAATTCTGGAGATTAGGTATCTTGAGAAATGGGGACATTTAGACTGCTCTGAAGCATGCAGATTTTGGTTAGGGGCATCTACTAATTCTTATTTTACTGATATTTTTGTAATAAAGAATAGGGACATTTCAACTGAATAAAAGCACAGCAAGAAACAAACCTGAGTGAAGTCTGAAAACAAATTCCTGAAGTGTTAGAACAAGAGTAATCTAATACTAGGTATTCAAAAGAAAGCTTTAAACCCTCTGATTGCACAGAGCAGTTTTTTTTAGAAATAACGTGTTTCCCCCTGCAGTGGATAAGAGTATTCCAGTGTAAAAAGTGATCCAGAACAGTGATGGAATGATCATAAACCCCTATAAAAATAACAATACATCATTGCAGCTGACAAAAGGAAACTGAGCAAGCTGAATTGATAGGGAATTTATCTGCAGAAAAATTATTTTATAGAATCTCTAGCGACAGTGCAAAGACTAATTTCACAGTTTAATTTCTTTAGCAGTGGCATTCAGAATATATCATATGTAATAGTAAGCGTATCAGTGTGTTTATGTTATAAGGATCTGAATAAGAAAAACACATTCAGTACACAATATTGAGAGAAATCAACAAAACAATAAAATGAAGAAAAAGAGTTTTAATTTGGTTCATAGTTCTTTTTGTATGAAATAGTAAGAATCTCAGATGAAAATTTATTTCTAGGAACAGCTGCTTCTAAAAGAAGAGTTTCTAAACTGATCTTTGACCAGAGATTGTCCAAAAGGTGAAGTAAATGGTGTGCACCTGCTTTAAATATTAATTTAAATGTTAATGTAATTCTAAACAACAAAATTTTCTAACTTTCCCACTAAAATTTTGATGATGCAGATGTAAAACTGTCCATGCTAATGGGAAGCAGAAGACATTATCCTTCATCAGCATACCTACTTTATAGAAAAGTTTAAAAGGGCTAAACAAATATTTAGGACACATGTTCAGAAGCAGCTCCTAGGAGGGCCATTAGACAACTCCCTTGGGAGTATGGAAATGAGGCAGTAGCTGGAAAGGAATGGATGGATGGATGGATGGATGGATGGATGGATGGATGGATGGATGGATGGATGGATGGATGGATGGATGACTTTGTTGCACCTTCACCATCAGCAGCAGCAATTTCTGTCTCAGAGAACTTGGCATCACAGGGTGACACTGTAGAGCAGCTTGAGGACCTATGGGTGGTAGCAACCTCTAAACTGAGGGCTGGTAGAAGAATTCCAGTTTCTCAGTGCTTTGCAACAAGTATCAACTTAAGTTTCTCTGGATCCCAGCAAGAAGAAATTCATCTCAATCCTTTAGCTAAGTGTTTATTGTGTACTGGCACAGAGCGAGGGATCTATAGGCATTGGAATGTCCCCCTGGAGTTTTGTCCTCACAGCTGGGCAAACTGTTCTCGAGGTCTGCCAGACATGAACTGGCTGTCAGGCACGATGTCCTATTGATAGCTTCTTTTATTCATATTTGCAAAGGTTGATGTTTAAAGTAGGAAGATTTCTTACAATTTGGGAATGATGTTTCTGTATTTACAACCAATTCTATGAATTCTTTGGGAAAGCTTTTCTCTGTATCATTTCCCATATCTTTATCCCATAGAGCAGTTTCCTATATCTCCTTGTGCCATTGGCCTGTGATCATTAATGACATAGAGAATAAAATTAAAATGTTGCATTTTTAATAATTGTGGGGCAGCTCTGACAGCCATAGCTTGGAAATAGGAATATGATTTCTGTCCTAGCACATCTGTGCTTCCACTGTTCAGAGCATGGCAATATCAGGTCTCAGGCACCTTAAAAAACTACTAACCACAGAACTTCATAGATCAAGGCAAGGACAGCAACCAGAGCATACGTGTCTACCAGCAGCTTCTGCACCACAGACTGGCCCAAGTTTGTAACGTCCAGGTGTCAAGACTTTAAATTCCTAGTATGGAGGCTTCGTAACTTTGATTCCTAGTTAATAGTGTCCAACAGGCTCATGAAAATGGTCTTTGTCATTCTGAAATCAGTTATATCAATATAAAGTCATAAATGGAGATGATGTGACCCCTCCAAAGTGTAGTTGTAATGAACATTCACATAGGTAATTCTGAAACTGAAGGATAAACTGTTCCTTGAAATACTTAGGCAATTTGATTCTGCATTATAGTAAACTTTGGAAACTCAGATTAGTCTAAAATCTGCAGAAATTAATATCATGGAAAGATTCCATGAAATGACCTCAGCATTGTTTATACAGCAAATCATCCTTCCACCAAAGAAGATTTTTGCTTATTTTTAAATCAATGAATTCACCTGTTTTCAAAAGATATCTCTTTATCTGATGCTTGTATAAGAAAATACCAAAATGCTCTTCTCTGCAGAAGACAGAGACACAAAAGCTACTTTTTCAGGACAAAAGATAAAGTCTTAATCGACTGAATTTATACTCAGTAGCAAACTTCCTTGTGTTTAATGGTGCAGGTTGTGCAAGAATATCCTCAAATATCCTGGAAAAGCTACTGTTTTTCCCAAACACAAAGAAACCCCAGACAATAAGTCAAACAAAACAACAAAAATTGGACCATGCAGAGAAGAAGAATAGTCCAGCTGAGATATTATGTAAACTTTATGTCTGACTGTTCATTCATCTGGAGAGAGCTGTTAACAACATGCCCTCATCTTCAATAACAGAGGAAGGGTTGGCACTGGGAATGCTGCCTGGCCATCTGCCAGCTTCAGCTTCCCCAGCCACTGTCAGCTGGAATAGCTCAGGTACCTCGGTCTGCTGGGGAGCAGCACAAGAACACTCAGCTGTGCAGAGCAGCCATGGAAGCTGGCACCATTCCATGGACTTTGGGAGTTGCATGGGAAAATGCCAAGCCAAAATCCCACCATATGTCTTTGCATATCTGATTGAAGCAATATGATAGATTTTGATTTTTTCTGTTGCAGACACCATATCTGGTGATGTTTTTGGGTTTGCTATGCTTGCTAATGCTGACTGTAACAGAAATGCAGATGTTAAGTGTCATTATCTTTTAATAATTATGCAGGAAAGCTTAAATATAATTTCTGAATAATTTTATATCAGCTGCTAGAACAATAGATATGGCTTGGACTTGTTTAATACAAAAAGATTCAATTATAGCCTAATGAAAACCTTGAATTCCATTATATCTACCACTACATGTGTTTAACAAATAGTAATTGAATGTGTTTTTGGTCTGCTTTTCAAATGACTGGATGTAAAGCTAAAATTGCTCATCTCAGTGTATTTTGGAGAAATGTGGGCGATTAATGACTGAGTATATGTAAGATTATTAAAATCCAGTTTAATAACAACACTTGTATATAGAAATATAGCTGTTTTCTCTTTCAGGGAATTGAATTGAAACAGGTAATGAAGTGCTGTTACTCCTTCTGTTGGAAGACAGTTGCCAAACCAAAATAGATGACAAATTTCAGGGAAGGCTCTGTAGAAAGGGTTCAAATGAGTGTATCTATCAAAAGGTTCTGCATTAAGGAAGATGGCAACAAGGCATTTTGTGAATACACTTTACCAAGAAGTTTCATGTGGTTAGGGAAGTGTTCCACTTTTAGTCTTAAAATCCACATTCAGTTTGCATTTTAATTTTCTGCCCCTAGCATGGACATCCCATCATGTTGTTCTGAGATACCACTGGAGAACATACCTGCTATTTTTCCCTAGCCAAGACACTGAGGTCACTTAAGCCTGTGTTCCTGCTGAGCCAGAGGTAGAGCATTTCTAAACAGAGTCTCAGGTAAACTAGAAGTACATTTTAAAAATATCTGGGAAAATGAAAAGTTAATTTTGTTTAAAATTATTTGTGTCAATAATGGTTCAGGTGAAAATGTAAATAAGGTTTTTAATATTTGTCCATTGACAGTCTGTGCAATAGATGAGAGGTTGATAGTTGTCTTTATGAACTGCAGCAATTTAACAAGGTTTTGGAATTCATTTTTTTCAGTCTGTAAATATACCTTTAGTTATTACTTCTTACTATGATATTCAAAGGAGGTAAAATTAAAAAAAAATGTTTTTAAAGAGAGTAATCTTTGGCTTAATTCTACATGGTAGATAAAGAAAACTTTTGATTTTAAAATATTTCTGCTTATTTGGAGGAGGATGTTGATGGAGTAGTGAGTGAAGGGATGGATTATATGTATGCAATAGGCAGGGAACTGTGGCAGTGTCTCATAGCCTGTAGATAGATTTTAATTCTTCTCATCTATTCTAAACATTCTCACACTTTTTGGAGAGAACATTTCCTTGAGAAAATGAATAATGTTTTATGCACTATTTGGGCCAGCTTTTTGTGTGTCTTATCCTACATATCAATTTGTTCTTCTTTGTGCCTCACTTTCTTCCCTTTCCTTAACTTCTTTTATGCTGGAATTTTCTGAGGTTCTGCCACTATGGCAGGAAGCAAATAGAGTTAGATTTTCCCACACTCAGCCTAGTTCCAGCAAAACTTACCTGCTCACTCTTGCCAAAGTTGTGAACTTACCTTGCTTGTGCCACAGAGGTGCACTATAACTGAGCAGCTGTCACAAACTACAGTTTTTGTCCAATATTTTCATTGTGACAGAGGCTCTTTGGCCATGGATGGGTGTGGAATGGTTTCACTGTTCTTCCCTCACCAGATTTCTGTAAACCTTTGCTATCACAGGGAGGGCTGAGATGCCCAACTTTGAGATGGTGGGCAGGAATGGTTCTAAAAAACAGCAACATTAGAAATCTTCATTTTCCAAGGACCTGTGGAGTGTGATGGCCAAGGGAACTTGAACAAGACATTGATTTTGGAGCCACAGTCATAAGGAGAGTCCTATGAGAATTAAAATATATCTCTGCTTTTGCTTTCTACAAAGTCTTTGTGAATATTTCTCTGCTTACTTCCTTTTATGCATGTGTGTTTCTGTTTTACATGTATATTTTACTATTTGTTTTTAAAAATCCCTCTCATTATCTATATATATGTAAAAATAAAACATTTGCAAAAAGGGAAATCTGTAGAAAAATATGTTTTGATGTATATTCAGAAGAGGATCACTATTGACATTTTTCAGAAGAGGACTTTTTTTCAGAGATGATGAAAGCTTGAATTATGCTTGCATGCCACTACACTGCTCTTCTTTTATCCCACAGATTTAGTATGTTATTGCTTGAAAATAATTACAGGGTACAAAGATTGGAGTAGTGAGAAATGAACATTTGAAAAAAATTTCAAGACTATTCACAAAACTGAAGACACAGCGCACGACATATTCATCTTTGTGAAAATTCTTCCTTTGTAAGTGCTGCCAAGGTCAATGTCAGCTTGAATTCTATAATACATACTGTAAGTGCAAGCCATGCAGATTAGATCTGCCCAGAGCTATTCCTATTTCTTCATCCAGCTTTTAAAAATACATGTTTGTGCTCTTCTATTAAAAAAATTTCCATTAAAGAAATCAGCAGTCCAAGTTTGTATCATGTCTTTCATTATATTCATTCTCTACCTACCTTTCATTTTGCCCCAGAAATACAAACAAGTTTCCATCTGCACATCCAATTGCTGAACATATTTTCACATTCAATAACAACAGCATAATGTATTTCCTGCATTTTCCAGATAAGTTAATGAAATTAGATTATACAGGGAATAAAAATAGTTCAATGCTAGGACTTTTTATGGGAATCTTAACATTTACTAAAATGCTGAACTAATAATATTGAACATGGAATTGTATTTTAATTGCTTTTATCTCTAGGATGAATCTTTACCTGCATGAACTATGTTATTAAGGGCACAAAGTAATCCCAAGTGCAGCAATATTTCCTGCAGTCCAACTTATTTTATTAAAGCTCCCATTTTTCTGAAGCTTCCAAGGAAACAGTGGGAGGAAAACAGGGAGAAGGAGAGAGAAAATAGTCCCTCTTTGATATGATTTCTTAAATTGTGAAGTCAAATATGAGGTTGTTTGGCTATTGAGAGATTTTAGGGCCAAATCTTGTACTATTTTTTTGTATCAAGCTGTCTTTCTCTAGCAAAGAAAATATTGTGAGAAAATCTAAATCAGCCTGATTCCTAGAGAAAATTAGGAGAGTCCTTAGGGATTCCTTGTTCCCTGTGGATTCCTGGAGATACTTGTTTATATGACAGGGAGGTATGTGATGCTTCCAGGACAATCACAAAGAGGAGTAGTAGGAGTCTGTCAGTGTTTGCACTGGAATTTGTACAGAGTCATTTGTGGCTTTGCCCTTGGCAGTCTCAGAGCTCAGGAATGTCTCTGTAACAGTAGACGGACACTTTTGGACAATAATGGTGTAAACATCTGTCATAAATATTAACAACCTGCTCCAGAAAATTGTGGTATCAGAGTTTCTCTATCATCATAAATTATTCTGGACTACCAAAGAAGGTGATATTTGGCTTCCCAGTTTGAAAACAATTTATATTGTGTCACTGGCACTAAGACATCTGCATTTCAGGTAGATGATGACCTTACAAACTGTCCCCTTGCTTGTCCGGTTAGTAAGCAACTCACTGTCTTCTGGCTTTACTTCGGAAAAAAAAAAAAAAAGGTTTTTAAAAGTTTAAACTACTATTTTCTTCTGTTTCCTTTTCACTTATCTCTCCTTTCTGTGCTCATTGCTGCTGCTGGGCTGCTGGTCAAGCTGACCCTGTCACTGCCTGTTGACACTGCCAGGCTATCTGTTGTGGCACTTTGGATCCATGGCAGGATGCTGGATCTTTTGCTCCCACATTTGTCCCCCTCTGTACTGCTGTAGTTCTTACAGTGCTTCTGTGAGTTACTGACAGTTTATATATACTAGTTCCTTATAGGAAAAGTGAACTCTCTTAAGACTGTGCAATAGGTTATTTTTTGATTGGTGGATGAGCCAAACTTGAAAAGTGTTGACTGAATTGGAAGGGCTTTTTTGCTTGTTTGTTTTTTTGGTTTTTTGGGGTTTTTTTGCTATTGTTGCTTTTTTAAAAAAATATTTTATTTTTGTAGTAGATTTATTTATTTTTAGAGTTTTTCTCATAGCAATGGAAGACTGAAAAATAGTCATTGTGGGTCATGGAAAAGTTAATTTAACACGAAACATAACATTTTATTTCTAATGGAGATTGTACTAACAAAAGTAAACAATGGAAGAATGGCACTAAAAGTTAAGCACCACTTGCAAAACTGGTCAGGAATATTGCCCTCAGTGAGTAGTCAGGACATTTACACAAAATGTGGGGAGTTTACATTTAAATCCTCCCTCAAGAAACATAATTTCTTCACCTTCTGCCTGCCTGATGCCTGTTCTAGATGTCATTGCATGGGTGTGACTTTATTCAGTCCTCCAACTGCAGACATTCCACTTTGTGTAATTATTTTAATAGGAACTGACAGCTGCTTGTTCTACCTTCTCCAGAAGTGTATGTGTAATCTGTTACATCATTCTCAACTTATGAATTTTTCTCCCTCATGAATATTTGCAGAAGATGAAAGAGCTTCAGAATAGGATATGGAACCACTTATGCAAGAAAGCATTACAGTAACTGCAGTGGTCACATAGCACGTTCTGAGATACTGCTCCTCAGATCCCTGTTCTTAAGTGCACACTTTGAAACTACTGTTACCTATCGCCATGTGACCTTGTTGAACATAATTCCAAACGATTTTGTTGTAATAAAGAAGTTTTTATATTCCTGTGTCAAAGTTCTAAACTGTGCAGAGTACAGTGACCCCTGGAGCTGGAGCTGTGCATGTACCAAGAGAATTTATTCTTCATCTTGACCTCAGCAGTTAGCATCAGTTCTTGAAGGAGGATTAATTTCTGAGACGATGATATTAGTAATGAGTTGTGATTCCTGAATAAAAAATTGACTCCTTTCTGATTGTTAGCTCACTTCAGTTTTTAGACAACTGTAAGTTGAAGTATGTGAAACTAAGTATTCAGTCTCAGTTTCACTGGAATCCACTCTACAGAGAAGTCAAATCCAAGTACACCTACTTAGAAAAGTTATTATTTTGGTGTCATAATCATATATAACCTTTTGAAAAGATTGCAATATGTTCTTAACTAATGAGAGTCACCAAAACTTTCTCTTTGTGTCAGGTACAAAAAAAAAAAAAACAAACAAAAACTCTTAGGCTTAGCTATAACTAAACTGGGGATGTTATTCCAAGCCATGCTATTTCTGTTCACTGTCATGATGCTCTGATATTTATTGCTTAAGGTTATTTGCCCAGACTACTTCTTGTGAAAACCCAAGCTGCAGAATAAATCTGAGTCTGACCCATTTTCACAGGCAACACATATTTTTTGCTGCTCAAACCACAGCTTTCTTCCAGCACCACCTCACCCATTCAAATGGTGAGACTAAGGTGATGAACTTGAACAAATCCCATTATGAAGCATTATTTTTCCTTTCATTGACAGGAAAAAAATTTAATGTTGAAAGGTAAATCCTCTAGTCATGAATGTTTTGAAGCAGAAGTACAACTCTCCTTTAAGCTGCCTGTCTCATAAGCTGAAGAAGTAAAAATGTCTAAAGAAGCGAAGGTCCTCTTTTTTATATTTAGTCCAGCATTATCAGGTGATAAAACACAGCACTTGGGATTATATTCCTCTATGATAACATAATAACTGAGTCTTTTAGAAGCTTTCTCCTTCACACTGCCTTCATATGTAATTAATTTAGAAAATTGGCTTCAACTTCTCCTCTCCTTGTATCTCTTACTCCACATTATCATTTTTGTCCAGAAGAATGTTATCTTTTCATTTTACTTTTACAGAAACATTTTTAAACTTTTTTTTTTTATTCTTTTGCCTGTATCAAATGCTTTTGTATCCATGGTTAAAAACTGTGCTGAATTTGATCTAGTCTTTTGGAAACTGCTGTAATTATAATTTGTTTATTGTCAGTCAGAATGCCATGTCTCAGACCATTCTTTTTATTATGAAGACTGGGATTTAAGTGATCTGATTGTCAAGATTGCTGCTGTCAATCTCATCAAAAACTTGTAAACTTCTCTGCCATTTTCTCAGTTTAGTAAATCAGTTTTTAGGAGAACTACCAGGCTATGATTCAGGTAAAAGGGGCAGCAATTGCAGTTCCTGAAGCACCTCCTAGCTATGCTGGAATGTCTTTATAAGCACTTTCATAATCTGGACTCTTTCTTAGGAACTGGTTTATTTATTCTCTCATTTATTTAGCATGTAGAGCATATGTTTGTGCTAATTTCCTGAATCTAAGAATCTAAGACACTCTGGTAGAAAGTGTTCTTTTCTATAAAGGCAAGGAATTAATGATGTCCATTTAATGATCTCTCAATCATAGACAGAGGTGACTTGTACTGATGTCCTCAGTCTCTTGTGGAAGCAGACTGAGGTGGATAATTCTGGACTTTACCCCAGCAGTATTGGCACCATCCAAGGCCCTGCTCTGAATGATGATCATCCTTCCTTGGGGATAAACACAACACAGTATGAGAGTGATAACATTTACATAGCATTATCTTGGAAATCCACACCTAGGCAAACTTTCAGAATATGCACACTTGTATTTCTTAGGGTGCTTTATCATTACCTGTTTTCTCATATCAGTTAGAGGATTGCTGCCATCAATAATGACATAGTATGAAAATTATGAGTAACCAAATGATAAAATTATTCAATACAGACCTCATACAAGCAGTCTGAAAAATAGAAAAGGGACAAAATAAATACCAGGCAAACATGATTTCAAAATACAGGTTCTTATTGATCTTTCCTGAAAAAAAAAACCTCAACTTCCAAAAAATATGTGCCTTCTGTAGTGTGCTGTAAAGTGAGTGGTGTGCTGTGCTGCCTGAGTGTCAGGCTGTGCTTCCCAACTGAGAGCAGATGTGAAGCTGCTTACTCTGTTTGGAATATTTTTTGCATAACACTGAAACCCAGCAAAAACAGGGGAATATTCTGCAATTATTCATCTGTTCATAGATCTACACTCTCCACAGATCTGCAATTTGCAAATGCCAGCCACATAAACCCACATGTTTAAAATAAGAAAATAATAGCATTGAGCAGATGAAGGTAGCTGGTATGATCCATTGGGTTATTTCACCAAAATTTTCACATGTTATAAAGTATTCTTGAATTCAGGATGAAAACGTTTTTTTTTCTTCTTCCAATTTCATATAGATTCATGTGTGGCTTACACATTATTTTAAAGTAGATTAGAAAGCTTGTTTTTGTTTTCAGCTATAATACTCTAATGCAATCTACTTGATAAGAATAAATTTGGTTTTGATCCTGCAAAGTAATATGGAGGTTGAGAAGCTGAAATTGTCCTGAGAGCATATGAGGATACACAAGCAAATGGCATGAAAAAGGATGTTATCAGTACAGTCAGTATAAATCATTATTTTTTTCTGCAGTGTTGCAATATAGCCACTGTTTGTAAACCCACAGCAGTTCTAACACATTTCTTGTAAAATTATTTTTAATCCTATACTTTGTCCATGTAGCGTAGGCAAATTTACTCCAATTTTAAAGATTTATTTTTTTCCAAAATCAACAAAATAAAACAATCAGAAAGGTTTTTTGCCAGCACAGGAACATAACTAATCAAAATGTTAATTTACCAAATTCCTTGGCATTGTTTGATTTTCTGTAACCGTTTAAGCATGTTTTAAATGCTATTTCTTGATTCAGCAACTTATTTGGCTATTCTTTCCCAATTCTGATTGATGTTATTGATTGGCTTCTCAAGGCTTCTTGAAGTCAGTAGGACACCACTAATTTAGTCTGTGTGCTTTGGATCAGTTCTGACATTTAATCAGAGTAACTGATGCCTCTTTCTGGACATCTTGCTCATCACTGTCACCGATTTTTTAACAAAGTGAAATCAGTATTAGCTACAGTTAGACTAAAAATTCTTAGTCCTTCTTGTAATTAAAACATAAAAAAATATATATAATGAAAACATGACAGAAATCATTAATAATAATTCCTATTCAAAGAACAAAATAGTCTAATTATACCTTGAGAGAAGAATTATTTGGGGATAGTATGATTTTGTTTTTTTGAGTGAGAAAATGAAACTAATATTAGAAAGTGTAAAGATCACAGGCTACCATATTTGTAAACGAACCTAATGCAAATCTCTATTGGGGTTTGAATGAGATATTTTTAATCTCTCTTAAGTCTATTTCAATTTGAAGCTCCCAATTTATCATGATCTGAAACAAAGGCCCCACTGTAATGTTAACATTAAGTGTACATTTGTGCTCTTACTCTAAAATATAGAAAAAAGATTTATTAGGTAACTAGGAAGTAACTTTCCAGTGGCTGAAATACTGTGTTAAGTAAGTTCTTCTCATTAAATTACTTTCATGCTGGAGATTCATTAATATTCATTCTCCAAAATCTAGCAAAGGTCAGCCAAAAGGTAATTATGTCAGGACTGAATACCTTTCCTTGGAACTTTCTGTACATATCAAAGCAATTTTTTTTTCTTCTACTTCTGCAAAACTAATTTGCAGTAGGATTTACTGGCTCTGTCAGATCTCTCTTACTTCAAGACAACCTTTTAGAAGTTGTATCTTCTGCAGATACTCATGCACATTCCCAGCAGAGCATTGTAAATTTACATTGCTGTGAGGAGTTGCCAGCACCCCTGGAGAGAGCCTGCTGTGAGCTGCAGGGAATCCCATTGTGTCACAGGGTAACTCCAGTGGGGTTGGGAAAAGCTTCCCAAGTGCCAAATTGGTGCTTGGCCAGGAGACTGCAGCAAGCCCTTCACTTTTAAAGGAGTAGCACTTGAGCATTAGGTAATTAATGAATGAACCAAGGAACTGGAGAGCTTTAGAGAATAAAGTTGTGCTGACTTCACATTGCAGCCAAAAAGTAAAACCTCTGCACAAAAAGGGCATGTCAGCATTTATATGATGAGGAATGGCTTCAACTTACACTCAAAAAAAGAGTAAATTGTTATTTATTGTAAACAACTAGCTGCTTTTAAGCTCATCTTAAAAGTTCAAGTTGAACCCTAGGAGACAATTAAGGATTGCTAACTCAAGCTTGTGTATCATCACTATTTCAACTCAAGACCAATGGATAGCATATTACTTTTTGTTGGAGTTTTGTCCTAAGCATAATTTATAATCTGCTCTGGTATCATGGCAGTGTCTGGTCAGCAAGGGGAGACCCCAGCTCACCTTCATGTGGCTCTCACCCTCAAGAAGAGCTCTCTAGACAGGTGGGATTTCTCTTTCCTGGGGAGATGGTGAGGGTGCAGGGATGGGAAACACTTCTGAAGGTGAGGGAGGAAGGAGCAGAGACCATACTGAGAGCAATTCTGCCACAGGAGGAGAAGATGGGAGATTACTTAGCAGAGCAGGCACAGGTGCTGCCAGGGAGATTTTCCTAAGAAACACAGGGCTTTCAATGACAAATACACTGCAAACAAGGATAGGAAAGACAAAAAGAACAGGAGAAAAATTTTCTATTATTTTAATCACTCTCACTGAGCAGACTTGTGTCCTCCACCTAAAAAATGATTTTGTGATAATTTCGTTTGACTCAAACAGCATTTGAGATTCAGAATTTCTTAGTATCTTTAGTCGATGACTTGAAACTCACAAATCAGCTTATTTAGACTTACCCTTTGTCTGTAAGTGCTGTGGAATTGCTAACCAAGCTAGTCAAATGCCAGGAGCTTCCAGCTGAACTGGCAATGATTCCTGAAATGCCACTGTGCTACAGGAGCACTGGGTGCACTGAATAAGTTCCTTCTCAAAATGAAAGAAATTTAAGACAGATAGATAAAAGGTTTTGCTACTTAGCAGTTACACAGAATCATTGCATTCTTTTGTCAAAACTGTTTTATCTGGGTTTGCAAACACCCTGGTCAAATGTTGAAACTTCTCCCAAAATAGATTTACTTAATCTTTTTTTTTTTCACAGAAAATCTATTTTCCTGTTAAATGTTACATCAGAACAAACCCAAAACAGTTATGATGCCAAACAAAACCACCTAGATGGAGAGAAAAAGCTGACAACAAGGACACCTCTTAGGTCTTGGTCCTCTTTTTTGGTTTAATGTCTCACATGAGTTTACAGACCATCCTTGTCATTTTGTTCCTGGAAAGAACCGCTCACAATTTTTTTCTGGAATCAACCTTGCAGCAAATATTTTATCTACACAAAGTAGGCAGCAGGGCTGAAGGAGGAAATTTGCAGCTCCTGGCCACTATGCATTGGACCATTGGTACATCTCATGGTACATTGACAGGATCCCAGAGACCAGCTCTTCCTCCCAGCTCAATAAGTGCACGTTGGAATGTGGTGCCACAAAACTCTGCATATATACACTGCCATAAATACAGAACTGAGGTAATGAGAACATTCCCATTTGGTTTGTTGCCTCAGATTTAAACCAGTTTTCTCACCTGACTTGAAAACACTGTAACAATGAGGGATTACCAGCCTTGAGAAGCTCCTTTTTATATGTAGGAAGACAGCTTCTTACACATAAAGGAGAGGCATCAGCTCTCAGATCTCACTGGGCCAGAAAGAAAAGGTTTATAATGGTTATTCTTATTTTAAAAATAATTTAACTAGTAGGCACTCAACTCAAAGAGACTTCTTGATGGTTTTGGCTCTAGTTTTTGTTCCTAGAACTGATTTATATTTAATTAAAAATACACAAGTAGTTTCCCAGTAGTAAATCAAGACAAAAGTATCTTCTTTCAAGTGAATCCCATAAACATAAATTTACTTGATGTTATTAACCATGTTAATCAGAAATTTGAGTGGGTTTCTCATGGTGGGACTGTTTCAGTGGGGAAGACTAGGATGTCATCCTCCATCCTCATTCTGCTTTCAGGAATTCTGCTTTCAGAAACAGAAGGAATAGCAGAATCATCTGTTGTGGCTGAGAGATGGAGATTTTACGTCTTTAGTGTGAAAAGAGAATTCATCCCACTTCAAACAGAAATGGCAGTGTGAAAGGCAGATAGCACTGCAACAAATGTGTCCTGCAGGGTGTTTCCTTCTGTCAGCATCCGATATGGTCTGAGAAACTTTGCAGATCAAATCCCAGAGGCCCCTCAGGGAGAGGTGTGCTCATCCTGAGACCTTGGACCTGAGCAGATATCCACTTACTCACAGTAGGGTGGCTTGACATATACAGAGATACTTTTTGTAGCATTTAGAGAGAGATTAAAAAAAAAAAACCCCAAAAAACAAAACAAAACAAAAAAAAACCAAAAAACAACAAAAAAAAAACCAAACAAAAAAATAGGAAAGGGATTAGATTATTAGATTTAGCAAGCTGGTTAAAATGGATTTTGAAAAGTGTATTCTGCCCCATATATCTGACATGAGTCAGGTACTAGTTACATTAAGTGTGGCAGAGATTTTTGTGGTCACTTAAGAGTTAGATGCATCTGAAAAAAAATAATCATTTTGTACGGTCTGCTGGGAAAGAAAATTAAAATGTATGTGTCTGTTCTTAGGGAAGGAAATAGGATGATCAGTCTGATTTGGTCTCACGTGCTGAGAGTCATCATATTTTCCACATTGTTCATTGTTTCAAGGATAAGTAGCATCTAAAATGAAGACTGTGAATAAATGAAACTCTTTTTGAGTGTAATTCAAGATAAAGCAGATGTCCAGCACAAGCATATATAGTACCTCTACTTTGAGAATAATTTGGCTGAGTTTTTAAAAGATACTTTTAAGAAGAGCTGTAGCTCTTATCAGTGGTTTTCCTAATTGAAGATATGAGCAGTTGCAGCAGACCCACAAGAAAATTGCTAAAGCCAATCTGATCAAAAGGCTGAAAACGTTAACATTTTTAAACAGCAGACTAATTGAAATGCAGACTTCTTCAATGCTAGGCATGGCTTATCATATTAAGAAATTGTTTTATGTGAAGTTGGGTAAGAAGGATAACAAAAACTGATGCAATAACAAAAACAAAAAAAAGAAGAATGATGTGTTTTCTGGTATTACTGCTGATATAAAAGTTGTTCTTGTATTTATGTGTGTATTTTGTTATGACAAATAGTTTGTAGGGCATGGGTGACATTTCTCTGTTTTTTCTGGAAACTAAGGCAAACCAGTCAAGCAGCATCAGCGAAAATCAATAAGATCCACAGCAATCATCTGCAATGCAGAGGATACAGGGTGTGCATTTAAAATGTGCGGCCAGGGCTAAAGAAAATGATACATTGATGCCTGATACAGTTTTCAAAAGGAAAAAAACACAACTATAAACCAAAGCTGTCCTCAGAGTGTACACATTTTCAATGTGTAGCAGATAGCAGTGACCAAGTGTCACTCTAGGAACAACAGTGACAAAAGCATTAGCAGCTATTAGACAAGTTTTGGATAGCAACAAGTACTTCTAAATTAAGTCCTCATGTCATCTTTTTTCTCCTCCAGTTAATGTGCAAAAGGGTAATTTAAAAGGAAGATCCCACTCTACCAGTTATAATTGAGTTTTATTTTATCTGTTTCACATTCTTACTAGGGAAAATTAAAAATGAAACACGTAATGAACTCCCATTTGTCTCAGGGCCCATCATGGTAGTGAGGAATACCTTCTGTGAACTAAAATCCAGTAATTTAGCATCATACATCATGCTGATATAAGGCAGATTCTTGCCTAAAGGATACTTTAATGATACACTCACTCTCTGTATTTAAAGTTGCAAATGATTTCTCTTTGTGCCTGGGTTTTAATCTTGTCATTTAAAATGACCAAAACAAAATTAATTGTGCAATTGATATATTTGTTTGTTCTAGAAAATTAAAAGCATGGTGAGAAGCTGATAAGCAAATTGCATTAATGAGATATGGCAGTTTTAATAAACCTCCTTCAGTAAACTTCGGACTTCCTTTTTTAATGATATGCCTCAAAAGCTTCTGGGCTATAGTGGCACCAAACATTGTTAATTTTTATTGATCTCAGAATTCAAAGTGAAACCTCTGAGTCTTTTAAGATTGTAAAGTGGTTACTACTTAAATCACCCTAAACATATTTGGAGAACATTAATGAATTTCATGATGTATAGAATTTAAGTTATGCTTTCTTTATGCAATCTGCCAATTTACCATGACATTTTATTTCTGACATGAAAGAAGAGAGGCTGAACTAAGGTACTTTTCATATAACACTTATTAATGTTCCTATTAAGTGTTCAATTAATATCTAGGAATCCATGAGTACTAAATTCCCAGGAACTCTGTCACAGAACTGGAGCCGTGGTCCAAGGTATGTCCCAGGTAACACCATGGTAAGAAAATCAGACATTGGCTGCACTGGAGTGGCAGGGCTGCTCAGAGGTGACAGAACTCAGAAAAAACAATCTTATTCATCATCATTCATATGATGTCACTACTGACGAGTCTTAAGAAAAAGAAATAAAAGTCAGGCTGATATCTTGGTCTGACTTTTTGTTTCCACACCGCTGTGGACTTGGTTGTGAGCTGTGAGGGATTGCTTACCTGTTCTGAGCAAAGTTTTTACATTTGCATTTGGGGGATTTCTGTTGAGCACTTACAAACTGGGGAACTGCAGATTAAGCTAGAAGCTACTTCAGAACAATTCTTCAGATATATAACCTTATTTCTGGTATGATTAAAGTATATAATTTTCTTAATTTCCTCAAAACTAGTCAGAAACCTGACTCTTCAGTCCAGGCAAACATCTTTGTATATGTCAAAACATTTAAGCCACAGATTCCTGGTTACTGTATGTTTTCACTGCACAAATGCTGGAATCTCTCATATTTATTTAGATTATAGAGTTGCACATGAATTACTTTGACTTAATTCTCCTTAATTATTGCCATTCTTACAGATTGTGATCATCCCTGAAAATAATAAGAAAAAAAGATCAATGTGCAGCAGAAAAAGTTGTTAGTGCAGAAAGTTTAACTGAATATTTCTAACCTTTCCAGGAGTTAGGATATTTAGATGGAGCTTGATTCTTACTTCAAGTCCAAGTCAAGAACAAATGCAAATGCCTTTATGAAATACAGGACAAATCAGACCAATCTATTTAATGATCATCAACAAGTATCCAGAAATCCCTCTGCCTATGTGGTAATTTAATGTTGAAAGTCAAAAGGGGAACTATTTCCATTTTACGAAGCAACTGTTTTCACAAATTCAAAGATTCAGTAAATCTACACAGCAAAACTTCAGATAGATTTTTCATTATTTTCTCATTGAGCTGAGTACTTTGGAGATCTGGCTTTCAGCTACATTTATGAGAAGTACTACCATGCACCAAAACAACAGTAGTGCAGTAATTACTAGTGTAGTAATGTGGCAGTGCTTGAGATCACAAATTATTTGGCATTCTGTAAAAGCTCAGAGGCATATTTCAGGCACATTTTGTGTTATTTAACAGTTAGACTTGAAATGCCTGGCACTAGACTTCAAGATTGCTGCAAGTAATAGCAGAGGCAGGCCTGTCCAATTTGGCTCTGCTTAGGAAGGGATCCAGAAGGCCCTTTTAAAAAGATATTTTAAGCCCATTTAAAATCAATAGACCAAATGGCTTCTAGGATCACTACTGACTTCATTGGGCTCAGCCATTGTATCTCTACTCTTCTGGTGCCAAAAAGATAAGCGGAATTACATTACTTCTTTTTTTACTGGTCTGAAAAGTGAATTAGAGCAGGAGTGCCTCACTTTTCCTCCTCTGACTGCTGGAAAACTTTTTAATGTAACCAAAATACCTTTGTAAATGCAAGAAAATTGTATAGACAGTGACTGTTGGTACTGTACTTTGAGTGTTTAGCAGGGAAATTTGAAAGAAGCACTCTGAAGGAGACAGATGCACTTCTCACCAGGGGCAGGATGCTGGGTCTGGGGGGGCTCATTTCAGCCCTATTTCCAGGCTGTACATGCAGGGTTTTGTACCCAGCTGCAGAGTGAGTTTCACATTTCACTGCCTGGTTTAAAAGAATTTGTTAACACAGGTCAAATTCAACCAGGTTGAGTCATCAGAGAAAGGTTTGAGCAGTTAAAGGTGGGAATTCATTAGACAAATAAATTGAACAGAAGAAGGAAGATGGTCATAGCAAAAGGACCCAAAACCACTGTCCTGTTTGGCATTTAACAGTGATTTTGTCCCTTTTGCAAACACCAAAAATACTTCAATGGGTGCTGCTCATAGCCTTAGAAGAAGTTTCTCCAGGATAGAAGTACCAAGTCCATGGATCTGATGGAAATGTTTGTTGCCTTTCTTCAGTATCTTACCTCTCCAAGGTGTAATTTTAGCATGAGGAGAACTCCTTCCACTACAGTGCATTTTCTCCCTGTTAGCATGGATGCTCTCCCTTTAGAGGGTACAGAGGACAGTATGTGGGGGAATATTGCAAATCTTTGTTCTTGCAGGAGGGCAGTTTTTCAGGTCATCATGCAGAGTGGAAATCCAGGCTTAGCTCCAAGACTAGTAAAGCCAGAAGTATAACTTGCATAAGCATCACTGATTTTTCACAGAGTCACAGAATGGACTGGTTAAAGAAGGATCTTTCCAATTAAGTACCACTGCCATGGGACATCTTTTGTTAGATAGGACTGCTCAGGGCCCCATCCAAACTGGCCTCAAACACCTCTGGGAATGGGGCTTCCACAACTCTGGGAAACCTGCTCAGTGCTTCAACAACCTCATAATAAATAATGTCTTCCTTGTGTGCAACCTAAACCTAACTTCTTTCAGTTTAAAAATGTTGCCTCTTGTCCTGTCACTACAGGCTCTGCTAAAAAGTAGTGTCTCTCTGTCTTTCTTATAAGCTCCTTTGTATAATAAAGACAATAGTGTCTCCCTGCAGCCATTCCTTTATGCTGAACCACCCAGCTCTCTCAGCCTGTCTTCCCAGGAGAGGTGTTCTAGCCTTCTGATCAACTTTGTGGCCTCCTTTGGACCAGTTTCAACAGAAATTATCTTTGAATTGAGGTTGTTCTATGGGATGCAGCACAATACTCCATATTCAAGAACATGGTAAAGGCAGAAGCTTCCCATCACCAAAACAATGTGTCTTCCTTCTCTGCAGGAAGTTACAAATGGGGATAAATGAACTTCTGAGGAGAGTGAAGAAGCTGCTAGCCACTTTCTTCCTTTCTGTGACAGCAAGGAAAGACTTTGAATTCCTCCTCTCTCCCCTGCTTTATTACACATGGCTCATAAAGATACAAGGACAATTTTTTAAATCTCATTGTTGTATGTATTGTGAATAGATTATTTTTTTAGCTGATCCAGTCAACTTGGAAGGGCTGAGAATCATTAAACTTCATTTTATGATTCCTCTAAATGCTATCTCACCATCAGGGACACACTTAGGTGCTAGCATAGTAAATACCAAGGTATGTGTTCATTCTGAGGTCAAAGTTGGCTCAGAAGAGTAAATTGCTCTCAGATGTCCTCAGCTCTGTCACTGAAGGGAACCTTCAGCTCCAAACCACAACTTCATCTATTAAACTCTTGAATCTGAATTCAATCCTGACATCACTCTCATTGGATTTTAAAAGCACTTAGTGGTGTTTGGGATAGAACCAACACAGAGTTTTGTGGCATCAGGGCAATTTATCTTTCTCTTGATGCATATATAAACCATATTTATATATTTTGAGCACACAGCACAACCTTCCAGCTCTTTGCAGTCAGCCAAGAGACCCCATGGACACTTACACCATACATTTCCCTGGGTCCAAGTAGGATGATATAACTTGCACAGCTAGCATTCTAAGCTTGTAAAATGGTGTCCCTTTATAGGTGGGGTGCTGTAACCACAGCTGGGTACAGATGAAGTCAATGTTGTGTTTCAGTGCTATATCATTATGGTTCCTATAGATGGTCTATATTAATCTATTTTTTCTGCTGCCATACACCACCTTTGGCTTGGCAGTGACAGCAGAGATGAGTCCTCCTGATTCTCAGGAGAGACCTGCTAGCTGAGTTTCTCTTTTTTCAGTCTTCTGTAGCTGAAACATATTTGACTTCCACCACTAGAACTAATACATATTTTCAGAACAAACTCTGTTGGGAATGACAGGTGCTGGTGCTGCTTGTCTGCTGAAACCATTGTGATTTTAAATTAAACTAGTTGCACTTTAACAGAATATGAAAAAAATAAAGAAAATGCTCTCTCAGCTGTGAAATTAGGAGCTCACTTGAGAAATGTATCCTGATTTGAGCTCAGAGTCAAATTGAGCACTGTGCTGAGTGCTGTGATATTGCTGCTTACAAACACTTGTTTTGGTCCAGATTTTTTTGCATAGTGCCACATTCTTGACTACAGGAATGAACAGAGCCTGAGTTGTGTGAAAGGTTCAGATTTCTAGAATAAGGTGGCAACTGAGTTTATCTTACATGAGTGCTCTAAATACAATGAAGTAATTATTAAAAAAAAAAAACAGACTCCAGCTTTTTCTTTGGATTTTGTTTGCTATGTGGCTATAGATTCATTTTTGGGACTCTAAATAAAGAGCAGATGTGTTAAATGTGCTCTAAACAAGACGTAGTCACATCTACTGCAGTACAGCAGAGCAGAACCAAATCTAACTCTGAATTACCCCTGGGTGGAAAACAGGACTTGCTTTGACTCCTGTGGTTCTGGTTATGTGCAAAAGTGTGAATAACTCACACAAAATGAGAATGTTTAGTCTGTTTTTGTTTTTTTTTATTTTTAGTTTGGGATAAGCTGCAGCTGACAAAGTCAGGTGAAATATTTCAATTAGATACAATTTATTTTGAATGCAAAATATGTTAAACATATTATTCTCCCAATGAATCTTCTAGGCATAGAAACTATTTCTGTATTTGAAATCATCAATCCAATAGTGAAATTACGTCCTTGCAGGCTGTCACAAGAATTAGCAGCTAACTTGTCTTTGTTTCTTTTTTAAAAATTTTTTCTCACTTAGTTAGTCAGTAAGGTTTCGACTAAGTCCCAGGGACTGACATGGATGGTTTGCTCATCCAGTTCAGAAAAAGCCAGATAATTCAAGAACTGAGATAGAGGGACTCTCGTCTTTCATTTATTTACTTTCCCAATAAATGTGGCGATTAAGACACCAAACAGTCTCACAAATCCAGATTCATCCTACCTTATTTAGACATTGAATCAGAAATGAGTTTCCAGGGGACAGTTCAAACTGGAGTTGAGTTGATTTACTTCCAGTAATGTGTGTATTTCCTGGTTGACTTCAGGAGATGTGTAAGGCATCCAAACTCCTGACTAAACCCCTGCAAGTCCCTGCAGCCAGCTGAGATGGATATAATGTCTAACTCATCCGTGTTATTAATTTCTTGGATTTCTTTGACAGTGGCAGTGAGCTGCACAACACCATAAGCACACATGTAAATTCATTGCCTACATCAAGAAGTAGGAAAGCTCTTGGAGATGAGTTATAGGGCTTAGTTGAGAACTTTGTAATTGATGATGTTATATTTATATGAACTAGGGTTTGGCAAGCTTTGCTATAAACAAAACTTTATTGCTAGGGTTTGAAAGGAGAGCCTGTCTCATTATTATTGATCATTATTCCCAGGAACAGAGCACAGCATGGAAGTAAGGGGCAGAAGAGGCAACAAGAAAATAAAACCTACCATTTTTATTTCTTATTTATTTATCTATCCATTAGATAGAGGACAAAATGGGTCAGAGAGAAAAGAGCCATAGAGGTTCTGTAGAGAAAGGAACTGGATACAACTGGATCCTAAATGAAGTTGTTAGAGATGAACATTACAGCAAATAGGTCAAAGGATTATTTTTAAGGATGGGAAATGTCTGAGATGGAAAGTGATTCACTCTTTAATAATGAAATTTGTGTTTTCACATTATGCACTTTCACTAAGCTGGAACAATTAAGTCCTCTCATTTTGCATGATGCCCTTGATATCTAAACATACACTTCTGTTGTGAATTTGATACAAAAAAAAAATAATAATAATAGATATTAAAGGAGTTATTTCAAACCCAGAATCTTGACTAGATCATTGTTTTAAATAATATTTTTTCCTTCTGAGACATTAATAAGTTCTAAGTTCTGATTGCTCTTGTTTCAGGCAAACAAACCCACTTTTATTTTTAAAATAATATTCTGTAAATGTAATTTAAAATTGAGAAGGAAAACAATCCAACTGATCACCAAAGAAATGGTAATGTGGCAACTCACTCTTACTAGAAAAGCTCTCATTCCTCCAGTGCAAAAAGAAGTAGAAAGTCCAGGTAATGAATGTACAGCACAGCAGTTCCCAGCTGGGCAGGATTAAAAATTAAATTTCCTGAAAAGGTCACCAGAAGTAGGTGGGGTATCATTATAAACACCTCTCTAAAGGCAGAAACCCTTACTTTTGCCTTTGTCCTTGGAAAAGACCTTGAAAGAAAGCAGCAAGTCCATCACCTTGTATTTTGGAGAAATAAAGTTCAAATGCTTGAAACAAAAGGAAAATTCGTAAGTATGCTGTGCTGTCTTTTTCAGATTACATCCACTGTGATTCATGCTGCTATCCTTCATTTTCTAATACTTTACTCTTGGGTCTGCTGGAAGCTTGTGAAGGGATGAATGAACATTACTTTGACGAAAAGGTGAAAAGCATATCTATCATACCCTGGTTTTTAATCAAGTAATTTCTAAAGAGGCTGCAAAGTAGTGGTAAATATTCTAGTTAGATAGAAGATTTTCTTTTCCTTTTGAAATTAAGAACAACCTGTTTTTTGTGCAATTCTTTGTAAACAGCAAAAATCCCAATTCAACTGAAATTACCTGCCATGCTGATGTGATGTGTAATGCAATCAGGTGGGCACTGAGTGAGGTCCTAGAGGGACAGGCAGATAAAAGCAGCACTTCTGCTGAACCTGTTTCCAAGAACTTCTCTGACATGCACTTCCATGTAATGAAGGAATCCTAGAATATAAGATAAGACACGTCAATTATCAGTGAGTCAGAAGAGAGTTGTAACAAGGTTAATGTATGCGTAGGTAGCAGAATTCTGTTCCCTCTCCTGGCATCTGCTCAAAATGGTTTCTCTCCTGTTTCCCTACAGAATCATGGAGCAGAATCTTTCTAAACAGAAGCAATGCTGGTTGTCAAAGACCACTCATTGGCATGGAGCAGTCATCTGCTGGGGTTTTATTTTCATCACTAACAGAGATCCTGGCAATGACAGGGACACAGAAGTTACATCCGTGCAAACAAATCAGAGACCTGGGTCTGGGCATTGGTGTTGGGAGAGTGTGTATGGGTCTGTACGTGTGGGGCTGTATGGCCCAGCAACCACTGCATGGAAATTCACCCAGTTCAGTAAATAAAATACCCAGGAAAGATATATACTGATGCTGCTAGGATGAAAACACTCTAAACTAAACACATTTTCCCATTTGATTTGGCTATACATTTAATTTCTACGGTGAAGCAGCACAGCTGCATAAAAGGTTGGTCAAATAATTATTCAGTTGTCTGTACTATAATCACTTGAATTTTAGGAACTTGAAAATGCAAAATAAAAATTTTTGGTTGAAGGTCTGCAAACATTTATACCAATGTCATGGGTACTGAAACTCTGAAGCTACATTCCTAGTGCAAGCAGCTTCCATGCTGTACAGGTGGAAATGTTTTCTGACTTGAAGACACAGGAAAAATCTGATCAGTATTTGTCTCAACTGAAAATATACAGTTGTCTCCATTTTACTGTGATTGTGTGTAAAATGTAGACTCCAAATTCTAAGTTTTTTCTTCCCATGATACATTTAGAACTTTCACTAAAAGGGAAAAATCTCTAGTCAGTAAAAGTGGTGAGTTCCCAATTAGCTTACTATCTACCATGGACAATAAACACAATACATGGGTGAAAAGAATGAGAAACTTATCCTTCCCCAATAAACATGTTGCACATGTTGATATGTGTGTTTCTGTAGTGCCATTAATTTACTCTTTAAAACTTTTTATGTTGCTTATTGGTCTCAGTGGAAAATCGTCTGGCAATATGTTGGTGTTTCAAAAAAGAGACCTGTTCCACATTGTGATGAAGTCAAGGTTATTTTCATTCTGTATTAAAGGGAAAAAGAGATGCCATGCCAAAATCCTCTTTCATGGAGATGTAACATCAAATGATTTAAAGAAATCTAGGTCAATTTTCTAACATTTACAAAAAATGTTCAAATGTTGTGAGCCGTGTAATGCAATTTTTTTGGTTGTGAAATTATCCCAAAGACAGGGCTGAAAAAAACCTAGCAAAAAAATTTTGCACTTCCAATGAACCAGTATTTTCTGGGAAAAGAAAGGCCAAAAATGCTTTTTGATTCAATGTATGTTAAAATGCAAGAATAAACATATATTGACTTATACAATTTGATACATATTTTTTTCCATGATGTGAGTTCATGTAATCACACCAAACTCTTCTAGCATTTGAAGATCAAAAGTAAATTAACTTTTAGTGAGCTTTTGGTGAATTAAGTTAAATTAGAGCAAGTTTTTGTTAGATCCTGTATATCTGCTGAAATTTCATATTTTGCACAGAAAAATAAGTTACATGAGACATTTAAAATGTCTTAGAACAATGGAAGGCACTGTCCTAGTGTATGAGAAATTATTCCCCCAAACAGTTCATTGGAATTAATGAACCTGGATTTTGGCTAACTCCACTGCAACCCAGACCTCACCAAACTCCAGGGAAAAGAGTAATGCACAGACAAGTGGAAAAGAAAACCCTGGTGGTTGTCTGAAAAGACAAAATAAAAGGGAAATGTAGAAGAATTGTCTGTCTGGCCTATCTTATCTGTCTTGCAGAGGTAAATGGGGATCTGGAACCACAGCCCACCACCTTGGGATTTGAGATCTGATAAGAGTGATTTGAGAGGAAAAACTGATTCAGATGAATAAATTATGGTGATATATTCTGGTTATCTATACACTGGGGTCCAGTTTGATGAAAATATATATAAATATTTACTACCTCTTAAACATCACAAAAATATCACAAATAGGCTGATTTTATATAGATTGTGTTTTACACCCACTCTTAACTTCTGTAGAGTTATCATTTGAAACTTTTGAATTACCTTATGCCCTCACTCTAGTTTTGCTGTAAGTAGTATTTTCCTGCTCTGAAACCTCAGTTTATTCTCATAATATATTTGCACTTGTATTAAAGCAGAAATGATATGTTGACAATTGCATGGTAAAAAGCAAAAAACAAAGCTATGTGCTCACTCCTTATCCAGGGTATGAATCCAAAAGATGACAATTCTCTGCCCTGCCTCTCCAAATACAGCATTTCAAAGAACTCTTCCAGTTTAGCAGCAGGGAAAGCACTGGGAATACTGTTCTTGGTTTGCTTTCAAGATTTTGTTAACCAGCTCTCAGGAAGGTTGTAAGAGGCTCATAAGATTCATTGTTTATTTGAATCAGTGTCTGAAATCCAGGTGCTCAGTGTGTACAATCCTTTGCCTGATTTTTGCAACATTCATTTCTATTCCTTCTCATCCCCCACACCCCTTCTCCTTTCCTCTGCCCTGTAGCACAGGAAAAAGGTGAACTAGGTTAACCCACCAGCTTTATCTCCAGCTCTGCTTTTTTGTTGGAAATTGGTTTGCCCTAAGCTAGTATGATATGAAGCTCTCAGCTTTTTCTGATAGTTTTTTCTCTTTTTCTTTTTTTTTTTTTTTAATTTTTTTCCCTCCATGAAAATATTACCAAGCAAGAGTGACATAGAAATGCAAGAGAAATGACAAGAAATTTTTCAAGAAAATACATGCTTAAAATTACCATAACCATCTATGAGCTTTTGTAAAATTTTTATTATAATAGATCATAGCAAGAAGCTCTTTACCTAGCATTTTATAGATTTTCAAACTTTTAGAAAAAGAAAATAGAGAATTTTTTTCCCTATGGTATATAATTTCAGATAATGCAATCAATAGCAATGCCCTAATGCCAGTCTTTACATCCTAAAATGCAAGTATTTGTGTTAATTTGTAGTAAAAGATGATGCAAAACCCGAGGTTGACTGTAAGAACTTATTAGTCTTGTGGTTTGTTTTCTGATATTATTAACAGAAGAGAATGCCTTAGAAATAGCACAGTAGCTGTTGAGCTTGCAGTTGCTTTCCAGCTCAGCTGGAAAATCAGTAATTGCAGAACAAACTTCAAGAATTAATGGAGATGCTGGCAGCGAGGGAGGCAGCTGTCAGATATCCACTGAAAACATAATGTATGTGAGTGAAACTCTTACTGATGAGCTATTAATGTGCATAACTGGTAACCAGCTTCTTACATTTAAATAATCCAGTGTTTTTATCCTTAAAGGCATTATCTGTGTTTGTGAAAGTTTACAGGCACTAGAAAATTAAAACCTTGGTTTCTTCATTGAATGGAGGCTGCATGCCAGGGCATTTTTATATGGGTGGATAGGGATAGGAAAAGAGGGAATGGTTTTAAACTTACAGAGGAGAGATTTAGATTAAGTGTTCTTTGCTTGGGTAGTGGTGAGGCAGGTTACCCAGGGAAATTGTGGATTCCCCATCCCTGGAAGTGTTCAAGACCAGGCTGGATGTGACTACAAGCAATCTGATCAGTGGAAGGTGTCCCTGCCCATGGCAGGGATGTTGGAACAAAGTGATCTTTAAGGTCCCTTCCAACCCAAACCCAAAACAGTGTATAATTCTGAGTTCATATAGATATGAATGCAGTTTCTCCCTTGTCACAAAGGTTCAGCTCAACTCTCCCAGTTGCAGGGGGAGGTATTTTTAGTGTCAAGACAAATTGACACATCTGGATTTTTAGTGTCTGGATTTACACCTCAGACACCAAAACAGTCATAAGCATGTTTTGCATTAATTATTTAAATATTTTAAATTTATTGTGTCGTACATGCACAAAATAAGCAAAACAAACTCTTGTAACTGAAATTTTAGGTGGACAAATTAATATTTGGAAAAATAAATGCATTTTAACAGAGATTGTCTGTAAGTCACAGCTAGAACCATCAACTAAGTATTATATTATCTTTCACCTGCAATGTATGTCTTTTTCTAAACAATTTAACAGCATAATAGAGTTTAGATTGATGAAATCCTACTTCTTCTCTTTTGGAGATCATTGAAATATTTATTCCATGAAACTCCCTAGTACAGCCTTTTAAATGGTTCCAGAATTTTGAAATATTTTTGTAGCTGATTCAGCTATATGTTGTATTTTCTAAGTCCAGAAAATAATGAATAAGAAAAAAAAAAATCATTAAAAGTATTAGGGACTGCTTAATATGTTAATGAACATCTCATCTCTTATTAATAGCACATGTTATTAATGATGCCAATGCATTATTGACATTATAGTGTGTCTTATTCAAATGAAATATACAACAAATATAAGCTATTATCAAATTTATCTTGTCTCACACAAGGTTTACCCATAATCTGATTAATTTGCTCAGTGCCTCAAATTACATCATTCATACCAGTAGCAACTGTGCTCATTTCCTTGCATTCTGGTTCATACTCACTGTGCTGTTTTAAGAAAACCCACTACAGTATGATAAGTTCAGGCCTCCAGACTGTTTTAAACAGGTAAGACACATTTTGACAACTTTCAGAAGAGATTTTGAATGAGGGGGAGACAATTAAATTTCAAGGAAAATAACCATCCAGCTAACAAGGTGTGGAGGAGAGGGAGAGAAAGAGATCTTGTGGCTATGTCATTAATTAATTAGGAAATTAAACAATTGAGGACAGCACAGAATAGCCCATGTCTGTACTAATATTTTATCCTTAAAAGCATTTTAGCAAAGCCATTGTATTAAGTGGAAGAGGAATACAGCAACTGGAGGTTAGAGGGTTTCCTTTACATAATCTAACACCAACACGTGTCTGATTTGTTGGTGCCCCTCCCCAGGTTATAAAACCCTCATTGTTAAATAACAGCTGTCAGTTTTCACTAATCCAATGCTCCAGCTCTGGGCTAGAGAGTGACATCCCAAAGTGACCCAGGCTCCAACAAGAGGTGACTCCTTTTCACACCCAAATGCCTTCACAGTTTGTAGCTGTGTCCCAAAGTATGTGGTTGGGGATGCCTGGGTGACCAAATTTCCTCAGTGAGCTTGAAAACCAGATTTCTTACCATGGTTTGTTACAGCTAATTGGAAAGGTGTGCACACCTGGCTCTGGTTGGGTTACAAGGGAAATAATATGATAACCCTTCAGACATTTCTCTTTATTTCTTGTTCTCTTGCTCTTTCTCCTTCTCCTCTTCAATACTACTCATTTAGAAATGTACATAAGATTAGGCTGCTGAAATGATGCAATTCCCATTTCTAGAGGACCAGTTTTGGAATCAATATGAAAAGTAAGCATTGGCTTTTACACTGATAGGCATAAGTGAACCTCAATTAGTAAATAACAAATAAATAAGCAAAGGATAAAGGTATATTTCCACCTTTCAAATAGGGATAAGCAAACTCAATAAAAGATAAAAAGATTTGAAAGCCTTTAGTTTAATTTAGAGGTAAAAGAGATAGTCTTGAATATAGAATGCTTGAGTACCAGAGGAATGGATTTTTTCGTATGAGGTTCAAACCCCATGTGAGCCTCCTATGAAATTTCAGTCTGACTCTCAGCCTAGCTCTGTTCTAGCTCTGTTCTTTAATCTCACACATTATATTGGTACATTCCAGAGGCAAAATTTATTCCTATTTAACACCTTTATTCTTCAATAATGCATATAAATAAATAAATAAATAGATTTTACCAGGAGAAGCTTCTGGATTGATGTGTTTGTAGTACTGACATTGGTGAACAAGGGCTTACCTGTACTTGTAAGAAATGAGCAAGACTGTCAACACTCAAAGGACTGCCAAAACCATCCCAGTTTATCTCTTTACTCATCTTCTTGAGAAAGAAGATTAATGTTAAAATGAATGGAAGAACCTGTCAGTGCATGAGAAGCTTTCAGGAAGACATGATGCTTGAGAAAACTGGTTATCAGCTAATCCAGTACACCAAATTAGATATTTCAGTTTCAGTTTGCAGAAAAGTATTCCTGAACTATACACAGAAATCAGCAATTACAAAACCAGGATAAAAATATGTCACAGAATTCAAGAGCATGTAATTCAATTATTTAAGCAATGACTCTTTTTCAAAATAGCCATTAAATAAAATAAACTATAAGCATATATTTACAGAGCAATGTAAAATGACATCTGAGATTTTTTAAAAATGTTTCATTGATTTAATTTCTTAGCCTTCTCTGAAAAGCAAGTTAAAATAAAATGCATTTAAACAAATATAGAAGTGGCCTTGCTCACTATTTCTGTACTCATTTTACTCATAATCAAATAATGGAAACTTAGAAATTAATTTTAGCACTAAGTATGCAACTTGCTTATAGCAAGAAGCCCCTTTATCTTCTGTGCTATCTTTCATTGTGGAATTAGTGATACATACATAAAACCATCTTAATATTCAATACAATTATTCTGAAAACAGCTGTTCTCCAAGATTTATCTCTGAAGAGTATAATCAAAACATCATAGTATCCATATACATTTTGCTTGGTTAACATTTATCACTGACCTCTTTCAATATGAATTTTCATCTGTGGTGCTGTTATTTTAATGACAGCTCCTAATTAGGGTTGACATTTCACTAATCTTATTTCCAAATTCAGCTCATTCTGACCTCATAAAAGTTATTTAAAACTGTTATTTAAAACTTTTTATCAAAAGCAGTGTGCAGTGATCACTTTCCCTGGGAGCCTGTTCCACCATCTGGCTGAAGAGCCAGAGTCAGGAAAGCTGGCACACAATATGAAGAATGGATTTACTGAGGCTTGCATTTTGGCACCAGAATTTCTTGATCTGGAATGATGTAAATTCTGTACTTTGAAAGAAAGCATTGAAGTAGTAAAAATCAATAAGTATTGCTGTCTGGGTGTTATTACATGGCTTTTATTACTCATAATATTGTAATTCTGAAAGGTCTAAGTCTTTGTAATTTGCATGCATGGAAAGTAAAAAAACTTACAGAATTAGATGAAGTGGAAATGCTGACAGTAAATATGTTGTTTACAGTTCTGCTTTTCACTGTAGCATTGAGCTGTAGCAACTTAAACCTCTTATGGACAAATATGTGTAAAGAAACTTTAAAGGTTAATTTGAACAGTTTAATGCTGTGAAAAGTGAAATAACTTCTCCACAGTGAAAATGTGGTGCCTACAGTGGGTTCCTCAGATCAAGGGTGAGGCTTTTCCCTTTCCATCCGTGTGACATAACCATCATCCCACCTGACTCTTGTGAAAAAGAATTGTGCTGAAAATCAGTATTAAAATGACAGTGTTCTTGTTTGTTTCTCATAGCATTTGACAAGCATTTTTTTGTGTAAGTTTCCATGCCTGTATGTAATATGCATTCATACATTTGATGTTAAATCAAGGATTAGCTTTAGAAATGTGAATATTATGACTACTTGCAGTAGTAAGAAGTTAATTCTGCAGCAGAAATATATAAAAGTGAACATTAAAATCACCAAGTCATGCTTGTTTCTGAAAAGATTTCATGCAGATTTATTTGTGAGTGTTAAATCCTCATCTACAGCTGTCTGTAACAAAACCCAAGCTGTTGTATAGTTCTGCTTGAGCACAAATACATTTTATTTTGCCTTTCCCTCTGTCAGTATTTTGGCTTTTTTTCTCCCTGTGTACTGATTTTGGCTGGAATAGAGTTAATTTTCTTCATGGTAGATGGTATGGAGCTGTGTTTTGGACTCTTGCTGAACACAGGGTTGATAGCACAGAGATGTTTTTGTTATTACTGAGCAGGGCTTGCACAGAGCCAGGGCATTTTCTGCTTTTCATGCTGCCATGCTGGGGAGGAAGCTGGGAGTGCATGGGAGGAACCACAGCCAGGACAGGTGACCCAAACTGACCAAAGAGCTATTACAGACCATGCTGAGCATATAAAATGGTGGGGAGAAGGTGTAAAGAAGGAAGGAGGTGACATTTGAACTGATGGTGTTTGTCCTCCCAAGTCAGTGTTACGTGTGATGGGTCCCTGCCTCACCATGAGAATTGATGAAGGAATCCCTTGTTTTGCTTTACTTGCATGTGTGGCTTTTGCTTTCCCTATTAAACTGATTTTATCTCATTCCACAACTTTTCCAGCTTTTGCTCTTCTGATTCTTTCCTCAATCCTGCTTCTGGGGAAGTGAAAAAGTGGCTGCATGGAACTTGGTTGCTGGCTGGAGTTAAACCAGAGCAATTTTTTTCAAGGAGTGCTCAGCTTTCTTGTGTCCTCTGCAGCAAAGTCATGTTTAAAAGAGCAGAGAGTGGGTGTCTCTAGTCTTCAGGACAGTCTTGGAGAGATTAATGGAAAAATGAAAGATACCATCTACTAGAAAAAAAGAGTGTGGAGGGGATGAATTTAGGATGGGAGGTCTTTTTTTTTTTAATTTTTCTTCCATTCCGTGAAATCATCCTTCTTTTTACCTTTATATTTTCTCATGGCTTTGGAAATAACCACACAGAGCATCTGTCCCCTAGAGCATTTGTGTACATCTGTTGAGCTCCAGAAGTCTGGCTGGAGTCTGGGTTTTAGCAGGCAGAGCTTGTAGGAAGTCTCAGCTTTATTAAATCATTGGAAGCCAACTTCTGTCTGCTTCTTTTGCATCCATAGGTCTTGTGTGCCTGAAAGCTTTTCTGCTTTTTTCTGAGCATACCTGTTGGTCAAATGAAAACTATTAGGTCTTTCTATCTTTATTTTATCCTGGGTCATCACTGATACAGCAAGAGAATCATAGAATAGTGTGGAGTGGAAGGAACTTTAAAGATCATCTGGTTGCAACCCCCTGCTATGGCCAGGGACACTTTCCTCTAGATCAGGTTACTCAAAGCCCCATCCAGCCTGGCCTTGGACACTTCCAAGAATGGGGCATCCACAGCTTCTCTGGGCAACTGGTGCCAGTGCCTCATCACCCTCACAGCAAAGAATCTCTCCCTAATAACTGATTTAAATCTCTCCTCTTTCTCTTTTTTACCTTGTCTTGTCACTGCATGCTCTTGTCAAGAGTCCCTTTATGACACAGCTACACCACAGCTGTACCAGAGCTACCCACAAAGGCAGATGTGACACTCACCAATGTATTATTTCCTCATTTCTTGCACTGCAGATTTTTCCAGTATTTTTCTTCCTCAAATATGAAGCTCCTTCATGGTTTATTTCTGCACTTAGAATTATTTCAGAAATGAGAAGTTGAAGAATTATTATTATCTATTAACAATAATGTTTCATCACTCCCATTTCCCTGTATAATTCAGTGGGACTCCATAATACAAAAGGAAGCCACATAATATAAGCTTGATGTAGCACATTTTATGATCTCTCGTGCCCAATATTTGACTTTATATAAAAGAAGTATGAAAAGGATTATATGTTAATTTTATCTCTCCACAAAAAAAAAATGGACATCTTCTAATATTGCAAAATTGAGAACTAAGAAGATGAAATAAATCAAGAATATTAGACAGCTCTTTTTATAGTGATTAACTCTTTTGTCTGATCTAAATTATATAATTTTGCAGTCCAAAAGACAGAGTTTCTTTTGGAATTAAACACTACATGAAGAGAGACTAACAAGCCCTTTTAGCTTCCCTGTTTCTATGCCAAGTATGGCTTGTACATCTGTGTCATATGCTTCTAGGTAAACTCTTTTCTAGGTATGAAGACCCACAGACTACTCCATTATTCTACACATGGATACTCTTTCACACTGCTGATCATCCTTTTTAAATTTTTCTGAAAAATTTTCTATCTTCAATGTGTCCTTCCTTGGACTAACAAGATGGAAATGCCCATGGTGGGTGAGTAATGGTTTTGTAGAGTAGTATAGCTGTATTTGTTCTCTTGTTATTAATTGTTATATAATAATAATAATATAATATAATAATTCTTAACTGTTGGGAGTGGGATTTTTTTTGTCTGGGTTGTTTTTTGTTTTTTTTTTTTTTTTTTTTTTTTTTTACTTCCACTAAATCCTGAGATGATCTTTTAGTGGAACTATTTGTCATAATCTCAAGGTCTCATTCCTGAGCTGTAATGTTCAGCTCAAAGCCTGTTTTTTTTTTTTTTTTTTTTTTTTTTTTTTTTTTTTTTTCTGAGATACTGAGACTGTTTCTCTGTGTTCAGAGTTCTATGCATGTGGACACTGAATTTCATTTGCAAATTTTTCAAGGCCTATGTAATTCTTCACAATTTGATCCTGCTCTTCCAAGCATGAATAACTTTGCAACTTCACAAAACTTTTTCATGGCTCTGCTTGCTTATTTTTCCATTTTTAAAAATAGAACTAATGAACAACACATCTTTCTATTACTGTTACCTCTCTTCAGGTAACAGTTGAGAAACCTTAATTATTATATTTTAGCAGATAATTTAACCATTCTAAATAGCCGGCACATTTTTTCTTCCCCTACCAACTGTTCACTTCTGTTGTGACTACTTAATTTCTCTAAAAGCTTTGGATGACAGACTTTATCAAAAGGATTGAAGGAATTCAGATAATTAATCTTTATCCATGTGCCAGCTCAGCTGACTCGTTCAAAGAGCACCAAGAGGTTTTTCACTTATTTTATTATTATTATTGTTATTGCTGTTATTGTTATTATTATTACTTCTGCTTTGTGTTGTTCAGTTCTCATCTTACATGCCCATAGTTTTCCCAACCTCCTCCAAGAGTTCTAAAGATTCTAAAGATTGGCCACTTGTTTGCTCACTTCCATTTTCAGCTTAGGTGACAGTTAATGCACAGATCTCAGTAGTTCAGCTGTTCCATCCTTCAGATCTTTTGAAATACTTTAATGAATTCTCTGTGGTTTTGATGAATTATTTGAGTTCATTTGGTCTGCTTATACCATATTCACTCCCTCTGTTCCTTCAGTCTCACAGAAATTCACTGCTAAGTCCTTCCATCCCCCACAAGGTTTCCCAGGTGGGATCTACCTAATTCCTTCTGTAGCAAAAATTGGTGGGATCCTTTGACATGGTTTTGTCATCTCTGAGTGTTCCTTTTACGCCTTGGACATCAGTACTAGTCAGTTAAACAAAGCAGCTTGATCACATTTAAACCATTAGTGTCTGGTTTGACAGTCAGAAACCACTTCCCAGTTTCAGGAACCATTTGGAAAATAGCACAGTAACTATTCTCCCTATTTTAGAGGGAGTTATAAATGTTATAAATGGTAAGATACTGGATGGGGATGATCCAGTCCATGCTGGACCAATAAGCTGAAGGACCAGGACACAGCTTTGTTTTTCAGAAGAGACGTAAATGGTTCTGTGCTCACTGTCCTGTGTTGGAACAAATCTGCCCAGGGTTTGCATTTAAGATCTAACATTAAGCTTTTCTCCTTCTTCTAAATAAATGATGTGAGACAGATTTCTCTAGTTATTATCCTGGCAAGGCATTTTTTCCCACCTTCTTCAGTCAACTCTTCACTAATTTGAAGGGATTCTTCCTTACAAAATTATATGATAGAATATCAATTAGAATACCTGTAATATTTTTTTCCTGGAAAAAAAGAGAAAAACTGGAGCACAGTTGTACATATGGCTTAAAAACATATTTCTCTGTGAAACAGACACCAAGGGCAGGATACAGCTGCCTAGATGTTGGAATCTAGGGCTATCTGAGATGCTCTGTGGTGTCTTTCCTGCTTCCCATCTAGTGCTCAAGGATAAAAGTGGTATCTTGTAAGTACTTTGTCATATCTGGCAGCCTAATGACAATGTGTCTTAGGTTCCTTAGGGCACCTAAAATAGCACTCAGTACCTATGTTTTAGTCTACTGAATTAAGCTTCCTGTCAGCTGAATTTCTCTCTAGGCTCCACTGACTGTATTAATTTAATTCATTGTGTGTAATGGGAACTTAAGACACCTACCTCATACCACCCCTGAGAAACAGCTATTTAGGTAGATTCTATTGACAACAATAATTTGATTTAAATGTTATTGGAATAAGATGGATTGGAGAGACACTGGGATGAAATAGAAAGAAAAAGGCAGCAGGTATTCATAGTGCATTTAGGAACTTTGGGGGAGAAAGGGAAAAGGAGGGCATTTGGAGAGGCAAGCATAGCAAGTGTGAGTGACTTGTCTTAAATATGTCTTTTCTGTGAGAAGGAATGCATTGATTAAAAAATAAAGACTAGATTCACATTGATTCTATGGTGCCTTTAATATCCCTGCCTGTATCAGGGGACCTGAGGCAGGTATGATGTCTCAAACTTCTTGTAAGCAAAGTGAAAAGTAACTAAGAATTCAATCCTGGATAGATGACTGTTACTTCTGAGTTCAGATTTAATCTGTCTAAAGACAAGATACCTGGCAAAGGACAAAAAGCCCCACCCAGAAAACCTCAGGGTCTAACAGCTGTGAATAAAAACTTCACCTGGGATATGAGAATTGCCTTGGATGTGTATTAGCTTGTTTGGTGTCATCAGTAATCAACATTTTGTAGAAAAACTTCTGCATGCCTGCTCTACCCTTTGTAGTAGAAGAAATAATGAAGATGCTTATTAATATCTCTTCACAGCCTATTCCTACAGTTATCTCAATCAACATCTAAAGGTCAGCTTCTGCCTTTGATCTCACGTATGACAGTAAAAATCTGAAGAAAAATGCTTTTGTTATAGAAAATATATCATCAACTTACAAATTGGAGATGTGTGGAAGTCAGTCTTCCCTTAAGAGTTGTTTTGTTCAAGTTCAGCTCAGGGAAATGAAATGGTTTGTTTTGTTCTGAAGGGTTTGAAACCGCAGGGTCCTTCTGGCCTTGTGGCTGTGCTGTGTTTCCTCACATCTGATGTTATTACAAAAACATCCCACTTCCAGCACAGAGTTTGGCCCCAGATTTTGTAGTACATAATGGTATCCATTTTACTACCAAGTGTGTTGTGATGAGGAGGACACTTGTGTGACTGGAGAAGCAGCTGGAACACAAGCAGAGGCTAAAGAGGGGACTGACATGTCGAAACCATGGCACAGAATTCAGACATTCTCCATTACAAACAATCTACAGTCATCACAAGGCTTTCTGCTGTAATAACCTGAATCCACTGGACAGTTTCTCCCAGATATATTAGGCATCAATACATTTGTTTCAGACCTGACTCTTTTTTATGCTACCTTTAATAAAATGCAGCTCCATTCCCCTTGAGGTATTCCTGGATCACATCAAAAGAAATGAGAGGAGAAGCAAGTACTGGAATGCTTACTTTGAATCCTCCATTTTAATTCAAAATATTTTCTTTCAACTCCTGAAGCATAGGTTTTAAAGCATTAAAAATTGAAGTATACCTTGAATGAAAGATTGCTCTTGATGTCCTTTAAAAATGTAAAAAATCTGGGATACAAAAAAGGGAGGGAAGGAGGCAAGTTGGAAGGATTTTAGTTTAATTCATCTCTTTTAGAAAAAGAATTGACAGAATAAATTTCTGCAGAGGGATAAATGAGCACATAGGCAGGGTAGAGAAAGACTCCAGGACATGATCCCTCTTTTTACTTCTCCTCTGTGTGTTCCTCATGAGCTGATAAAATTGAGTTGGGTCAGAGGGATCTCTGTGTCAACCTATAACAACACAGAAGCTAAAGGCTTTGAAAAGTTATTTTGTCTTTGACTTGTGCATTGTTTGTCTGTTCAGTGCTGTCTGAAAGTAAAATGTATGGCTCTTTTGTTCAGAGTAGGCAAAAAAAAGCAATTATCAAAGTTTTGGGAATTTCTTTTGGAAAGTCACCAAAACCCAGCACAAAGATATTTTCTGCATCTGCTTACTAATGAGTGTTTTGTTTTGAAATGAGAGTGGCTGGGGATTCTTCTGAGGGAGAAACATTTCCTTGCTTCCACCTGGAAGCCAAATCAGCAAAGCTGTGCAGCAGCCTGGGCTCAGTGCTCAGGAGAAGCAGGAGCAGAGCTTTTGTGTAGCATCAGCTAAAGTCCCATCTGTTCCAGCTGATCACAGAGCTTGCTGGAAATTGTTTGTGCTGTTATCTCTAAAGCATTATTTGAGCATGTGTGCTTAAAAACGTGACAGTCTAGAACTGAGGGCCAATAATATCTCTGTATTCTAGCTCATCAGAGACCACCTCATTTCTTTGGTATTTCTTTCTCAGGTGTTTCTTACAGACGACCATGACCAAGAAAAACATATCCAGAGTTCAGAAAATGAAGTTTTATTTGTGCTGAAAGAACATATATCCTAGCATTGTAGAGCTGTTTGATTTTTGTCTTACATTTATTTTTAACTGTATTCCCATTCCATTCATGTTTCCTCATGGCTCAGGTTTTAATACATAGCTTTTCTTGTTTATCAGAATCTCACAAACTGCATGTCCTTTACAGCCTTTGAGAAAAGGCTATAGGGAACTCGAGTTCACTCTGCCTGAAGATAAATCTGCAAAATCTTCAGCACAACAGAGCTCAGTGCTGAAATGCTTAACCCTTGAGTGTCCTGCTCTCTGCAAGCCTTGACGAGCATCTGATGCCTGATACCTCATAGAAAAGCCTAGGCAAAACAAAAGCAACTAAATGAATGAAAATTTGCCAGATTTGCTTAGTGCTGCTGTTTAAGATTCTTCTGGAGTTCAGTGTTCAAAGCAGGGAAAGCAAAAACAACAGAAAACACAAAATCAAACCTTCCCTCAAGCAGAATCTGTACCCAGCTAGTGGTGAGGGAATTCAAGGGGGATGGGAAGAAACCTCTGCACATTAAGGAGAGATTTTCTGAAGAGCTGGAAAGAGTATTTGTAAGGAAGTGCTGTAAGTGCAAAGATGCACAGCACTCACTCACTCTATGGAAATTGCTCTGCTTTAGATATTTCACTAAACCCTGGAACAGCAGCTTGAATTTTATTCTTTATTTCTCAGTTCTCACAGTACTCAGACTAAGAGCCCTAAAATTTAACTTTTCTCTCTGGGTCTTTTTGTAATTAAAGAAATTAACTGAAAAAATGTAAAAAATGGAAGATGCAGGGTAATTTTCACAGAAAAGAAAAAAAACAAACCAAGAATTTGGAGAATTAAAAATCTCTTTTAAAGTGTGGCCAATTGCCTGTTTTGAAACAGGAAGAAAAGGAATAAACACCCACCTACCAGGTAAGAGGTCCAGCACCTGGGTAAAATGGACACAGCTGTGGTCCTGGAAGGTCAATCATCATGACTTTTTGCAACAGTTTTAATCTGAGGAGTTTAATTGAACTTTAATTGAATTGATCTGTTTTCTCAGGGGAATAGGACAGGGAGAATCCAGAATGAGGATTAATTATGTCTGTGATTATAGCATAGGTTGGGCAGTAGCAACACTTGGGGAAGTTGCAAGTGGAAGATTACACTGAGGTGAAAATTTTGCAGTACATTTTTTTCCGTATCAGAAACTAAAACTCCTGTCAACTTTAACCTTTAGAGACTAATCCTAGTTATCCTATAGGTGTATTCTACTGACTTTAAAACTTTGGCCTTACTGGAGAATCTTCTGATGACATCAGATTCAAGTTTAAAAGACACCTTGTTCTTGAGAAAATATGAATTTACTTGGTGAAGAATTAGATGCAATTTCTATCCCTGGGAGGAACCATCAGATCAAATTAAGTACCTGTGCTGCTGATGGTGCCACAATGTTCTCTGTGTAGTGAACCTTCATGCCACATTCTGCATGTTCTGAGGACCAACCCTTGTAGCATGGGTCAAAAGCAGAAGTGGCAGGTGCCACCACAGTTTGTTATTCTTGTCTATGTACCCTCAAATTACCACATTCCTCACACCTCTGTGTTCAAGCTTAGACAGGATTTCTCAAGGATATGTGCAAGATGTGCAAATCAAAGCCATATGTTGCAAAAAATCCCCCTAGATATGTTATGCCACGCCTGTACTTAAACCTCAGAGACAATAAATGTATCTGGAAGGATCTCTCCAGGTTTGAAAATTACTTGTTAGGGCTTGGCCAAGAAAACTTGTTAAGGGATGGGTAGCTGGTATGGCAGAAAATGCAACTAATTTTCATGCTGAGGTATCTTTATGAAATATTTAAGTAATATGGCACAAATTAATGTCCTCTAATGTTTGATAAAGCAATGCACTACTTGGGCCAGAGTGTGGTTTTCTGTGTCTCCCTCTATAGTCAGTGGAAAGGAAAAGTCACTTCAAGATGGCATTTCACACCACATGAGCTCTGGTGCTTTGGAAATCTCTTTGCTGTGTGTGTGTTTTGATGAGGTGAAACATACCTGGACATCTGCATGGAAAAGCTTGTAAAGCATGAGGTGAGGAGACAGATATCCTGAATAAAACAGGAACAGATTGCCAGCTTTTACAATGTCAGGCTAACAAAGGTTTGGATCTCTGTTCTGCAGAAAGAGCAAATAACTATTTGATATTCAGCATGTGGTGGGAGGAGGGGGGAATGGTCCACAGGAAAAAATAGACTGAGACACAGAGTTCAGGGAACTTCTGAGAAGATTGGGGGGTGACCATAGATAGACCCACAGGGATTTTCCAAAGACTACTGAATGAGCTGTCCCAAATTCTTTGCAGGTCAGGAAACCTCCAAAAATTGCTGTACTCAAAATAATACTGGAGAAACAGACACAATGTCCACGGATGCAGAGAGGAAGAGATTTATTTTCAAACTTCTTTTTTATTCTCTCCTACTTTGTTTTGCTCTGTCTTTAGAAAGTCATAAATCATGAACTAGCAATTCATAGCTCTCTTTGTATTTGTGGTGTTTACTTGAAGAGAACAGCAAAACTCTTGAAAGCCCTGGCTGGTTTAAATGTCCTGGCTCCCCGTGCTAGAGAGGTGTGAAGAGCTCTGTCCTGGTTACAGAAATTGAAGCTTCTGAAAAGGACAGATGCTATCTTTCTCATTTGCCTCTGGACTCCAAATTTTCTCTCGACTGAGCAAAGAATAAGACTCTGGTTATCCAGTTGCTGTTGCCATCTTTTGCAGCAAAGCTAAGGGACAGTTTGAGGAAACACCTTCCTGTCTTTTTTGCCTCTTTGCCTACCCCAACTCAGTTTTTAGCAGGCAGAGCCTTGAGGTCTCTGTCCCTTCTGCAGAAAAAGGAATCTTTCTGAGTGAAGGTGGTTCTATGCCTCCTTTGAGCCCTGCAGAAATTCAGTGAAGCCATTTGGCTGCTGCTGTGTTTAAAGTGATGCCAGAGGGCATTGACATCCTTGGGACAATCCACCTGCCCAGACCAGCAGGAGCTCAGCGTGGCAAAGACCAGTAATGGCCAGTTGTCAACCTCTTCAACATATGGCACTGTTCATGAGGGAGGACACCAGACCTTAAAATCAAATCAAAAATTAAGGTCAGAAAAATTAATTAAAAATTTAAGGTCAGAAAGACCTTAAAATCAGCTGAAGTTTCCATAGAGAAAATTTGTAATCTGTCCCAGTGCAGCAGCTATTATTCAATTTGAAATTCTGCAGGAATATAGACTGTTTCATATCTTGAATTAATTAATGCTTGGGCTTTAAGGAAGCAATACACAAGTAGCAACTGGGCTCTCTTAGCTCTTTTGTCCTGTTTCTTTTCATGCCCTGTTCTGTGGCCAGCTTTTGAGAGTGATTTCTAATACCATTTTTTTGTGGCTAATGCAACAAACATGCTTCAAAATATTTTTTTTTTCCTAGAGAAATAGAAGAAGCATTTTTCTTTCCTTGGCTCTGCTATAAAATGTTGGCCATTCAAATAGAATTAGTGCCAAGTAAATTTCAGTCATGCACTTGTAAAAGAATGCAGCCCCAAACTGCAAATTAAGTTTGGGAAATATTTTAAAATATATTTCTAAAATTTAAGGCATGGATTCCCTTCTCTTGACTCAAAGGCCTTTAGGATCTAGTCTGTCATCATCTTCTCTTCCTCTCTGGTCAGAGGGAGGAGCAGGTACCTCGGGCTGCACAGGAGAGTTTACATGGACTGGGTTGGTGCCTCTTGGGCTACATAAACTGAATAAAACCTAAGAAAGGTAATAGTTCAGCTGCACAGCTTCCTTGGCTCATTTCAGGCAGTCCAGGAAGCCATCTCAAGACTTTCCCTGAAAACTCTTCTTAAAAACCTCTGAACACCTCAATGTTCTCCATTCTTGTATTAGATGGTACCAAACTCAGAATTGTTTCCTCTTTAATTTACATAAATTTTTGCAAAATAAGTAATTACTGTCTAGAAATATCAGCTGTCCAAACAGAGCTCTAGGTGAAAAGCCATCTGTGATTTGGTAAAACCTGCAGGCTCCCCAAGTATGTATTTCTTCTTATCCTGACCAAAAAAAAAAAAAAAAAAAAAAAAAAGCTTCAGTTGTTCTGATATTTTATGAGTGACCTTTTTTTTGGGACAGAGATCAAGGAGAACAAAAATCAAAGGGGACCACAAGCAGAACTGGCCAAAGCATGTCACCTTTCCCCAATGAATATTAAAAATGCAAAGTAACTACCAGTTCCCAGATCACTGATTTATCAAGTTAGGAGAAGCTTTATCATTCTTCCCCAAGCCCCAGGCAGATGGCAAGGAGGGTCAGGAGACACCACCACAGAGGGCTGGTCACTCACTGAGCAGCCACTCCCCCTCAGAGCTGCTGCTTGGTCTTGCTCTTGGGGCTGTAGGACACACATCACTGAACAGGAACAGTTGGCCAGAGTGGAAACTGCAGGGCAGGAGGCAGAAGAGGAGATTGGATCATGTAACATCTGCAGAGCTATAAAAGTGCACAGCATGGCTTTGTAAGGCTGAGCCAAAAAGAGTAAAAGGAGGACTCAAAATACAGATATCAGAGAGGGAAAAAAATCCCCAACCCCACAGCATTATGCTGATCCAAAAATTGAGCACTGAGCAACATGTGAAATATGATTTAAATCATTACATAATTCCAGAGAGCACTTCAGCAGCACAGGGATTGCAAAAAACCTACTGGAGCTGGCTGGCTTAGGACTGAGGGAAGCACATCCTCTTGCTGAATCTGTGACAAGCTTTCCAGCAGAAAATGGGCTCCTTATTCTTTCACTGAAGTGCCTGATGATGCCTCACTCAGCTGGACTGAGGGCTCTTTTGGTAGGTTAGCTTTTGCACAAAAATCCCCAAAGGACCAGCAGCCTAGCTGTCTTGAGGATGTGCACCACTGTGCAGGAAAGGAGTGAAATGGCTGCATTTCTCACCATCTTTGGTGTAGTTGATCTCAGGGATAGGAACCTGATGTTATTCTGATGTTTCAGGGGGGAACTTAAGCCAGCAAAGCGCATGGGCTATATTGACACAGAGATGTAGGCATTGCTGCACTGAGTGCACACTGGGCAGCCAAGAGCTCTGGGAGCAGCACTGTACAGCTGAGGGGGCAACTGAAGCTGAAAGGGCTGCTGGGCACTGCAGGGCTGAGGTCTGTGGCCAGGCACTCTGCTGCCTGCTGGGCTCAGACACACTGCAGCCTGGCAGGGGCTTGGGAGAACATGGGATTCACAGCTTGAGCTTCCACAGGTGCCTATCAGGTGGTGACAGCCAACAGGGGTTGTGCACCCTGCTCCTGAAAGCACTTAGTGGAATGTGAGACCATTTTTGAGGTCTGTCTGAGGCAGAGAATTTGCAGGATTTGAATTCAAAGTATCTGTTACAGAGAGGAGCACACTAACCATGAGGATAAGAATAGGCTGTTCTCTTTCCATCTGTTTCAAGTAGGTCACCACCAACCCAAGTGCAAACTCTGTAAGCACTGGAGGGCTCCTGTCCTCTAGAACAAGGATAGGAGAGAAAAGTGAAAGGAGACATCCCAATGTTCAGGGAATGCCCATATATTCTGTGTTCTCTGGAGTATATGTGTCCTTTGAAGATATGTACCAAGAGATCACTAAACAGTCATTGCAAATTCCCCTGGCCAGCATAGAAGTGTGTCTCATTAGTCAGTAATTGAGCTTAGCTTCTCATCTTAAAAAAAGTTATTAGTAATTAGATGATTATTTTAATGACTCTATTCACATGATATTAAGCAGTACTCTCTGATACCCACAAAATACAGTGTACTTCAACTCATCATCATAGCAATTTGGGAAAAAATACTACATAAAAAATCGCATGGCAGTATTGAGAATTTCTGCAAGATTCATCCTGTAATTGGTTTCTTTACTCCATTTGTAATTAAAATAAGTTTTGACTACTTAAAAGAAGCATCAATATCTTAAAGAGGTTAAAAGTTTTCAGCAATATCTCTGTATGCAATATTTTTTGTGAGTTGCCTAGGAAATTGTTTATCTGCATGTAGGAGGGATATAATTTTTAGTCTGAGACACAGAGCATTTATCACAGCTTTTAAAGTATTTTTCTGCAAGAAGGTAAGAAACAGGCTTTTTAATCTCATCGATTAAAGCAGATCTACTTTATGTATGTAAATTGAAACAAATCTCATACTACTAAGAAATATTCACTGAATCCTCCAGGAAAGTAATTTTGAAGATGTTATTTTGGAAATAACAGGAAATGGCAATCTTTGCAGGAGAGCCATTAGCTTTTCATTTAGGATTGGAATCTGCCAGGTACTTGAGTATGTTACAGAAATAGCAAAGCTGGGATGAATCCACTGTCCTTTTACCTTACATAAGACAGGGAGACATTGCACATCCTGCAGCTGAGAACACAGCATTACATCATCACAGCCTCATGGCTTTTGGTGCCCTGAACAATGCAGGGAAAGGACACAGACCTGTGATGCTACAGTCCCGTGCAAGCCTGTTCTGTTTCTAAAGCTCCAGGCTAAACAGTTATTCAGAAATATATAGGACATGTCAGGCAAATAAAGGAAACAAGCCAAAACAACGGAATAAAAAAAAAAAAAAAAAAACAGTTTCTGTTTTGCACATAAGCTTTTCAACAGAGCTGTTCAGCTGTTTGAGAAAGCATAGGAACATAAGGAATTACCTATGATGTGACTCCAGTGCTCCATCTGTTCTGTTCCCACAAATGGCTGTTGGAGAAGCTTTTTGGGAGGAGAGCATGAGCAACCCCAGCAGCAGCATTGCCCTTGCTGTTTTCCAGAATTAAATTTGTGATGTTACAGGGTCCATCCCTGCATACACCTTTGTAATCTGGCTGTGCATCTGCTGTCTGTGAACTTGCCTAACAGATTTTGAACATGCTTAAATTATCAGTCTGCAAAACCCACCATAACAGAAACTCTCACTACTCTCTATGTATAAAAGGACTTTCTTTTATCTGTTTTAACATATTGCCAATCAGTTGCAGTGCTCCTTATTTGTAATACTGCTGGACTTGGTGAAGGCCAGTTTCATACTCAATCTACACAACCTTTCATATTTAAAGTTGCCTTTTTTTGAGAAAAAAGGAGGACCTGATGACTTCCTGAGGTCAGATGGTCTCCTGAGGTCTCCATATAGTTAATCTTCCATCTTACTCTACTATTCATGTTTTTTGTAAATCCCAACCATATCACTCTCAAGTCTTCCCTGTGGCAAACTGAAGTTTCAAAATATCTTGTCTCTCTTCCTAAGGCAGCTACTTAAACATATTAGATAGCCTTCTCTATAGTTTCTATAATTTCACTTTGTCTTTCTTGAGGAAAAAAAAAGGAAAGAACCAGAACTCCAATCCATAATGAAAAAAATTGGGCATCCCAAAGTCTTATTAAATATCTGTTTTCAGTTGAAATGCCTTCCTTGCATTGCTCACTGCTCTGTTGTCCCACTTCAACAATTGCTGTGCTCAGATTCAGAGGCCTGACACTGGTGGCTCTAAGACCTCTCTTCCTGAGTTGTGGATGTTGCATTCCCTAAAGCTGCATGAGATGGCTTTCTGTGGTTCATGTCTGTATGACAACTCAATTTTTACATCTTGGCTTTGACTAGTGTCCTTAATAAACTTCAGATTTCCTGCTTGATGTTTGTAATGCAGCACAAAACCAGGAATACAATGCAACCATAGGGGTTTCATGTGGTTTTCTCAGAAAAAAAGGTAAGGAAAAGGATTGGATAAAACAACATCAGCTCCAGGGCTCCAAAATGATTGAGCAATATGAAGTGACAAGTTTGCAATGTTCCAGTAATTGTAATGCTGTCAGATTGTAACACACATCCATTAATCTGATCAAACGTTATGCAATCTCTGTGCTGCACTGTTATGGTGACTTTGCTTCTCTGTATACAGGGTGGCTCTGATTTTTGTAAGCAAGAACAGCATTCAATGTCTTTGCTATCCACAGAGTGTAGTAGCATCCTCCAAATTACAGCTCTTATTGTTTGAACAGAATAGAATTTTAGAGATTGTATAAGTGTGTTTGCTAATTAGTCCATGAATAAAATTTAATTAAAACTACCTTCTTAAAAAAGTTGATAATGTACAGGACTCCTTTTATCTTGTATGATCTTGATAATCAACTAACATGGCTTCTTCAGTTCCTGAGTTTCAGAAATTAGTTTCAATTAAGATTCTTGTGACTGTCATATACAATCTTTGTTACTGGTGAATAACAGATGAAATCAAGTCAGCAGATCACATTTTCCAAAGTATGACATCTAGGAATGATCTCTTGCATCATTCTGATATCAGAGATGGTGCAAATATTCATTATCCTTTCTCACCACCTCATTTGCATTCTGTACCTTTCTTTTTGAAAAGAATCCTCAATAAAAGTTGCTTCTCAAGAATTTATATAATTATTAATAAATGAATATATTTCAGTGAAGTTGCATGGGTTTTTACCAACAGATTGTCTCACTAAACTAAAGCAATTTTAGTATATTTTCATCCTTCAGAGTACTAAATGAGCAAGGAATCATTGGTGAACTTGGAAGAGCAATCTGATGTCATTAAGCAGGTGGGTGGTAGGGCATTTACAGCTTCTCCATGGGGAGGTATTCTTGCTGAAGGATTAGACCACACATACCTTTGCCTGCAGAGCTGGGAGGATGCTGCTTGGGGAGTGCTGAGGCAGGTTACAGGAACAGATGGCTTTTCCAAGCACGAGCCTCACCTGCTGCCAGCTATTTCTTGCTGCTCAGGGTGGTCCTTGTACAACATGTGCCATCAGGTTCTAAAAAAAGTACCTTCAAGGAACATGGTGAACACACATCCTATGCCATACCACATCACGTTACCAGGTTGTAGAAAGAATTTTTTACAACTGTCTGTAGAGATATTACAGATTGAGACCATAACTCTAATATTTTTATTTCTAAGGGGTTGCTTTTATTCATAGTTTTGCTAATTTTACTCTTATTCCTTCTGCGGCTGGATTCTGATCTCCTGGCTCTTCAATCTTCCTTGCTGTATTTTTCTGTGAGAACTTCAGCCAGAAATCCACAGGACCTTGGAACAAGCCAAGAATAAAACAGTGCTCAGGAGGAGAATGTATGAAATGAATGCTTACCAATACAAGTGAATCAGAAGACTGACAACAAGTTTTGATAAGAATGTATCTGGTAACTTATTAGATTAAAAGTGGTACCACCACTGAAGATTTCCATCAGTTTACAATCAAGATTTGGCTGTATGGCTGAGGGAAAAGACGTTTTAACTGGCCATGTACCTTGGTTAGATTGTGTGTCAAATTTCTTGTGTTATATTTTGAATTGGGTTTGCATGGCAAGGATTTGGTAGTGGGGGCAGCTACATGGGCAACTTCTGTGAAAATCTGTCAGAAGCTCCCCATGTCCAATAAAGCCAATGCCAGATGGCTCCAAGATGGACCTGCCAAGGCCAAACCCATCAGTAATGGTGGTAGCACCTCTGGGATGAGTTAAGATATGGGGGAAAAAAAATCCTGTGCAACTGGGAAAGAGCCTGCAAACCCAGGGTCAGTGCAGGAGGGGAAGGAGCTGCTCCAGGTGCTGCAGCAGAGATTTCCCTGCAGCCCTGGTGCAGCCACGGACAGCAGCTGAGCCCCTGCAGCCCAGGGGGAGCAGAGATCCACCTGCAGCCCAGGGGGGAACAGAGATCCACCTGCAGCCCAGGGGGGAACAGAGATCCACCTGCAGCCCAGGGGGAGCAGAGATCCACCTGCAGCCCAGGGGGAACAGAGATCCACCTGCAGCCCAGGGGGAACAGAGATCCACCTGCAGCCCAGGGGGAACAGAGATCCACCTGCAGCCCAGGGGGGAACAGAGATCCACCTGCAGCCCAGGGGGAACAGAGATCCACCTGCAGCCCAGGGGGAACAGAGATCCACCTGCAGCCCAGGAGCAGCCCACAGTGCAGCTGGTGGGTGTCTGGAGGAGGCTGTGACCCTGTGGGAAGCTGAGCCTGGAACAGGCTCCTGGCAGGAGCTGTGGCTGTGGAGAGAGGAGCCCACATTGGAGCAGGTTTGCTGGCAGCACCTGTGACCCCATGGGGACCCAAGCTGGAACAGGCTGTCCTGAGGGATTGCATCCCTTGGGAGAGTTCACATTAGGGCAGTGTGAGAGTGTGAGGAGTGGAAGGAGTGGCAAAGACAGGGAATGAACTGACCACAGCCATTTCACTGTCCCCCAGGGTCACGGTCCGCCCACCCGAGAGGGGGTCGTGAGAGGTTCTTTTTAGGGATCTCAGAGTGCAAAAGACAACACAGGGGACAAAATCAGTTAACTTTGCAGAAATGCACTTTATTAAGTGCCAAACCAAAATGCCATATTGGGGGAGAGAGAGAGAGAGAAAGAGGGTCCGGGGTATAGCTACCAAACGCTCAGACGAATCCTCATGGGATCCAGCCAAGAGATGTCTGTCGTCCGGGGAGATCTCAGGGGTCTTCGGTCGAGAAAGTCACTTTTATAGTCCTCTTCCAAAGCGAGTGGCTTCTGGCCAAAAAGGTGGGAAGATTTATGGACTTATTGTATATGGGGATCGTAGCTCCATGATGCAGATGCGGAGACAGGTGGAGACAGGCCACTGCAGGCAGTAGCATCAGGACAAGCTCTGGCCACCAAACCGTCCGTAGTTAGGGACAAACACGGCCCACGCCATCTCCAACTAGCCCAGTGTTCACACCTGTGGGGGCCGTGTTGGGTAAACAGGGCGCCACAGCCGATACCTTGTTCGAGACCATTGTACCATAGCAAGCTCCAAGAGCACCAACAAGCAGTCCTTGGCAGGCATCCACCTCAGCCAGGCCAGAAACTCAGGGCTGCAGTTTGAGTGGTGGGGGTCCCAAAGTTTCAGTCTCTGATGATGGTTGTGAGGCAGATCAGAGAAACTTTGGACTCTTACACCCAGTGCTTCTGAAGGGCATGAGGGGAGAGGAGGGAAAGGAATTGGAGTGAAGCTGAACCTGGGAAAAGGGGAGGGGTTGAGGGAAGCTGTTTTAAAAATTAGTTTTTATTTCTCTTTACCCTGCTCTGATTTGATTGGTAATAAATTAAACTAATTTTCTAAAGTTTGGTCCAGTTTGCCCATGACAGTCACTGGGGAGTGATTTCTCCCTGCCTTTATCTCAACCATGAGTCTTTTGTTCTATTTCCTCTCTTCTGCCCAGATGAGGTGGGCAGTGATAGAGTGTTTTTAGTTTTTTGGTGCCATCCAACCAGGGTCAACCCACCACATATGTAAATATCTGTTTACTCTCTGAGAGTGGGACACATTAGTAGATGTTTGAGGACAAACCTTTTAGGAAAATAAATAGCTTAAAAACAATGTTTTATGTTGAACTGTAACTTCATCCAGTTTCATTTCTCCCTTCTGCCTGTATATAAATCAATGACTAATTCTTATCCCATTTTTAAAAAAAAAAAGGGGTTATTAACTTGATTCTAAGTGCTTTAGGAATATGCAAAGATTTTCTCTAGAAATGTTTAGGTACTTAGACTACAAAATGCAATTATGATCACTCTTCCCTCAGTAATGTAATTATGACCTAAGAAATAACATTTATCAGACTGCAAGGACTGTCCAGCTCACTTTCTGTTCTGAGAGAACAAAAGTGAACTGAGCCAACAGGATGCAGTAGTAATAAAAATGTGAAATCTATAAAAACTAACTAATGGAGATTCCATAATACTCCTTGTAGCAGGGTCAGATTAGACAGGTGGCAGAAAAAAATGGTCTAAAATATTTGGTGTTCATACACAGATCTTTAGTGTTGTCCTGCTCAGAGGTCTGTACTTCTCTCTCGAAAGACTTTTCAGAGCACAATGAATCATCTACAGAATTAATTTTTTTAGCCAGAAATTGCTTAACTTTTTTATTATGAATTTTAGTCTTTGTAAAAAAAAAGCTCTGCAGCATTAAACTTAAAGAAATGTCTTGCCTTGTATAACCCACACCTTAATTCACTGAGATACTTCTACCTTACTCTTAACATAATTTCTGCAATTTAGCACTTTGATGTTTCGTAATAGAAGATAACTGGGGCTTTGTCATTGATGTAGAAAATTGTGCCAGATCGCGAATTGAAATAGTAAAGGTAAAATCCAACGTGTTGTTTAGTGGGTTTTTTTGTTTTGTTTTTGTTTAAGTTTGGTCAAAACATTCACACTTGCAGCTGCTGTGTAAAATGACATACATCCTAACAGCAGATAATCTCACAGGTCAACTGGAGAGATATTTATATCACACTCATGATGCAGAAGTATGCAACTATATTGTTCAGAAACCAGAAGTCAAAGCAAGGGGCAGTGTTCTTGAAGCTCCTTTCATAATACTCATTCCTCAAAACCTCTGATGCTACCCTGATCATTAAATTTAGTATTTTTATCTTTTTAAAGTTCATCTCTGTTTTGAGTATTGCTGTATGAAGTGAGAGCTTGCAGGAATGGATGCTTCATTACCTCAGCCCTGTTGTGCTTTTGTGAATTTGCCTTTTAGTAAGTTAGTTTGAAAGCAGAGAATGATTTTGCCCTTTAGCAATACTTCTCATCAAATTTAAGAAGTCTTGCTCAGAACAGCTTTAAACATTGGCTTAAACACAATTGGCTACACTGTGCTATGGGGTTGTGTTATGGAATTATTGGAGTCCCAGGCTTCCTCTCAGCCAACTGGATCCCTCCTGGATGAACTCCCTCTGGCTAGCACTGAGTGCTCTTAATCATGATGCTCCAAATAGCTGAATCTTTTTCAAGAGCTGCTTCTAACTATATTTTGTACAATATAATGTTGATGGCATATGACAAATATAATTTTCCTATGAAATTTCACAACAAGAATGAAAATTGCTTTCCTTTTTGTTTTTCAGTACAGCAGATCAAGAGCTGCTCTGAGGAACAAACATCATAGTGATTATATCTCTGGGTATATATCTGGTGTGAGGAGGAGAAAGGAAAGGGTGGTACAGGAGCTGGAAAACAGGACTTACCTGGCACATACATTAATGGAAAGTTTGCAGAGTTTAGGAATAGCTATTTTGGAGCTGTTTACATCCTGGTATACAATTCCTTAAACTGTTGTATTCTGTGTTTTTAACTTAATTCTGAAACATTTTTGTTTTGAACTGGGCATTCTGGAATTCAGATAATCATTATTTCCCAGGAGGGAATTAAAAGTAGTGGAAGAGCATCTGTGTTAAATGTTGTTGCTAAATGCTCTCACCTAGGGTGAGAGCAGATCTTGAGTCACTGCTTGTTTCCTGTCCCAGAGGAAAACCCAGAGGTTTTTCTCTGCTCTGCCCACTTGTATCATGGAGACAACCAATGAGATGCCATCTAGGATTTTTCTCACAATCAGCATGGAATTGGGTTGGACCAGGTCTAGTAGTGGGACCTGCCAGATGGACCTGCACTCGTGTTCTTCACAGCATTTTAAGGAACAGCCTCATGTCATTGTGTTAAGTAATTATATTTATGGGAAATTATTGATGAATCAGTAGAATTAATGAACCTCTGAGAAGAAATTCAGATGGGGTTGAGCTGAACGAGCTAGTTTAGCCTGGAATTTAATTAGTTTGGCTTGGCTATTCTCTGAAAGAACAAGCAGTTCCAATTGAACCATTCAGGTCTCTTGGGCAAATATGTAATAAAGTATTTTTCTAATATAATTCATTATTTAGCTGAGAAATCAGAATGAAGAAAACAAATTAGTAAAAAGTTACATCCTTTAAAAATTATTTTATTTTTCATGTAAAAAAAATCCTAATTAAAATTCATATTATCTACTACAGCTCATAAAATTACATAATTTAAAATGTTAATACTGGGCTATTTTAAAAATATAATGCATTTAAGATTATATTATGCAAATAGTGTTTTTTAACGTGCACTGTTTACCCCAAAGATTTAACCAGCTCCAAAATATTTAATGTAGTTTCAGTAAAACACAAATCTTTGATGAGAAACTCTTGTGTGTCACCCCGTTACCACCAGTAATGAGCACTCTGTGGCTGGTGTAGAGGGAGCTGAGTTCCTTGGCCTTAAATGTGGAGAAAAAAATTCCCACTACTGCTGCTCCTGCTGAAAAGGTGTCCATGCTTTGCTTAGTCTGTGTATCATCCTTCAGCACTACAGCAGCCAAAAATTTCCTGCTACTGTCTTAAGGGTCTTGACCAACCCTTGATATTCTTTCTTACTCTCTCCTCCAGGGACTCACAGCCAATGGCAGAGGTAAAACAATGATTTGAAATGCCAAACATGATAAATTTGGTATAAATGTGAACATTTAAGGGAGAAACTAAGGGCCAGGGCTGAGCACTTGTGGAAATAAATGGTCTTGGGTAGCCTGCAGCTTGTGGGCAGCAAGGCAGGGAAATTAAGATGCTGGAGGAAAGAGGAAAAGGGAAAAAGAGAAGGGCTGAGAGCAGACAATGTGCTTAAATGGCTTTATATTTGCAGGACAGTGAATGTTATCAAAGCTGTACAATACAAACATATTGGGGAAAAAAATCCTCTAAAAAGTCAACCACAGAATCTTCCAAATGCTGATAAAAAGGGGTGGAAAAGATTTCTATTCACTCTAAAGGGAAATCAAAACACATTTCTTTATGTGAAGGCTCAAAGATAGTATTACTCCTGTATTTTTTTTCTGTTTTCTACAAAATTGGTGCAATTAGCAGCAGTGGATGATACTGGGCATGAATCATGCATCCTGCATGAGAGAGTTCCATTGATACAAACTCTCCAACCTTCAATACTGTGCAGTAATCCTTTCTCAGTCACATACCAGTGTTTCTGACCCATGGGATATTTCTCAAGATGCCTGTTTTTCTGCAAGTTTTTGAGGATTTCACCAACAGCTGCAGATGGATCACATCCCCAGCAACCCCAGCACTCCATCACACCTATGGCAGCAGAGCCACAGTGCAGCTTCAGGGTGAGCAGAAACAGTCCCTGCATCAGCTGCATCTTCATTTTTCTGAGATGTCCTTACACCTACTGGGACCACAAGAGCAGAGGTTTCTGCATTTCCCCAGGGTCACAGTGAATACACACTTCTGACACTGTACTGGCAGGAAGCTTTCAGAGGAAGGTGCAGATTAGAGCAGGTGTTTTTACCTGCTTCTGATTATTTTTCCTTTTATAGACCTGCTGTGAATTAGTGCTATTCATTACCCTTACTTTTTTACATTAGACAACAATCATTTGTCTTTGAAGCAAAGACAAATATTTGCAGGGATGGCTAATTTACTGATACTGGGAGCTGTGATCTGAACCAGAACATCCAAGACAGGATAAAAAGTATATGAAATAGCCCTGAAGATAATTTTTATGGGGAATTTGAAAAAAAAAATTAAAAAATTAAAACTTCTAAAAGATCAATGTTCTTTAATACTGAAATTTACATTCACAGCTAGTATCCAGACAATTACTATGATATTTGTTCCTCACAACAACTCTTGATCTGCTGTACTGAAAAACAAAAGGGAAAGCAATTATCATTCTTGTTGTGAAATTTCATAGGAAAATGGTATTTGTCATATATCATCCACAATATAGAGTGTAAAACATAGGCACAGTTAGGAGCAGTTCTTGAAAAAAGGTTCAGCTAAGTGGAGCACCATACTACAGAAAGAAAACAGGAAATTCAAACATTCACATTAAATGCCTAAAACCCATGTATGGAAACTAGATTTATCTGGCTTCCCTGGATGAGATACATAACTGCAGTGTAAGGATATTTAAGCCTACAAACTGTAAATAAAAAAAAAAAAGAGGAAGAAGTGTTTCTGAAAGCTCTTCTCTCCTGCACTTCATAGGGGCTAAAGCAGTAGCCAAAAAAAGTATAGAAAGTGAGTTTTAGGTCCTAGATTCATGAACTCCAACCCATGTATTTTTATTCAGAAAAACAAAACCAGTGTCATAAATGGTGCAAGCTATAGGGCTCTAAGCTTAGCTGAAATATGAATGTTCATTAACTGTCCTGTTGAATCTGTGCCTTTACACTGAAGGGCTGAGAGGATGCACAGAGAGCAAAATGGGAGGTTATCTGAGTTCACAGCCATTTGGAATAAAGAGCAGAGAGTTTTACCTATGGTATACAGTGGGACCTGCAAATGTGATCTAGATGGAAGATAAAGTGCTTGGGGACAAAGGATCAAAGAGAACTAAGGCTCAAAACTCAGTAGAAATAAAGGATGTTTTAAACAACTAATTCAGAAAGAAAACAATAAATACTGGAAAACAATTTCCTGACTGTAAAAGCATACTCATTCAATACAGGCAAAATATTTAGTAGAATGGCAAAACTTGTCTCCCAAACAGATCTGCTTGAAGTATGAGATATTAATTACAAATGCAATATGTGAAATTTGCAGAAGAATTCTATAGCTTTTGCAGAGCTTTGAATGGGGGATTGAAAGTAGAGGAAAAATGGCTGGACTTCACATGGCAAGAAACTTTTCCACATATGTTATTTAACCTTGGGCAGCCCAGCCTCATTCTTCCCTGTTTGTATGTCACGTACTCATTTGGAGATCTTAGATACCTCTTATGTTTATGCCAAGATAAATTAGGCAAGAAGTTAAAAAATATTAAAAAAAAAATCATCTAAGTAATTAAATTAAAACTTCTATAAACAATAATAATATTTTTCAGAAGAATTGTACTACATTGTACTGGTGCCTTCCCCCTTTTCAGTTCCTAGATATGGCTTTTTGTGTCTTTCAATAGTTAAAGAGCCACAAGTATACATTTGGCATTTTTGCTTGTTGCAGGTTCTGTGATGTTTCCCATTGCCTGTACTACCAAAGTAATAGGAAAGAATTCCAGCTGTTTCTTGGTCATAATCAAATTTATTCTACATGTCACCCAAAATTGGTATAAATGAACAACAACCATTCAGGGCTGAGCTGGACAAATGCTCATGAGGTGGTTGTTTTCACTTGCAATAAAATCATATAATGTCATGGGTTGAAAGGGATTTTAAAGATCATCCTGTTCCAGCCCCCTGCCATGGAGTGGGACACCTTTCACTAGACCTGCTTGCTCAAGGCCTGGTCTTGAACACTTGCAGGGATGGAGCATCCACAACTTCTCTGAGCAACCTGTCTCACAGTCTCACCACCTCCAAAATAAAAAATTTCTTCCTAATATCTAATCTAATCTATCCTATATCTACTGCCCTATTTAATCTTAAAGCCATTTCTTCTTATTCTGTCCCTACACACTCTTGTATTAAGTTCCTCTTCATGTTTCTTGCAGGCTTCCTTCAGGTCCTGGTAGGCCACACTTAGGTCACCCCTAAGCCTTCTCATTTCCAGGCTGAACAATTCTCCCAGTCTTTCCTCATAGCAGAGGTGTTCCATCCCTCTGACCATCTTGGTGGGCTCCTCTGGACTGGCTCCAACAGCTCTGTGTCCTTCCTGTGCTGGGACCCAGGGCTGGGTGCAGCTCTGCAGGTGGGGTCTCAGCAGGGCAGGGCAGAGCAGAGGGGCAGAACCCCCTCCCTCCCCTGCTGCCCACGCTGCTCTGGATGCAGCCCAGGGCACTTTTGGCTTTCTGGGCTGCAAGGGCACATGGCTGGGTCATGTCCAGCCTCTCACCCACAGCACCCCCAAGTCCTTCTCAGCCAGGCTGCTCTGGATCTGTTCATCCCCCAGTCTGTGCTGGTACCAAAGGCTTCTCCACACCAGGTTCAGCATCTTGTTCTTAGCCTTCTTAAGCATGATGAGATCCCCATGGCCCCACTTCTTGAGCTTGTCAGGTCCTCCTGGATGGCATCCTGTCCTTCAGGTGTGTCAGCTCCACCCCTCAGTTTGGTGTCATCAGAAGGTTCCAGGCCAGCTGTTTGTGTCTGTGGCTAGTGCATTGCCATGAGGCTGTGCTAGCCCAGCTCAGACACCATTCAGTGAGTCTGGCAGGCAGGTGAGTGCTGAGTTACACTACTGCCTGTGCCTGAGCTATCACCAGCACTGAGAAAATGTTTTGCAGTCCCAAAAGCAAGTGGGGCTGTTGCTGTGTTCCCATGCCTTGGCAGATGGCACCGAAATCCTCAAGAGAGACTCTCTTAAAACACCAGCATCGATTTTAGCTCCACTTGATCCTCTCCAGAGGCCAGTCAGCAGCTTAATGCCACCCACAGCACGACTGCTCCCCTGAGCAATAACTCAAATGTGTTTCCCACTTGGTGCTAGCCAGTAATAGTTCTAAGGGAGAAATCCTTGTCTGTCAAGCATTCCAAGTAGATGATCTTCACAGATAAGAGCAGGAAAAAGAGGAAGATCTCCCAAGAAAATTGATTCTGGAGGGATTCAAGCTTCTTATAGTCAACAGCTTCTAAAATTGGGATATGTGCCAGGAGTCTGCTGAACCCAAAGGATTTATACCTACCCAAAGGATGCTAGTTTCTCCTTGACCTCTCAATAAAGTTTATTTCTCATGTGGTTTCTTTTGGGTGTTTTATTAGTCCCATTTGCAATGGGGACGTAAAGAGATCCATGCTGGCTCACTGTGAAAGGGAAAGGATTTTCTTCCACAACAAGGCAGTAAAAATATACCTGTTTATTTCTCAGTTCTAAAACGTGCTAATTTTTCTGAACAGAGAGGAATTCTTTCATAATTTTAAACTGTCTGTGAGTATCATTAAAACTGTGTCCTATTCTTAGTGAAATAAGCCAAACAAGGTATTTTCATATATCTTAAGCTGCTACCTTTTTGCTAGAATGAAAATCACAGGTGTCTTTTTTTTCCTACCTTTTTTTCCAAATCTGTTGTTCACACATTTCTGTTGTACTTCACACTGGCATACGGCTTGGCAGCCACTCAGCTGTTGCTGGAGTTGTTCTTGTGTGGTTTTGGCTATCATACCCTACCTCCCAAGATGCCTTTTAAATAGATTTCATTTTATTATTGAAAATTAATTTGAACATTATAGACACAGCCTTTAGAACCATTTGCTCATGTTTGCCAAAGCGCTTTCATGGCCCAAAGTAGGGCATCATCATTATGTATACTTGGCATAGTTCCATTTCCTGTTTATACAATTTACCTTTTTCATCTGACTCCAGTCCTTATGTAAATAATAAAAAAAGATGCTAGCATGTATAAATAAACTGCTGTTTATATTTGCATATATGTATGTATGTATGTGTATAATTTATTAAAACTTATTTTTTGAAAAAAATAACTATGTATGTTTGCCTCTAGTTGCACAGCAAGTTGTCACTTTTGGAGGATTATATTTAGTATTGTAGGATTCAAGAAACTTGGATTCAGTTTCTAACTATGTAATTAGATTTCTGCACAATCTTTTAATTTTGTTCCCTGATTCAGTTTTCCAGCTGTAAGGGGAAGATCATATTTTCTACTTTGCTTGTGTATCTTGTTCATTTTCTTGGCTTTTGGGGAGAACACTCAGCTGATGTACACATGAAATGTTTATCACAGTGGGTTATGCCTTTGTCTCAACCCAACCAATCTCTGTGCTGTCACTGAACTGGGGAGCAAAGGAGCAGAATACTATTTACAGGTGTGTCCACTGGAAGCACATGTATTGTATTTGGCTTTTTGAAATCAGAAGATGCTGTTGCTTTGCCTTCTTACTGTTTTTTGCTGCAAGCTTTCAAAAAAAAGTATGTGATTTACATAAGTATTGAATTATTTATAATTAACTTGAAACATTAGTTTGAGACTGATGAAACATAACTTATTTCTTTATTTTGAATGGAAATTAATCATTAATTGAAAGATAAGTGTAATACATTATTTATCACCAATTTTCATTGATGCAGACTGGCTAAATTATATGAGTACATAGAGATGAATAAACAGCCTTTTCAAATGGAAATGGGAAACCCATGGTCTTTGAACTTTAATAACTTCAGCTTTTGGAATCTTTGCTGTAAGTAAGGAAAAAGAGCTCAAAGGAACAAAAGTTCATTTGCTTATTTAGCCAAACTGCTACTAAAAAAACCTGTGCAGAACTTTTAAACACTACTGTAGTCTTTAAAACCCATTTATAGTGAAGTTCCTATTCCTCTTATCTTGTCAGAGTCAAAAAGCTGCATGAAACTTGACCTAAAACCTCAGCAGTTTTTCAGACAGACCATTTGCTCTCAGACCATATGATTAGCTCAGCTTGTCAGAGCAGGGTGCTCATGGGTCAAGGTCATGGGTTCAACCCCTCTATGGGCCCTTCACTTAAGTCTTGGATTTTGTGATCCTTGTGGGTCCCTTCTAATTCAGAATATTTTGTGATTCCACCTGTAGGGCTCTGTGTGATAGGGATCTTCAGCCCCTAACTAGAAACACAGCCAACCAAACAGGTTGCAATAAGACTGGAGATTTTTGGGTGTGTGTATACTGGAAGGAGAAGGGTTGAAGGGATGAGGCTTTGGGTTTGGGAAGATGATTTTTATATCTCTGTGCTTGGACTTGAACTTTATTTTATAAGCTCCTGCTACTACACTGGCTTTAGGGTGCCTGTCTTCCTACTTTCATAAGAAGGGTCTGGTTCAACTCAAGCAACTAACTCCAGGAGAAAATCAATGGTTCAAGTACTCCACCTCAGTCTACCACTCCTGCCTGGCAGAAATTAAAGCCTAGCAAATACACTGGAAAACCAGCCCAGCTCTCTTGGCAACAAATCTTCAGGAGAGCTTTAAAAGTGCATCCATTTTGTATTTCTCACACTGTGCAAGGGAGACTCTAAATGAAACCTGCTGGGCTACCCTTCTCTGCTGAGCATCTAATGAAATCCTTCAACATTAATGATAATACAGATGACTCCAGAGTTCACCTCCAAAGATAGATTTCAAGTGGCTCACCTTCCTGACTTCCACATAATAAGCAGGGAGTCTGATCCCCATCCATGCCTGGCTTGAAAGGCCAAGGCTTTAAAGCTGTCCCTTGCTCTAAGCTGTACTTACTGTTCTGTCACCAACAGAGAGAAACATCAAGCCCTTGCACTTGGGTTTTCTTCATCTCCTGACCTCGGAGGTTTCTACTGCTGTTTAAAAATATTTCCGAAGTTGGCACATTGAACCCCCTTCTCAATTCATACCCTGGTACAAAGTTTTTTGGAAGACCTTGCATCTGAGAATGCATCTGTGAGCAGTTGTCACAGTGTGACCAGCTGTGTAACCTGAGCCCTGACTTATCACCAGGGTCACAGCTGTGGCACAGGTAGGGCTGGGTTTAGAGTGAAGTCCCAGCAAAGCACACCCACACTCTAACTGCTGTGTCCAGAAACTGTCAGGCAGCTGTTCCTCATGATACAGTGGAATTGCAAACTTGCTACTTTCTTCTGTTTTCTCTTCCCACAACAGTAATGAGAATCACTAGTTCTGAAATACTTATTCAGCATTAGGCATGGATAATTTTTCTTAAAAGATATCTTAAAAAGTAACTTTAAGCACACATATATGCATGTACAAGACATTGCTAAACACTTCATACCACCCTTGTAATATGTTGAGTCTTTATTATCATCTAGGATGTACTTTATTTATATCTATAAATCTCTGCCAAGACCATGGGTTAGAAACCACTTGCTTTTTGGAAAGGAGTCTGGTCCCCAGCCATCTGGACAACTTGCCACATAGCAAGATCAAAGGCATCTGGGAATGGAACAGAAATGAGGACTGATTCCTCATGACTGATTCCCTTTGGTGGCACAGCAGGCATCAATGCAGTGACTTTCAAGTGCTAAAATAAAGACACAAGTGTGAGGTACACCTGAGCCAGGCAAACGATGAGAGATGGGGGACTGTGAATCCTGACTTACTCACTAATGACATTTAGATAATATACTGGACCTTCTCCCATTTGCAGTATTTGTAGAAAAGTGGTTTTTCAGCTGGCAGCTCATTTATGGATGAAGAAAACCTCATGAGAAGGTAATGATATTGCTATATTTTACATATAATTCAATGTGTTGCACAAAACCACCAAAGCCATGGATGCTAGAAATACCAGCAGTGGTACCAGTGCAGCTTTTTTTTTTGTTTGTTTGTTTGTTTGTTTGTTTGTTTGTTTTTTTTAATCTCACAGAGTATTGCTGGAGATTGTTCCTCACAATTGTAAAAAACCAGGGGTGTTATTGAAAGCACCAAAGCTCACAAGTGGCTGTGGCCAATTTGAACGTTTAACACATGCAACCCAAGCAGACCTGCTGCTACTTAACTTCCTATTCAGAGTGGGAAAAGCTGATTTTCGGAGTCAGGAGTCTGAAAAACATGAGGTCAGAGCAGAAGAAAGTGTGGAAAGGTGAGCAAAAACATATGAAAATTGAAAGTATTTTTCAAGAAGGTTTAATAAAAGTAAAATATCACAAAGCAAAATTCATTTAATATCCAGAAAATTTAAAAAAGCAAAGTGATTTTTTTATAATAGTCTAAAGATTTTGTCTGTGAGATACAACTAGGAGCTAATATTATGCTGAACATGTGCAAATATCAGCATCAGCTTAATTCCAGTCATAATAACTCAAGAAGAAAAAGGAATTCTTTTGGCTTTTAGATCATTGAGTATTTTGGTGTTGAGGAAAAGAAGTCCAGTCTGCTCTTTATCTTTGCCAGCCAAATGGTCATAAAACTTTATACAACATATTCACTTCTATCACGTTCATGATATTAATTATATTATTTTCTTATATTAAAAAAAAATATTGTATTGTTCTTTTTTCTTTTCTACTTTTAGGATAAAAACTCTTCCCCTCAACCTTCCAAATAATAATTTTCCTGTTACATAGGTGCATATGCTACATTTCACATAAAGCCAAGAATATTACTCTATTGTCTCAATGAAAGCTGAATTCTCTTGCACTGTGTACTGAGCATGACATTGAGGAAGACAAGGCTGAAAAATATAAGAAGAATATCTGGACACAATAAAATGTTTGAAGCACCTGGTAGACTGGCCAGAGCTAGTTTTAAAGGCTGAATTCCTATCACCCAGGTAAAATTGGCATTAAAAATAGCCAGAAACACAACATTTTTGATTTTGAACAAATATCTTATTTTCAGGCATTTTTAACATATAATGGAAATTCTCGAAATTTCTGATTTTGAAAATAATCTGTTTCATTATTGTAAGAATAAAGATGATCTTATTGAGAAAGTATTTGCTTCCAGACAGAAAATTATTGTGTTAACCTTGGGTTATTTTTTCAGATGTACAAACCCACACTTTAAGTCTGCTTCAATCCCACATTATCTGCAAGTGGGACTGACAAATATCAGCCCAAGAGAATTAATTTTAATTAGGTGTTTAACTTCTAAGGAGCTAGAATTAGAAGAATTTAGTGTTTTAAAAAGTGCTTTGGTGTTGGGAAATGAATCAGGAATGTTGAAATACATCCATTGAAAACATTAGAAAACTTACTATAGGTCTAAAAATCTTTTATTTTTGTTAAACATATTTTCAGTCTAAATTTCTTCTATTAATTTTTAGCTAATAATGGTCTCTTTTAAAACCAATAACCATTGTACACCTTCAGTTAGCACAGTGTAGAAATAATTTTTTCTTCTTATGTTTTGATTATGTAATTTGATATTTAAGGAAATTTCTTTCCAACCATTCATTTGAGAATAAAGCCTTGATCAATATTGAACAGCAAATTTCGTCTTTCATTTTGAAATATTGTAATGGGTAAATTCAAAGAAATCTAATAATTTGCCAACAGTGAAACCAAGTAAGCACAATTCTAGTCCCTGAAAATAACTTACAGGGATTTTTTTTGCATTTTAAAGTTAATTTCTTATTTTTGAAGTATCTTTCTCTATTTTTCCCCTTTTCTTGGTTGAAAGGCTTCAGACATCAAGAGAACTTTGTTTAGTGTTATAAATGACCTTGAGAATATAGGAAGTTCTATGAATGAAGTATTAGAAAATGTGAAAACAGAGAACAATTATTGTGAGGGATTTTTGTTTGTTTGTTTCAGTTGGTTTGGAGTTATTTTAAGTAAAATCTTACAGCTAAGGGTGCTCTGCACTTTAGGGCCTGTAATGGTCTTCAAGAGATCTTCAGTCCAACCTCCATGGTGAAGGAATACTGAGGATATTTTCACTGAATATTTATCAAAACTCAAAAATTACCCATGATAATATTCTATAATGTGACTCAATAATCTGTTTTACATCTTAATTATACTTATTATTACAGTAAATAAAGAGTGGAATTCAAACTTTCCTATTGAATAAAGGGAAAGAACATTTGTTCATGGTAACAATCTACTTATATTTGGAGACTGAGATCATGTTGGATACGATGGGTATTGAATAAATAGAAAAAATATTTTATTCCATTCAGATTAAAGAGCTGCCTGAGTCCATAATAAAATACAGTGCAGACCTATTTATATAATAAAATACAGTGCAGCTTCATTAACCTGAAATTTGTTTAGGAAGCTGAAAAGTGAAAGACCCACTGCTGAAAAACATACTGAACATAAAAAGTATGATGTTTTATACCATTTTGTCAGCAGCAAATTAATGCAAGCTCAATTTTACCAATCTATTAGAACTGATGAAATGAAAATAAACAAAACCCCCTGCCTTGTATTGGAAATATCTTTTCTACAACTTCATCTGCAGGAAAATTTTTATTAAAAATCAATTTTTACAAAAAAAATTCAATCTTCTCTAACCATCTGTTGTCTTAATGAAAATTCTGTGTTCAACTTGCAGTTATCTGTATTTAAATATGATGATTCAAATCACTTAACTCTTCAAACTATCAGCAATTCTGTATACTTTTTTGCTTCTGCAAACATGACTAAAGCTGTAGGCTGAGCATTCTGCATCATCTCCTTCGCTTGGTTGTCTTGGCCCAGGGAGACCAAGTGACACGAGCAGTTTGCCCTCGTGACAGAAGGGATGGATTTTTCCAGCTTGTTGGAGGCTGTCCTCCCAGCACTATTGCTCACACCACATTCTCAGCACCTACAACAATTATAGATGGTGTTTAAAAAATCATCTATTTAAAAATATCTGTTTTTCTTGTTTTTGAGTTGAGATCATTCATTTGCTCTGCCTGTACAAGACTTTTTGATTAACACTCAGTGCTCTTCTACTTACAGCCAATTTTGGAAATGGATGCTCAGATGTGGCCTGAGATGTCCCAGGAGCTGGTGCTGTGAGAAACCCAGGAGTGCAGGTGCACAGGAGTCTTGGGAATGGTAACACTACTGCAGTGTGATTTCCAGGGTTTTCCAATCTGATTTGTGGGTAGAATATTCTGGTCTTGTTCCCTGAATATTCTCAGCTTGTTCCCTGATAGACAGCCTACTATTTCCTTCCATCCTAATTACAGCCCCACACATTGCTCCCTAGTTAGCAACAACTTATGTTTTACATCTCTCCCTCTTAAATTCAGAGTCCATTGAGCTCTCTGCCTAGAGTGACTAAGATATTTGAGTCTCCTATAAGTTCCACATTTTGAATGGAAAATAAATTATCAATATCAAACTTCAAGGCACCCTTAAATATCTTCACCACTGGTGCTTTTTTGGCTTTACCACTTTTCTTGCCCCCAATGAACTCCCTCTGTTACCAGGGTATCTTAGAGAAAAGAGTGGTTTTTCTAGACTTATTAAAGAATGAAGAAGGTGCAGTATGGATAATTTATGTGGCACAGCCTTTCCAGAGGAAAACTTTTCCCTGTCCTCCTAAGTGATGGAGCTCTGTTGTGTTGGTCAGAAATGAGAACATGATAGAGCCAGGAAGAAAGGGCTCATTATGGTTCTCTTTTGAGAATTTTTACCACTGTCCATTTAAGCATCTTGAATTTTTTTTTTTTTTTTTTAAATCTGGTATTGGCAGATTTTAGAGAGCATCTGGCAATCTTTATATCTCATGAGAGGAAAATTCTTGCTTGAGGCTTGGGATTTTTTTGCTTGAGATTTCATAAAAAATGTTGTCTATTCATCAGAGATGAAATGCAATTTTGAAGAGAAAGGTTATGTAGGTTATCCTATGGCTATAAGCTTGAGACTTCTGCTGAGCCTCCTGAAATAAGGAGTTTGGCCAGAGGGGCATTTATGTGGATACATCTGTACAGAAAACACAAAAGCTCACAGGATACAGCCCCAGCTCTTACCCTTCATTCATTGTCTTCCTACAAAAGAAAAATTTCAGGAATCAGATCTTAATTTTTGGGAGTAAATAGGATACCTATTTCTCCTTCCCTACAATTACTGGGCATTTTTTTATCCGTGCAACTCTTTTTTTTATCTACCTGAAAACTCTTTTAATGCATACTTGAGAAAGAGAGGGGATGTCTCTGTCTCCATTCTGACACTGCAACAACCCTAAATCTGAATTTACCTCTCCAGTATAATTTTGGAACTCCTGAAAAGCTTAAAAAATTGACTCACAACATCTCCATCCCTACCTGACACAGAAGGGCCAGGCTGATTCCTTCAAGTACAGCCCATGGTGGCTGTTCAAGCAGTGAGTAGGGATTGACCAGGACTGCAGGGTGAGGACTTTGCACATTTCAAAGCACTGAAATTCCTTAGCAAAACATCCAAATTATGCCTTGGTGTAGTTATATGGCCTTTTGAATGCTCACTTGTACTTTACCAGAAATATATTTCCTGCAGTACAACATAGAACTATTGCTGGTTTTCCAGCTTTCTAGTGCTTGAAAAAAATACAGAAAGTGATTTCCTTCTAATACAGAAAAAGGGGTTGTGGGAAAATGATAAAATATTTCAAGATTCGTTCCCTACTTTGCTATGGGTCTTCCTAGAACCTATTAGCTGACCTCTATGCTATTTCTTTCAGTGTTTTAGGGGAAATAGCACCTTTTATGGAGTTTATTGGGTTATGGAGTTAATTGGGAAAATCCCCAGATGACATTAGAGGTAAATGTATATTGGGTCCTTTCTGCTATTTTAAAATTTCTTTTTTATTTGTTATACAAGGGAAATAAAAGACACTTCTGTACACCTGCTTTTCATACAGAGGTTAAGGATTAGGGAAGGGAAGAATTAAACTAGTGACACTCTTTCAATATCACTTCACTGAATCATCTGATTTATTCCTAATTCTTATATGCCTAGTAAAATAATCCTTCTGAAGTACCTCACTTTCTGATGTAGATACAGAAACTCTCTTCAGGAGCAGCTAAACTTAGGCAAGAGAATTTCAGAACAACTTTTCTTCATGGATTACCAGGGTAAAATGACTTTAAGGGTAAAATGACTTTAAAGAGTTTTTTAAGGAAATATCTGACCCTAATAGAGGCAGAGGGAATCTCTTCTCCTGTATTTCTCTGTGGAACTTTCAAACAGAATTCTTACTGGGAATGGATCTTCCATATTAAACTGTGGGTAAGAAGAACAAAAGAAAAGGCAAATAATTTCCCAGATGAGAGGAAGAATCCTACCTCAGGACATTACATGTGAAAACCATGCAAAACTGAGATTCTTATAAAGAATAATGAAAAATTTCTTTTGACTCATAAAAATTCCGTATATTTTTCACGAATACCTTCAATAACTATAAAATGTAAATAACTTTGACCTTAGGCATTTTGAAACTGAAGAATTATTTTGCCATAACATAAATAATACTTTTTAAAAGAGGCCTTGACACAGGCAAAGTGATGAAGATTAACAATCCTAACTTCAAACCAAACACCATTACACCACCATTCCCTTCTCTTCACCATGATTAATCTCCTCTTTCCAGGAACATAGAAACTACCCAACCTGGTGCCATCAAGAAAAGCTGCTTTTATTTTAAATGTCAATAGTATTTCAACATCTCCCAAAAATTATTTCAGGAAAACCTGAAATCTGGACTGCTGATGGTGTTTTTGCAAAATCCATTTGCAGAGGTTAAAGGAGTCTCTATAGGGTGAGGGAGAGCAGAGCTGTAATACCAATCCTGAGCCTCCAGTTCTGCAGCTGGTTCCTTCTGTTACCTGGTTTTGTGCCAGTATTGGATTTTTAGCAGAAGTGATGGGAGCAAAGGCTGAGCAGGCTAGTTGCTGCTGCTCCAGTTTTTTTTCTGGAAGAGTTTAATATGGCTCTGTGTGACCACACTGATTACATTTCTTTAAGTGGTTTGGTTTTAGGTACTGGCTGTTGTCAGCTGCAATTGAATAAACACCTCTGTGAGATGTTCTTTTGTATATTCATCCCTGCTTATTCAATTTGTTTATTCATACAGAGCTGGATTGTAATTGCTTTTGCCCTTATGATAAGAAACCTTCCATCATTATCCTTATGGTTAATTTTAACTTGTTATACAATCCTTTTCCTCAGGTGTCTTCTTAGTCCTTGGAGGCAGAAATAGAAATTGAAATTTGGTTTCAAATGTGACTAAATTCAAAGAAGGAAAATAAGTCAAAACAAGAAAAGCTTATGTTGCTATCAAACTAAACTCTAAATATTTAGAAAACTGTCTTAAGTGATGTTTGTGAACATATATTGTACAATTGTTACACCTCATTCTTCAAATGACAACAGTATTACATGAAATTTTGACTTTTTATTCAATTTTTCAAGAAACATTTCTAGTAACTTTAATAATAGCCAGTGATTTGTTGGTAATATTTTTGTAGCAAATTTTTTTACTTAATCTCTTACAGAAAGCAGATGCATAGAGTTGGAAAATATAAGCAACAAATATTTTGCTTCTAGTTACATGGAGAATGTTCTTAATAGAACTCAGCAGTCACAGTTTTCCTGTATATCCAACTCCATGACCCTCATTCTTCCTGAGGATCTCATATTTAATCAGTTCTGGAAAGCCTCTGTACTCATTTCAGAAAAAAAAACTTCAACTCTTTAATTGTCAGCTCATATTTTTCAAGGCAGACATTCTAGAGAAAATTATTTCCCAAATGACATGCAGGGGCATCAATTCAGACCCACTTCTTGAAGAAAAACATTTCCCTGAGGAAGCTGGTATGCAAGTAAAGCTCCAAAATTATAAGATGGTCTGCTTGGAATTTAAATTTCTTTATTAATTATGGTTGTTATTTGTTATAAATTTATTAAATATAAGTATAATAATAGATAAATTCCTCACAATTATTCCCAATGAAATTCCTTCACATCATGACTATGAGTATCTTTGTAAAACAGAGCAGTGAATGTCTTCTATTTTTTATTACTATATTCTTGTATCTGCTTTTCTGTGTATGATACTTTTCTGAAGGAACTTGAGAGGGAGGAAAAAATAGCAGAAAGGGAGGGATGGCAGATGATAAAGTGGAAACTTCATGATGAGGCAGTTGCTTGGAGACTGTATGTGACTCTCATTTCTTTGAGGAGGGATTGAATATAAATCTCCCTTTACTTCTCAGTTGTCTACTGCCATCATCCCAATGATACATGTGAAGTATTGACATGTCCTATGGACTTGTTGAAAAAAAGTAATTAATCTTCAATAGCATTCTCAGAAATCCTCATGTTTTGTGGACAGTGTTTATTCCATGTAGCACATTGCTGTCTTCAGATTGCTTCAGTTTTTTTTTATCTTTGGGTTTATTAGTCCTAGACATGACCAGAGCTGAAACAACTGAGGAACATTTCAAGTTTAACAGGGTTTTACCCAGTGAATTTAAGTCCTCTCTTATCTATTCAAGAACTGAGTAAGAGTTTTCTGGATCATGACTGTGGACAGAGGTAACCAAACTTTGTCTTACACTTTTTTGACAGCTGAAGTTTTTTTCCCCCCACATCCAACCATTATGCTGTGATACATGTAGCACCAAATCCCTAAGTTTAGACAATATTAAGTGGAAGCTGAAGCTGACTGTAAGGCCCAGAGAGGTCTCTGGAAAGCACATCAGGCTGCCTGGATTTGACAGTAGTTAGTCTCTAATTTGGGTGCCCTAATTCCTGTGTGGAAGCACACACTTCTCCCTGCTGACTGTAGAGGGAACCTGGGCACCAAAGGTAGATGCTTGCAGAGGTGGTGTCTGTGTTCTCCATTTTCTGCAAGCTTTCCATTCAGGAATGGCAATTAAATCCTGTGGTGTGTGCTCATCTCCTTGGCTGTACTGAAGTATGCAGCAATTAGATCTTCCCTCCACCTTTCCCTCTCCGTTTACTTTGGAGGTAGAATTTGCATTGAGCACAAAGCTTGCTCACAAATGGGCTCATAATTTGCAACATTTAACATGAAACTTCATCCTCAAAGTTAATCACTAGGTTTATGTTTTAAAACTAGAAATTTGTATACCTTCTCTGTCTGCAAGGCTGTTTGGAAGGTTTAGCCCTTCTATAAGTGGTAGTACAAAGTATATTTTTCTTAATTTAAATTTTCACTAGATGTATGCAGAGTAAAACTATGCAAAATAAAAAAAAATAAAATAAAAATTTTATAATATTTTAAAAGATTAGGCTGACATTCTTTAGTGTTACAGCTACAAAACCTTTCCATTATATGTATATGTCATTAACAGGTGAAGAAACAGAAAAATAGTAATTTTCCCCTTTACCACTGATTTGGGATTTATTGGTTGCATGTGAATGTGGATTTGCCAGGATTTTTTTCTATAGATTTTTTTTTTTCAATTTACACATATCCTTCCTATCTTGCACTTTTCTTAATGTACATAACACTTCATGGAAATGGCTGAATCTGAATTTCATTCCCCCAGATTTTGTTAGATTCATGGCTTCAGAACAGCTCTTCTCAGCTTATTTTCTTTGGCTTCAACAGTATTTTCCAGGTCAAAGTTAGCTTGTTTGCTCATTCCTTGAGCCAGCCAGAGCCTGTGAAACATCAGCAGTGTTCCACTGAGCTAGAGCTAACAAACCCCACGTCCCAGCAGGATTTATTTGGTCTGAGGAGTTTTGCTCCCCACTAATGCAGCCAGTCTTTCACAAGTCAGCAGGAGGGAACCAGGAAAATAATAAGCCTGTGAATCTTGAGGCACTTTTGCTGAAGCTTGTGCAGCAATGTGAGCTGATGTGGTGCCTTTGCCCTGTGATCAGCTGTGTGAAGAGAGAAAAAGCCATCCAGACACAGTCCTAAACAAGGTGACTCTGCTTGAATGGAGGCTGGCCTTCAAAAGTCCCTCCCAACCCCAACCCCAACCATTCTGGGATTCTGTGAATTACATGTCAGTGCATTTATGGCTTTCATAGCATGAAAATCTGGTTTTTTTGATAGGTCAAGTGATAAAAAGTGGCTTAATTATTTTCTAGGGAAATTAATTATGTCTGATACCTATATCTTGACCTTTGCTTTGAGCTACAGTAGTTTCTACCTGAGGCTAAGGGAAATTCACATTTAGTGTCAGGAATAACAGCCTCAAATAAAATGGAGAAATAAGTTTTAATAATACTACAAATAATTAACATCATGCACTTGTTTGTCTTTGCTGCTGTTATTCTTTTCTAATTGCTAAAGAGTCATCTGAGAAACCTCCAGGATCCCAGTTATCTCAAGATTACTGATGAAACATAAAATGATTTGAATGAAAGCTGTCATATCCAATTAATTGAACATGGCTAATGTACAATGTAACACAACAGAAAAGCATTTGAAGGCTTTGCCAGATATTTACCTAAAAGAGACACTTCACAAAACTTCTTGTGGAGATGAGAATTTGCCTTCCTCTCATACAATCTTGCCAATCTGCTTGTTTCAATGCACAGTTATGAATGGACCTGGATGTGGCATCTTTGATGTGTAGAGCAAAAATCTCTCTCAGCCACCAAGAACAAGCAAGGATCTTTTGAAAGTTGGGCAGCCACCAAGAACAAGTAAGAGTCTCTTGAATTTTAGGCAGCCACACAGAATATTTTCATGAAGGGCAGGTGAAACCTCCCACATTCAGACAGGGTAAGAACGACTTGTGCAACTTTTCTGCAGATTCAAGAGAGCAGCTGATGGAAAAGGAGCTAAGAAATGAGGAAACTGACCAGGGAATTGGAGGGGTTGGATGAGCTGTTTCCTCACTTTGGGTGAGATTCAGCTGCAGATTCAGACAGTTAAATGCCAGGGTTGAGATCACAGAACCACAGAATCAGAGAATATGTCAGGTTGGAAGGGGTTCACAAGGACCATTGAGTCCAACCCCTGGCCCTGCCCAGGACCATCCCCAGGAGTCACACCATGTGCCCAAACACTTCTTGAGCTCTGTCAGGCTGTGCTGTGACCACTTCCCTGGGACCCTGGTCCAGTGCCCAATCATCCTCTGGAGGAAGAATCTTTTACTGATATCCAATCTAAACCTCCCCTGACACAACTTCAGCCCATTCCCACAGGTTCTGTCACTGTTTCACATGTAAACTTCTCATTCACCTGCAGTGGCAGACGAATTTAATCTTTACTGTGTCTCCAGATTGCACCAATGTGCTCACAGTTACATTCAGCTCCAAATTCAGAACTGAACTCTTGCCCTTTGTCTGTGGGATGCAGGTGTCCCTAGTGCTGGGAGGGGACAGCTGTATTCTGGTGGTTCTAAGGACTGTCCTTATGCATCAGGAATGTGTGGGTCATTTCTGCAGCAGCTACATGTGTCACTTGACATGGGGAGCACAGTCCTGACTGCAAGAGTGGATGGCAGCATCCTGTGAAAAGCTGACTGTCACAGCTTCTCTGCTTCTGTCAGTCTCATCTTTCTGAAAAGAAGCAGGAGCTGAGGAAGAACCAAAGCATATGCACCAGTAACAACCAGGACCATGCAGATGTGACTTTGAGATTAAATTGTGTGAATGAGCATATTAATTAATTCAGCATTTTTTTACCAATTCTTGAGAGGCTTCACCACCTCACTCTGAACTCATTTGATAAAATAGTTTTATTCATTCTGTTTTCTAAAACAGAGTGAAAGCCACTTTACTTATTATAGCAAGGAAGAAGTCTAATACAGCTTCTGTTGGTTTCTTCATCTTCTTCCTTTGGGCTGCTAACTGTGGCTGTACCAAGGAAGGGAAGGTCCAGGAGATTTGCTATTCTCTGTTTGAGGTCAGGACTGGAGCAAGGCACTTGTCCCATTGATGTGTTTGTTCCTTGGCAGTTTCTTTATGCTAGCATCTTGAACCTCACTTAGTGCCACATATTGGGACAGCTCCTAAGCAGGTTGCAGTTAAAAGGATGGAGGATTATTCACTTGGCAATTTTTTTGGAATGAGCATTGTGTTATAGCTCATCAATTATCAAAATTTGTTTACAGACATCAAAATGCAAAGGGCTTTTATGAGACATAGTTCTCCTTCCATTGTTACTGCATCTAAAGATAAAAAAATTATTTGCTCTATTGGAGAAGATTTGAGATGACTAAAATATTAACTCCCCATACTATGATCATAGAACAAAGTCACACTACAGGTTTAAAGTCTGAATGTGAAGATAAGTTCATCTGAGAGAAGTATTTTTCTGTATGTTACAAAATATTTGAATGTGTGGACAGCATGTGTTTCAATATGTGGTTAATTGGATAGAAAAAAATGCCAAATAGCAAACAATCATAACTTGCTGCAGTTTTCAATCATTGTGCCTGGATGATGCCCAAACTGATGCACAGCTGTGTATGAGCAGAGGTTGGAAATCCACCACGATGCCAAAGACCTCATATCTACCAGCCTTTGGGGCAGTTCCTGCAAGGAGACCTGAATAGTGAGTTTATTCTGTCGTTAGGGAAAGCTGAGGACAATCTATGTGAGAGCTGTTTAAGGAAATGCTTTATTTTTTTCCTTGTGCCCCAGTTTCTCAATAAGGCTTTTGCAGGGAGGGAATCTCCTTTTCCTGTCCTCAAAGATTAAATATTTGCTTTCTGAAGTGTTGCTATGCTGCTTCAGAGGGGTTATAATTGTCACTGTTGACCTCTTCAGGAGTTAACTCCAGGTGAAATAACTTGTACCCTGGTGCTGTATAGAAAGGGCACAGGGTGGCAGCTTCACCACCCTGCCTGGACAGGACTGAACTAAACTGCACAGAGGTATCACTTCAGAAATAACCCAACTCAATGTTCATCTCATTTTTAACTTATAAAAGAAAAAAAATATTGGTGTTCTTTTTCTCTTCTAGAAAAGATTATTTGGAAAAGATCTGTAATTTGGTGGAAAATTTTCAACTGCCTGCACAAACTCTCATGACATCAAGCCTGAATTGTTTCCAGTACTGTCTTTGTAGTGCTTTCTGAGCAATCAGATTTACTAAATTGCTGTACTTTTAGGTGCATAATAGCAGGTTACTAGTGATTCAACATCTATGTGAATTATATAAGTAAGGATAACACAAATTAATCACAAAACTCCATCTTATTGCCCACCTGTTTTGGGTCTTCCACAGACTATATTCTTTTCCTCAGAAGTCCTTGTTCTTTGGTAGCATTATGTACAAGGTTTGACCTAACTACATCTCTAACTAATCCTGCCCTGTGCTGACTTTATACTGGCGTGATGATAGGAATCAGGTGAGGACTGATAAATATTCCATTCTTGTATTTTCAAAACAGCATACATTAGATTGTGCAGGTTGTACACAGAATGACATAACAGCATTGCTGTCTTTCAATGGAAAAAATCTTATGGTTTAATGAAAAATTAAAAATTGAATCGATACAACAACATTAATTTATTCTTGCTTTTTTGTCTTTTATGTTAAAAGTATTGCTAAAACTATTATGGAATTTAAATATCAAAAGAAGAAGGGAGTGAAATGAAGATATAAAGAAGAGGGAAGGATGGATTTTTGAGAAGAGAGCTAACAAATCAATGAACCTATGGGATAAGGAAGGTAGCTCCAAATGCCAGGCACTGCACTGACCTGTTTGAATGATGAATTGCAGCACAGACACCATTCTGACACAGGCATGTAACAATATGCCAGTACAAGAAAGGTTGCAGAAATGTCACCTGTCTACAACTCACACTACACACCTTTATTACTGGAGTCACCCAGTACCATGACCTTCCTGCATGCAAAGTTAGCCACTATGATGAGAACACACACTTAATATAAGTGTTCTGGTCACCCTCTGAAAATACTATTTTAACACCACAAATACAACAAAATTGCCCGACAAATGATCACAAAGTGTCTGAGCAAGTTTAGGGAGTGTGATATGGCAGTAAAAATCATGGTTTTGTTCACATATTCTTCAAAATCTAAGAAAAATATCAGTTTAGGCATTTGGCTCCACTGAAAACATCTTTTTTTTTTTTTTTTTTTTTTTTTTTTCTTTTTTAAATAACGTTTTCATAATCTTAACATTGCAGGCACTTCAAGCTGGAAGCATTTCACTTGAGTGAGCTGGAGCTTGTTCAGGGGAGACACAGCCTGAGGAAAGGGGACTGGTAACCCCCTCCCCTCCCCAGGGTACCTTGGGGCAGGTATCATGTGTGGCACACACAGCTCCAGGAGCCCACTTGCACAGGAATCATCTGGTCACCAGCACAGTCACAAAGTTATCTTGAGAAATGGTTTAGGTTTCATGAGGAAAAATCTCAGAAGTCTCACTTGAAAGCTTACAACAGCCGAGGATTTTATTTTTCTGTTTTATATTGAATACCCACCTAGGGAAAGGGAGTAAATATTTACACTTTATCCTGCTCCACTCATGGATGAAAAGTGTCAAGTAACCAAGTTGAAGCGAATTGCCTTCACAGCTCAGTAGGCTTTTCTGCCTTGTTTGCAGTTCCTCCCATGCTTCTGCAGGGAATGATGAAAAATTCAGCCTCATGACACCAGGTGTGGGAGGCATCCACAACTATTACATGGGAAGATACACAAAATTTGATTGCAGAGATAAAGATTTCCTGACCGATGTAGGACATGCAGACAAGGTGTCTGAAAAGGCCAGCAGCTTTTCTCTTTGCCCACAGCAGTTTTTCAACTGCACAAATTCATTCTCTCAGACAATGGTTTATGATATTCTTTAGACCCTTGTCTGAGGTAGAGCTCCTGAAAAGTAATAAAGTGGAGTGTTGATGTCTTTAGGGACCACGGTGTTATTACTTACAGAGCTGCAGAAGCTGGCAAGTCCAAGGAGAGTTTTCACTGCTGGTACCTCTGCAGAACACTTTAAGTACAGCCATGAGCATAAATCACACAACCTCAAGAATACTCCTGGGAAGCATAACTCAGAAAATAGGTGACATTATATGTAAGAGTAGTTTCTGTGAGTTCCTTCTTGCTTTCAAGGTGTAATGCTATACTTGTGTAGCAGAAAAATTGCTCAACAACAATTCCAACCAAATGTACTGAATTGCACTTGTCCAGTTCCTGGCGAGATGTAACAAGCTCAAAGATCCAGGTAATACAATTGGAGGTGTAAGCAGCATGGTTGCTTCCTTGTGCAGGCAAAGCAGCACAGGGATTAGGAGTTTTAATTCTAACATACTAAAGCTTTCTCAGGAGAGGAAAGTAGCCATATATCTGATGAAAAAGCCACAAAATATTTTACCTTCTTTATTTTCCCTCTTTGAATCTCAGAAATACAAGCTTGCTTTGGGATGGAAGTTGCACCTTTGAATAGAGAACAATACCCCAAAATATTTTTGTCTTTCCATTTTCATTTAGCTAGAACAAAAGCAGATCTTTGTCCATAAATGCTTTTCATTTCCATCTCCACCTACCTCTGCTTAAGCTTTTCTTCTTTATTTCAAAGAGAAATCTTATTCAGAATGTTATCAGGAAGTTATCTGTTGTGCTAAAACATTTGCTTCTTAAGATTCATTGACAACCAAGTTCAGGAAGTTTTTATTCACTGCCATCTAACCTTGTATTTCTTATTTGCAGTGTGTTAATTTGTGACTTCTTGGTCAGAACACACAGTTATTAGGACCAGGCTTGTGAAAAAGAATAAATTGAAAAACCAAAGTGTGAGAAGGTATTATTCTTCCAGAACTCCTGTCTCCTAATCTGGTCTGTGGATTAGCAAAGTTTTGAATGTATGCAATTGAAATCATTGCTAGTGAGGATAAAAAGAAAGAAGGCCAGATACTGTAAACTTTTAAAGCATCAACCTTCCCCCAAATTCAGTAGAAATTGCTGCATTAAACCTTTGTATGTCTACACCAGGGACTGCTCTATAGGTTCCCATTCAGTGTATGCATATGTGCTTCTGTAGGTATGGAACTTGTGTCCCACAGGGCCAGGACTGGTTTGGAACTGAAGATGAGCAGCTTTGTTTGATGAAGGGGACAGCTTGGTTCTTAAAACCTGGGTCTTAATATGAGAGGAATCTGATCTTCCTGTGACTCTCATGTTTCCGTGTACACTTTACAAGCATTGACTAATTTCAAACCAAAGTCCTTGAGACAAAAACAACAAAACAAAATACAATCTTTTGTCAGACATGGTTTGATAATCCACCTGTCACTGGATTCCCACAGACACTGGATAACCCTATAGGAAGCACCTCATCAAATTTGCTACCACTAGAAACTTAACACAAAGAGGAAAAGTCAAATTATATTCCATTTAATTTTATTAGAATAAAAAAAAATCAATAATCTCCAAAGGATTGCTCTATAAGAACAGACATGCTGTTACGACAATGCATAATGAACTGAGAACATGTGAACTTTGTAAAGTACCCTGTATTGACAGAACATATTGCTTCTGATAAGTGTGAAGAGGAGCATTTTGTATAAAGATCAAGTAGCAACTAAGAGAGAAGCCTCTGAAATAGCTGCACACTATTTGAGCTACTACTGAGTGCTAATATTGCAGCCTGGATTCCACTGTGATCTTTTGAACCTGAAGACAATAAAGAGGTACTGAAAGCCCAAGGCTGCAAAGAGATGAAGGTTTGCTAAGAACTCATTCCCCTTTAAATGTGATGCTGCAAACTTTGACAATTTTTGGAAGAAAAGGACAGCATGAGAGAGCAACAGCCTGCAAGGTGACAGCTAACACACAGAACAGACATTTATATATTGAATAAATTTTCCCAAGAAGCTCTGAGAGAAGTGATCTTTCTTCTAGTCTTTGTACTTTGTGAAGATATTTGGCTTATCCAATCTGTAATATTGAAACTACAGTGTTAATGTCATACTTGCAAATACCTACACTCAAACTAATTTTTAAGGGCTTGAATCCTAACTCTTCTGAGTAGTTAAGTTATTGGGAGTCATAATACAGAAAAACTCTAAGCCTACTGAAAATCAGTGCCCGTCATGTAATTTGACCATTCATAAATTTATCTGAACAATATTGAATTTTCAGGCAGCATTTGGCCCAGTCTGGGTGAAGGCTGAAGGCAGGGATGAATCCACTGATGCAGCAAAGAGTGTAGAGAGGAAGGAAAGTAATTTTGGGTGAACACTGGTGCTTGGCTACATGATCACCTGCTGGGTTTCCACACATTACATCTTTTCTTTTTGTCTATTACAGAAGAGCAGAGTTCCTGCAACCCACATGGGAGCTGCTGCTTGCCAGGACCACCTTCCCTGCTTAAAGTTCCTGGCATTCCTCTACCTTCTTCCTGTCTAACTCCTTTCTTCTGGAATAATGCTGGAGGCCTGGGATGTCTGTTTAGAAAATGCTGCTAATGCTTGTGAACTCATCTGGATGTCACTGACCAGGACTGTTGAATGCTGCTGGGAACCAGGGAAAAAGCAGCTTTGAAGCCTTGAGTTTCTCAGGCTTCACAAGGACAAGAAGTTAAAGCAATGATTATGCACCTGCAGGGCGTGTGAGAGCCATGTGAGTGTCATGTAATTTTTGCAGAAATCGTGTTTTCAAAGAGGTGTTGCCTTCTTGGACCAATGAGTCTTTTCTATTCTGTTTTTCATGTACTACCCTATAAAGTGTAGTGTTTGTTTGAGTAAAGTTCTTTCTCTCTTTTGCTTCTCCATTGCACAAGGAACTATGTTGCAATATCCTTTTGCTTCTCACCTATAGCCTAAAATGCAACACAGGACTATGATATTCCCAAGGGCTATTGCCAGAGACAGTTAATGGAACTTAAATTCCTTCCTCTAAGCAAGAATTTGCCCCCAGATTGCATGGCATATTAACTCAAATTGAAGCTTTTTAATGGAGAAAGGGAAACCAGAAGGGATGTGGGGAATATATTGATTTTTCTGATCAGAAAGCAAAGAATGGCTCAGGAAGAACCTTGAGAAAGGAAAGAAGAAATTTTGTTTTCCTTTATTCTCATAAAACTCCATGTTTGGTACTGGGGGAAACCACCACTCTCTCTGATTTGTTTCTCACAGTTACCACATATGTGAAAAATGATGATGACAGACATCTGAGGTGAGATTAGCATAGTTCCTATAGTTAGTATTTGTGAAGACCTCACTCTAGTGTCCTTAATAAAGAGAATCTTCTGTCCCAGCCATATATTAGCATCTAAAACCTTGCACAGCTAACAACTCATTTCTTTGCTACTACAGTTGGAGACAAAAAAATAGTATTGTTTTTGCAACTCAAAGATTAGCTGATGACTGTTGGAGTCTTTCTACACCTTTTAGCAGAATGAGTGCTTTTTGATTGATGCTCATTCTGAATGCAGACAAATGATCTGGCAGAGGGCAAAATTATCCAGTGACCTAATGTTCTGTCACTGATACACAAATAATTATATGAGCACTGATCCACATAACATCCATTATGTGAATTTGAATGTCCATCTGTTCAGTCCAGATTAATTGTGACACTGATAGCTCCACTTTCTAAAACTCTTTGGTTTTTTGAAGCCTTCCAAGCAAACCTCCCTTTTCAATGACTCCTCCAATTCCAAATTAAAAAAAAAAAAAAAAAAAATCACACCAAACAAAAAAAGACCAGTTAAAAAATAAATGCAGGTCCTTAAGTTCAAATATTCTCTTTGCTCCCAGATAAAGCACACCAGGACCCAAGGGAATAGGTCATAGCCTAAAACCTGCTTAGAAGTTAGAAGAAAATATTATTCTTCAACCAACCTTTTGGTTCTAAGTAAGGTTTAAGGCAATACTGGAAGTTTCATTTAATCTTGTTTAATATTAGATATCAACAATATGGATGCTTGTATCTGATCTAATCACCTTTTGAGGGAATGGTTCCTTTAACCTATTTTGGATGTCTACTCTAAGACAAGACATATATGCACCAGGATTTATTTATTTCTCTAAGGCACCCTTAGAGACCTTAGTGGCTGAGATCTGCTATGGATGTTGTACTGTAGATGTCCATATTTGGTGAGATCAACTGCACCCTCAACTAATTTGTGGGTAAATTGATGAATTTTGCATCCCACATCTACTTTAACTGCATTTTCTCTTCGTTGACACCTAATTATTCTCAGATATTTTGATTCTTTTATATTTTGACAATGTCTCACTAATCTATGCAATTACAAGTTTTGCTAGCTCTGTCCTTCTATTCATCCAGAGTAAATAACCCAATACTAAGCATTATTAAGCACTTGCATCACTATAAATGATCCCACTTTCAATTTATGTCACAAGATAATTTTTAGCACCTCCACTAGAAATTATCTCTCAGATCTTACAGATGTACTCTCAAACAAAAGTTTAATTTTCTGATATTTTGCAGTGTGGCTATTAATTCTGAGTAATGAACTTTTAAGATAGTGCCATTAGTTTTCGCATGCGTGCAAATATATATGTAGTTATGTTTTAAATGTCTTTCATCTAGCAAATTGAGCAGTGTTTTGATCCACTGGTGGCTTGTGTGAAGTGTATTAGTTATAGAAGCCTTTATGCTATTTTGCTTCCATTGCTAAATTCCATTAACAGGGGATTAAAATGGATGGATGAAGTCAGTGGAGTCATATAAAGTGTGCACCTTGGTTTTAATAAGAATAAAACCAGAAACTGAATGGTTGTATAAGGAGAATTCATGGTTCTATTTTGTATTGATATTATTTCAAATTATCCACAGTGATCCTGTTATTTACGTATGACATACAAAATGTCTGTTCTTTGGACTGTAATGCACAATTCATCATTTCCATACAGTGTTTTCCTATGGGCAGTAATGGGAAAACTTTAATTCTTTCTAGATTTAGCCAGAAAAAAAGCTGATGATATCACACTTGGAAGAGTAAGAAGTTTTGATGGCTGGACATATACCTAATATAATGTCCTTACATAGAGGCTTAGGTTTTAGTTACATTTTCATACTCCAGCAATTTTTGGGTGCTCATTTGCATATTAAGGCTGGGATTTAATTTGCCTAATTTAAGAATTTTACCAGATTTTAGTATGCTTGTATATGTCCCACTTAATTGCAGATGTTTAAACTGCATTTTTTTTCCTGTCTAATCTAGTCATTCAATTTTAAGAACTCGATTTGTGATAATATTGGGGTGCCAAGCATTATGGATGCAATGATTCTCATTTTTCTTGTACAATAAACATGTACAGTGCCAAAAGGTGAGCCATGATCTAGGTTGTGTTTGTAATTAACCAAGATAGGAAGGCAATTCTCTGCATAACTAAGTTTTTCTGCAATTCTTGTGGCCTCTTTAAATGCCTGTCTTAGTATGACATGAGCCATTTTCTGGAAGATTTTCCCATGCAGCTCAGACACAGAGGTTTACATTAGTGACATCTAAATTATAGCCAGTGAATCCTACCCAATTCATCCCTGGGAAAAATTGTTTCAGGTTGCAAAAAATGTTCAATTTTACTTCTGTCCAAAAAATCTGAACTAGACTAAAGGACAAATGAAGTGTGCTCTATTGAAAGTACAATAGAGCTGGTCTGACACCAGAACTGAAAAAAGAAGTTGGCCCAAAATAGCCTACAGCACATTATTTCCTGCACACTCACACAGATTTTCATGGTGTAGTCAGATTCATCACTCTATTCACAATATAATTCCATTTGCTGAAATGTGATATAATTTTGAAAATAGCTGGAAATCTTAGCACATAGCTTGTTTTTAGCCTAAAATACTGGAACAAATCTCAGTTTGGCTTTCCTAGTTTGTGTGGAACATATGGTCTCATGACGTTGCCTGTCATGTTGCCTCTCCTTTTCCTTTAGACATCTATATTCTTTGACAAGGGGAAATAACAGCAAATCTATATCCAAAATTAGATTATTTCACAGATAAGACCTGCATACTAACATATTTTTTCCACAATCAGCCACTAGAAAGAAAGGTTATGGCCATATTTTTTTTCAGAAAACTTGAGTACTGGAAACCTTAGTATTGCTGCAATGTTAAAAGATAAATGTGTACTTCCTTTTAAATGTGCCTTATCATCTTTGTGTTCTGTGCTATGATGTATCTACATTTTTTTTTTTTGGTCTGTGATTTCATTTTTTCTGAATATTTTCCAACATTTTTGCTAGAGAAACAATGGGTATTTATACATAATAAGTAAATTTGATTTGGTGAGGGTGCTTAACAACCATCAAGATTAGCTGTCTAATATTTAAAATTGTTTACAATAAAGTGAATCAATTGTTGATAAAAAAAGATTAAACTGGGAAAATTAAAGTACGTATGGCATTTTTTCATGGTATTTTCTGAAAAAAAAACTCATGCTAAACAAAGGAGATAATTAAGATATTTTATCCATTGTTTATGAAACCATTAAATATAAAACAACCTATTCACTATTGACAAAAATGTTGTCATTTTCTTTCTTAATAAATTTCTATAGCCATAATTTATTATTGTAGAAAATCACAGTGCTTAATTTCTTACAGAAATGAAGATTCATATTAAATTGTGGTTCCTCTTCTGTCTTTGAAAGATTATTCAATTTACATATAGATAAAGCTCAGCACTTCAGCAGGAAATCTGATTATGGAACACAAATGAAAGCAGTAATTTTAGAAAAATTAAATAGGATGTAGACAAAGCAAGCAATTTGTGTTGTCATATTTCAACAAAAAAAAGTGAGAATTTAAGAACTGTGTCTTAAAAGAATGAAAAGGAATGCTAAAAAGTACTGACACAACATTTTTAAAATCAGTCCTTATTGATACCTCCTGGGAAAAGGAAGGAAATCCCTCTGCTAAAGCAGAGTGTAGTTTAAGTCACAATATCCTTTAGTCTTTAAATTTATTTATAAAAACGTGTAAAAAATTATTTATTAGAAGATTTTTATTCAAAGCAAAATTGATGAGGAAAATGTTCATTTCAGTAAATTCCACAGACTGTGTCTGGTGAAAAAAATTTTAATAGCTAATAAAATCCAGCAATATATTTTCAGATATACAAACAACTAGTGTACTGCAACTATTAAATCAAAAATATTTTAAGTTAAAAGCAGTATAAAAAATGTAATAGATATTGCTATAATTAAATTTTGACGTTTCCAATAAAAATGGTGAATTTTTATTGTGATCATTACCTCAGCCAACTTGAAAAATTAGGCTATTAAAGTTTTGTGGAATAGCCTGCAGTCATCTTGTGTCTTGAGCTGATTATTCTTATTACACTGTGCAGTTTGTCTGTAAATGCAAGGCTGAAATGATCATATAGAGGGGCATAAAGGTCAAAAGAAAAAACCACCCTTCTGTATGGCCTTGGCAATGGGTCTGCCAGCCCCACAAGAGATATCAGATCAGCAGCAACACAAACTTTATGTTTACTTAGTTCAGATGAAATAACTTCCATTAAAAAAGGATTGAACTCCAAAAATAAGAACTGTATTTTGGTTTCAATTAAATATGTAACTAAAGACATACTAACAAAAAAAAGTAAAATTTTGCCTAAGGTATATCTGCTTCACTATATAGTTCACTATATATAGTTGAAACCAGATTAGTTTTAATATTTCTTACTTTCAAAAGAATTTCAACAATTATTTTTTAATCAATACTTAGGATAAGGCCTCCCTTTCAAAACAATGAGTGTTAGTGATTTTGTGGTGGCATGAATAGCTTAACAAAATCTCACAAATTCAATTATTACTTCTGAATGATTTATTAATATTACTTCCTTCTGTGTGTAGGAGTTTATGAATAATCAAGTTGATGGAGAGCTAAAATAGAATATAAAATAAAATAATATAATGGACACAATCAAATGAATGGGAAGGATGATAATAAGAGAGAGAGATTTAAAAATATCCCTAACTACGCAGAAAATATTAATTCAAGGAAGTATTTTACAAACTGTACTTGTGATGGAAAGGAGACAGTCACCTAAAGTGTTAAGCAGCTCATTGTTTCCTTTAGGCAATATTGTCATACAGTCATATATTTAATATCCATTTTTATATTTTAAAATGCATCAGAATTTCTTCATCTCATGCAGCTAGATAAACAAGATCTGACTCTTTGTCATTGCTGCTTTAAAATGCAGGATTTTTACCAAGAAACACAAAACTACATATATAAAACTGTGTCCTAGACCCTTCTAGAAAACTTTTCACCTATTGAAGTTGTTTGTGAATATCTCTTCTGCCACATCTTTAGGGCAAGAGATGTCATCTGTGCTCACTAACATCCTGGGGAAAATAAATAGGAGGCCTGTAGTCCTTAAGTATGGTACATTATAGTACCTATCACAGTATATCCACCACTGAGATCATTCTGCAAAAGACAAATTGTGCTAATTTTTTTATTTAAATCTACCAGGTGATAACAACTGGGATCATCTACTTGAGTTATATTGTTTACAAGACTATCAAGCTGCAAGTGCAATCACTGTTTGTTTTCTATACCTTTCAGTTTGACAAGAGAAAAGTGCTTTAACCAGGAGATAAAAATGATAGTGTTTGGTATTGCTGATCACAACTTTTCCAATCAAACGTATTTCAGGCAGACAAACCCAGTTTGCCCAGATCCCTGTACATAGCAGGAGAAGGTGGATGGACAACAACTGAAGAACAGCAGTTTAGGAACCACCTGGAGAAGCTGTTTGCATTGAAATCTGTGGGGCTGTAGGGGATTTCCTAAAACCTGCTGGGAGCTGTGAGTGAGCCACCATCGATTCTGATCTCTGAAAATCATTGAGATTGATTGAAGTTCCTTGAGGGCTGTGACATGAACAAAGGAATTTAACTGGGCTTTTGGCATTTGACACCCTCCTCCTTCACCACTGTGTTCACTTGGGGAAACTGAGGAGCTTGCTGGATTGATAGATGGGTTAAAAATTGTCTAAAAAACTGGACTCAAAAGATTTTAATCCATGACTTGATATCTCTGCTGACAAGAGGAGCATCCCAAAGGTTTGTACTGAGGTTGATGTTGTTTGATAGCTTCATAAATGGTCTGTATGATGAGACAGACTATCCCTCCCTAGATTACAGAGGGTCAATTTCACACCAGAGAGTAGAGCTTCAGTTCAGAGACTGCTTGAGAAACCTCAGGAATAGGTTCAAGAGGAAAGAGTGTGAAGTTTTTCACATGTGAGGTATAGATGGACTCATTGAAAGCTCAGATGGGAAGGTAGCATCTAGCTGAAAAGCACCTGGAGGGTACAATGGAGTTACAATGAAGTTAAGCATGAGCCAAAAGTGTGCTTTCACCACTAAACAGGTCAAACAACATATCAGGATTTAGTAGGAAGATTGCAAGAGGTAAGCCAGAGAAGCTACTCTGATATACAAAATGAAATAATGGGTGGAAATCAGTGTCCATTTTCTGGTCACCACAGTTCAGGAGTGACTGGGAGAAAAGGGGAGGAGTCCAGAATGGGAGGCTCACCTGGCAGGTGAGGTCTAGTGAAACATGACCTGCCAGGCTGGGGCAGCTGCCCAGTCTGGTCAGTCAAGATGAGGGGAAGGAGAGAGCAGTTATCAGCCACCAGAGAGCTGAAGGGTAATTGCTTCTTGGTTGTGGCAGATTACACAGCACCCACTGAATCTAGTTAGCCTAAAATATATGAACTCCTGAACCTGCCACTTCACATAAAAATCTTTCAGGGAGTATTCCAGCTGTTCCAGTTTTCTTCTCATATGGCTAAGATTGCTCTCTTGAGAGGAGTTAGCATAAAATAAAAACTTTAAGTGAAAATATGATATATATTGTAGCAATGATAGTAATTTCACAATGAGAGTAACCATTTGTACGTATTCTCAAAAGACATTTATTTGATTTGAAGCCTTTATAATTCAATATCTCTCTATAAAAAAATTCTCTAGTTTAATTAGGAGCAGCAGGTCAAATTCAAAGATTGCACCATTGAAGTCTATGATTTTTTTCCATAGTCATGTTAAATGATCAGTCATTCCAGCTGCCCCAAAAATGGAAAATTGATTCAACTTTCAAAAAAGTCCTATTTCAGCTACTGCTGTTGTTCAAAGTAGTCTTAAAATGCAGGCATAAGGCTTTGAACATAAGCAAATAAGCAGCATATATAGAAAATCAGCATTTTTAGGCTATCAAGTTCCACAATTTTTTACAGTGCTTCAGTCTGAGCTTCTTCTGCAGTGTTTCATAGTCTTCTGGGAAATTAAGAAGTTTATTAAGAAATGCAAAATATGAAAAAATTATTGGAGACTTTGAAAAAAAAATTAGAAGAGATAGTAATTAAGTAAAGCAAAACAAACAAGAAAACAAACAAACAAAAACTAAGAAATTAAGAATGTAAGTGACAGAGCAAAACCACCTATTTCCCTTGTGGCTAGTCTTCCAACATTTTGAGGAAGCATAAAGAATAGTTATGAGGTTTATTTTCTTCAGCCTGGAGAAAGGGAGGAAAATGCTGTCAAATTAGATAAAATAAATATCTGGTAAATCATCAGTGTCAAAGATCTGTATAGATTGGCAAAAGCACATTGATTGTTTCCCTAAACAGGCTGTTCAGTGTAAACAGTCTGGCTATGCAAAAATGTCACAATGTCTGGCAGGGTCATGAACAATATAAGTCCCCAGAAAAATTCCCTACTGTCCTACCCCAAGGGTCCTTTGAATCTAACTAAAATGGCACATGAGTGCAGGGGCATTTCTGGAGGCATTCATAATGTGCTGCCTCTGGTGCAGATAAGGGCATTTAAGTGAAAGGGTGTTCTGAGAACACACGAGCATTAAGTCAGCCCAGAGCAAGCACCAAGCTATGAGAATGACTAATTATGACATAAGTATCTCAAAAATACAAAATCCTCCTAAAATTGTTTTTCAGAAAATGCAGTCTTGTGATGCATTCTGTGAGTGCTAACACCAGGCCAAGCTAGGCAAATATCACCATTTAGAGATACATACTGTGCTTTCTGAGCAACACATTTGACAGGCACAGAAGGATGCTGAGAAATGTTTCATTTCTTTATTTCTTTTCAGTATCTGACTGCAACTTTAGACAACATAGGTGGAAAGTAGAAATTATTATAAAAATGACACAGTTGCTTTCCCTCTCCCAGTCCAGGAGACCACTGCCTTTGTTTCCTGTTTTTTTTTTTTTTTTTTTTTTTTGGTTTGGTTTGGTTTGGTTTTTTTTTTTGTTTTGTTTTGTTTTTTGGTTTTTTTGGTTTTTTTGTTGTTGTTTTTGGTTTTTTGGGGTTTTTTTGTTTTTGTTTTGTTTTTTTGTTTTGTTTTTCTTTTTTTTTATTTTTTTTTTTTGGCTTGTTTTGTTCATTTATTATAAAGATTACCCAAGGCACTACATGAGGGCTGTAGAATGACAGACAGAAAATTTCATATTGATGCTTTCTCTGGGGCTCCATCCCAGACCTCAGAAATTGGGACTCTTCCACATTTCTTATGTTCAAGTTAAGAAACATAGGTCTAACATGCTGTAAGATATCTATAAGATATATAAAATGCAGGTATGAATTTTCATCCAGTCGATGGAAGGAATCTCTGCTTATGAATTTGAAATTATAGACTCACTTTTATGTTGTAATTTGTAGTCAGTTAACTAGAGGGCTGTTCACAAATAAGGTAGATGGTAAAACCTGAAGAATAAAAAATGTCTACTGCACTTGCATAAAAGTCTGATACAATAACATATTTTAAAGGGTAACTATACTGAATAATCAATTTATTTTAACTTTAGGTAGTTTAAATTAATCTTTTTTTTTTTTTTATGATGTGTTGATTAGAACAGATGATCCAAATCTACATCTACTTGTCACTTGTGTATTATAAATACTGTAAGCATTTCAAACAGGATTTATAGACCTTGTCTGACTTGCCTCATCACCTTGATTTCTTGCACAACTCTCCCCTCCCCAGATCCTTTTAATCATGACACATAATGAAAAGTGAGTAAATTCAAAGGGTGGTTAGAGGTAGCATCCAATGCCAGAAAGGTTACAAATTGTGGCTTATTTTACTCAAAATGAGAATCTGCAATGGCTCCCTTCATTGATATGCCCTCCTAAGAATACACAATATGAATTAATTTCTGTCCTTTCCATGGCTTTTGTGATTATGCTAAAAGGCATGAGGAAAGGTTGAGGGAGTTGGGGTTGTTATCCTGCAGAACCAAAGGCTCCAGGGAGATCTTATCGAGCCCTTTCAATAAGTAAAAAGCCTGTAATAATGATGGGGGAAAAGTCTTTTATCAGGGTCTATTGCTAATGATCAAGGAGTAAAGGTTTTATGAAAAGTATAAATTAGGTGCATTCATAAAAATGGTGGAGTTTTATTAATTAATTTTTTTGCAATGTACCTGTAGTTTTACTATCAGCTCCTTGCAAAAGGAAGGAGGACTAGGTTAATGACAGAGCTTGAGGATTTCTTGCTTTTGACACCTACCATTTTTAGGTTAATGACAGAATTTCAGGATTTCTAGCTTCTGATTTACAGGGTCTTTTTTTTACAAAATCACACCAATGCACAGATTGCCTCTCTTGGTTAAGTGTATTTTCGTTAGAATTCACCTTCCTTGAAAGAACTGCTTTCAGAAGGATGAACATCTTGTAAGGAGTGAACATAATTTCAATTATTGGTATATTTCCTATTTTTCTAATAATATACATTTATATGATTCTATAAGTCAGTCTAGGTATCAATATGGATAAACATGGATTGAAGAAGCTGTAGTCCATTTTGAGATTGATCATCTGGAAGATCTTTTCCATAGCAAATGCTGTGTTTCTTTTATATTAACGTTTTAATTATTTAATGATCAAAGAGAAGTCCTGGAAAACAAAATTGTGGAGAATTTCTATGATTCTAATGTTACTGTATAGTGTTAGTACTTTTCATAAACAGTCACCCACTAGTTTATTGATTTTAATTCATAGTCCATTTACATTTTGCTTGACTTTTCGTTTTTACACTTTCAAGGACTTTATTCAAGGTTAATTTCTTGTCCTTTTATTTCATTCACTGTCTCTCTGCAAAAGACTTGAAGAGCACAAATCAAAAGCTTGCAAAGATCTTCCCACAGCACTTATACCTTCAGTTCAATGTATTTTCTTTCAGTATTTTCTTTCAGTATTTTCTTTTCACTATTTTCTTTCCATTTTAAAAGGAGACAATAATGAATAGTTCATTGACTGAATAAAAGATTTTTGTGCTTACTGGAATGAGCATTTGACTAGTTCTAAACTCATGTAGATCTAAAACCCCCCTTCCTGAAATGAAGGCATAATGTTAGCTTAATATTCACTGCAGTGCAATGCACATCTATAAACAGGCATGAGCTTCACTGGGCTCAGTTCCCCTTACCCTGGGCACAAATGCTCCCAGTAAAAACTCTTCCCCAAGAGGGTCATTTTCAGTCAAGCCAAGCTGGAAATCTTACAGATTGCAGCTTGGTTCATGGGCAGACTCAGCATAGGACTGCCAAACAATAGTGATCAAAAATTAACTGTCAGGCCCTCGTGTCATAATGGTTAGTCCTTTGGGATCTTGAACCCAAGGGAAGTGAATATTTATATTTGCTCCATAGTCATGACAGTTAATAAATTATCTATGTGACACATCTCTCACTTGAGATTTTGTGGAGCTTTTCTTGTTAGGTTTTTGTGCAAACTTGACCCAATAACTTTGGATTGGAAAGAAAAGTATGATTAAACTTTGACTGTTGGGAATAATAGTCCAAGGGTTAGGAAGCTTTTCTATTAGGAGGTGATAAAGTCAGAGAGAGATTGCAAAGGTCCCCAGCATTTATGCCGTGTATGGCAAGTAGAAGGAAGTCAGACTGATGGAGAAATGTGCAAAAAGATACAATAGCTCTTTCCAACACATAGAATAATAGAATCATTAAGATTGGAAAAGACCTCCAAGATCATTGCCAAGATCAGCCATTGCCTGAGCATCACCATCCCAGTGACATATCCAGTGATATATTGAACACTGCCAGGTACAGTGGCTCAACCACTTCCCTGGGCAGCCCTTCCAGTGATGGCAGCTTTTTCAGTGAAGAATTCTTCTTGGTGCCCAACCTGAACATTCCCTGGCAAAGCTTGAGGCCACGTCCTCTTGTCCTGTCACTGGTTGCCAGTCACTGGGAGAACAAACCAACACCCACTTTGGTGCAGCCTTATGCAAAAGCCCTGAGAGAGCTCCAGAATGACATGGATTATCTGATTTCAAATATGTTTAGTATTGAAGAAGTAGGTGATGGATTCAAGGCATGTATTTTAAATAGTGTTTGTCAAGAAATGTCCTTTTGGAAAGAAAGGTGTGGACAATGGTTCCATCTCTTGGTATGTCCTCTGGGAGTTTGAGAGCACATCAGTTTAATAGTTCTGGTGTAGCCACTGGTCTACTCTATTTGACTCTAAAATTCCAGAGGTAAATTCAGATGCACTGTTGACTTAAAAATTGAAAAAGGTATTTGATAATTGCACAAGCAGGGATCAGGACTTCCACCATCCTTTTTATACAGAAGGATTAAATAAACAGAATATGTTCTGCCAACAGTCTTTTGTTGCAGCATTTATGCATAAATGAATGTTTTTAATAAAGTTGCATCAATTAATGATTTCATAAAAGTTTTTGATGTCACATATAAATTTTCCAAACCCTCTGAGGGTGCAGACATTAGCCTATGGAAAGCCACTGGTTTTAATCTCTTCCAGCAGTATACAGGAAACCTTCCCAGGGAGGCTGTTCTTCTCACTGTCTATGAAATGAAGAAATACTGTCATTGTCTGTCAAGTTTGAAATGAAATCTTTTTATCATTGATCAGGAAATGATCCAAAACCTCCCAGCCATTTCATTCCTTCTGGTGTATTTTCAAGGTCTCTGGATACATCCCAGTCTTTCCATTCTCAGATCCTACATAGTACTTGTGTCCCTGTTACAATGAGGCAGGGATAAAGTCCAGGTGGAAGATCTCCAAGCCCTGTTATGTTGTTTATGCAGGCTGTTGCTGAGAGGATTTCTAGCTAAATGTCACTTCTGCTCAAAAGTACCAAGGGGTTAACACTGGTATTAAAAATGTCATTTTCAGGGGAAGCATGCCAGATAAATGCTAATCTTCTCCTTCAGCACTTTCCAGTGATTTTCTGCAAGTACTCTTCAAAGAGTAAAAAATAAAAATATGCTGTTTTAATGTAGGAATTACTGCGCAGACATTCTTCAGCCAGGGTGGTTGCAAACCTTCTGGCCTGAAGCTGTGAAAAGCAAGGGAGTCCCTGCCACCATCTATGGATAAATAGAAGAAAGGTTCTGAGAGGTTTTTTTTGCCTGCAAATCCTCCAAGCAACATTTTGAGAAGATAACAACTTGTTATGTAAGCATGGAAATAGTGGTGAATCTGAAGCAAAGAGAGTGAGAAACTCAGGCAGAAGAAATGGTTTAGTCCCTTTCACTAAGGATTTCACAGAAATATGCAATAGACATATTTTGTCTTGAAAAGAGTTCTCATGTGGCTCTTTACTGAAGCTAGAGATGGCAGCTAAATAGAAGCCAGGGATCTCAGATGAGGTCTCTTTCACAGCACAGCCCCGGGAGGGAAAAATTAATCGTGCAACTGATTTATGGATGCAGCAAAAGCTGAAGTTTTCAGAATACAGCAGATACTGTTTCCCACAAGGGAAGACACATCAGCACTCAACTGTACCAGAGGACTATGACTTTTTATTGCTTACTAACCACTTTATGTTCAATTAAGTACTTGTTTGAGACCACTGTCCTGCTTTTCCCTGTGCAATATCTCTAGTCAGCACACCAAAACAGGGCAGAGAATTTGGTCAGTTGTACCTGGAAATAAAAAGAAGCTTCAAGTGGCTCCGTGCATGCTGTAGGTCTCTCAACACCCTGTACACTCATCTGCTCCTCTCAATTCCTAAGGTGCTTTTGCTGCTATAAATAAATTCGATGAAAATAAGAGAGGTGATGGCAGGATGCTCCTGAGGGTTCTATGTCCTGCATCACAGCTGTGATCCTTTAACAGCCAAAAGGAAAATATTTTCTTTTGTTGCAGAGCCCAGGAGAATCCTCCTGGTCACACGTGGCTGTCCCACATGTCATCTCTGTGTCCCTCATGTGTTCCACAATACAATCAGAACAGCCCAGCTCTCCAAGTAGTCGTGTGCCACAAGATTCCTGAAGAGGAACAGAAACTGCTTCTCAAGAGCCAAGAACTGCCACTCTGAAGTCCAGTCTGAGTAAAGTCTTACTAGAATTGGTTGAGTTACCATTCCTGGAAATGTTTAATAAACAAATATATGTGGCACTTATGACATGGCTTAGTGCATAGCAGTGTTTGGTCAAAGACTGGACTGGATGATCTTGAAGATTTTGTCCAACTTTAATGATTCTATAATTCTGTGGCTCTAAACCATGCATTCCTTGATGTAAGCCTGGTGCCAAAGTGACATGTTATTTGCAATAAGAAAGGACACTTTGACATATGACCTGATGTGAACATCCCTGCTCATCACTTCACAATGGGAAGAAGAGGGATCTACAGGATAAATGCTGAAAGAACTCTTGGAAACTTCTGGTTTGTTCAAACAGACTTGGAACAGACAGACTTCTGTCTTCAAATAGCCTTAAATGTTACTCCCTCACTCTTTATGGAGTTGTGGTGTAGCAGGCAGAGTCACAGCTTTGATGGAGGGAAAGTGGTTCTCAAAACTGCCTGGAGCTTTAGGTAGAGTTTTGTGCTGAAGGGTCTGTGAATTTTCACAGATACCTTTGTTTTTGAACTAAGGAGTTGTCACAGCTGAGATAACCTGCTTTCTGCAATAACAAGAACAAAAAATCAAGGCTGGAGACAAACCATAAATGAAAAGTTTTGCTTATCTGCCTGCCCACTCCTGTAACCTCCATTAACCTAAATCTCCTTTGAGGATAACTGGATTTATCAGTCTGTTGTGGTGTTGCTCTCATTATAGTATCAGGTGCCTGGCTGCTTCCCTGCCATGCCTAGATGAGTCCTGACCCTGCCTGATCCCAAACTGAAGAACTGACTTTGCATAGAAGAACTACAATATTCTATCATATCTGCCTTAGAAAACATAATTCCCTTAGTCATCAGCAGGATACTGTTCACCAGTAGCTCTATACTACAGCCAGCCCTGGAGAGAAAAATCCAGAAACACTTAAAGGCAAAGGCAGCTGAATGCTCACTTAGATGAAGGTGACATTAGTTCATCTTTATAAAATTAAGTAGCTAGCTATGCAAAACTGATGGTCAAGATTTTCTGATGAGCCAAAGAAAAAAAGTTGTATTTCCTAGGAAGGCAATTCAGCCTAATACAGGCTGGAATAGGCCTTGGTCTAGGGAGATTCTCTCTCTCCTCAAAACCAGAATTTAAACCAGCCACCTGAATTTTATTTTATTTTATTTTATTTTATTTTATTTTATTTTATTTTATTTTATTTTATTTTATTTTATTTTATTTTATTTTATTTTAAATTTCTATTAGTCTTACTTACTGAAAAATGCAAGGATATTTTCTCAAATCAGTTTATTGTTAATACATGCCAATTTCTTTGACTATTTTGTCTTTTTGAAATTTTTGTCTCATGGTTTTTGTAAGAACTCTTACAATTTTTAAGGTTATGTAAAGTGTTTCATGATCAAGTGGGAAAAAAAGATAAAATCCTCCAAAATGTTCAAGAGAGAAAACACAAGAATTTGTGTAGGTCAGTTAAAACATTTTGTTTTTATTGTTTTGAACAATTCTATTTTGATTTTTAGGTTTTATATATTTTTTAAAAGTTTTTCATTATTTGGTACTATTTTAAATTGAAAAGAAAATTAAGAGCAAAAGCTTGTATTTTTAAATTTTATTTTAGTGTTTATGCAGGTTGTTTGGAGAGTTTAAAGCTGTTAAAATATTTGATGTTCAGCATGTGTTAGAATGTTGTTTTAAGTGCTCATAGAAAACAGCACTTTCTTATTAATTTTTTGTTTTGATGAATACCTCTTTCTGAGTGAAAAATAATCTAATATTTAAAAGCAAAATGTTAAGGTAAAGTCTCTTTTTTGTATATGCATCTTAAATTTACTTTGTAACTGTTTCTGAGTTTTGACTGCATCAATCTCTCTGTAAATTGATCCATAAATTGATTGAGAAAAATATTCTTTAAAGGGGAAAATTTATTGATGAAATATACTAAATTTGAACTCCTGTTCTTATTTTAAAATAATTTATTAGTTTAAAATATTTTTTTATGTTTCAAAATATCTGTGGTAAGTAAATAAATCCATTGCCATAAGCAACACAACTATCTGCAATTATGTTCATGAAAAATGGTAACAAGGAAAGAAAATTAGAAAATAAATTAGAACAAATGACATTTTAAAAAAAACCCCAACCTATTGCTTGTTAATTGTACAAATAGTTCTTGGCAGCTTATTTGTGGCTAAATATAGATTCCTGCAAATTAAAAAAAGAAATTGGAAATTATAGAAGGTAACACCACAAAAAAGCATGTCTATTTGATCTTTAAAAGTTTATTGCTTATCCAAGAATAACAGCTGAGAATCTTGCATGGAAATCCATCATAAATAATTACTCCAATTCACAGAATTAAGGGATTTTATAACCACAAGCAATACAATTTTACTGAGGATTTTCATCCCATCTTGCCTGGGGTAAGGGATCAGGTGAACAGGATAACAGAGCAGAACCAGGTGGGATTTTTTTACTAAAACTGAGGTGTTTCACAGATACAATATAACTTAATATAATAACTATAATATAACTTTATTAACTTTTCATTATATTCCAGACACAATTTCAAGGGTTCATACACTGGACAGTCATTCACATGTAAGTTCTGTGGCATCTGCTCCTCAAGAGATGAGTGGGAAGAGGAGGGAGATAAAAAATATGGGAAGTCCTGTAGCTGTGCCTGGAGCCTACTAATGATGAGTAATTATGATTACTCATAATAGTAAGAGATTATAAAAAATGAGCAGCACTCTGAGGATCTGGTTTTTATTACATGAAATATTGTACAGGTCTGGTCTAATTTTAGATTCATGTAGTGTAACAGCCTATACCTTTGGTGGTATCTAGGTATTCACTGTCAATGATAATAAGTATACCTATTATGGCATATTTCACTGTAATTCTCCATTTCAGACATCTCCTTCAAGATGGGATTAAATATTTTTTGGAGAGTTTCCTCTTCCATTAGGGAAACTAAGGACATCTAGCTCAGGTATAAAATTTTTGGATTAAATGTATCCCATTCAAAGCAGAGGGTGACCCTTAACTTTTTGAAAACATCAAAATAAATTTGCACTTTCATATGGAAATACTAATTTTTTACATTCCAAGGAATATTAATGTGTGCATAGATTATTCATGCACCTTCTAGTGCTCTGAGTCATTCACTGATGGCTGACTTTTTTAAATTAGAAAACTTTCCTTATCCTGATTGCTTTGATTTGTTCTGTGGGTGACAGACAGGCTAAAGGAGTCTGGGTGTGGTCTTGTGAGTGAACAACTGTCCTCAGACTCCAATCTAAGTGCAATATGTGAGGTTTTGAAAGAAACCATTCATTATTTCATTTACTTTTTCCTATTTATGCTTTCATGTTGATGGGAGTAAATGAGATGAAGTGCTATCTTAAACTAGTGTCAATAATTTATTTTTTTTTATATAAGTCAGGATAGATAATGATTTTCTTACATAAATCTGCCACTAAAAATATTCTCAGTGTTCTTCATTTCTTTCTCCATTGCAACTGAACAAAGAAAGATGAAGATGGAGGAAAAAATACAAAGGGAAGATCTTGTAAGTGCTTACAAGTGACACAGGGCAAACAAAGAGTCTGCAGGAAAAAAAAAGGAGAGCTAAGAAAAAAAAAAGAAAAAAAGAAAGGGAGTGAGGAATAGATTTCAGAATTTTTCTGAATTTGTAATATCCCTTTAAAAGCTCGAGGCAGAGCTGTACCAACTGATATCTGTATACTACATTAAAGAAATAAGCACTAAGCCTCCATAAAACTCCCACCCAACTGGAGACAACTGTAATTAAGGGTGACCTCTTTTCTTAAACTGTTACCTCTCGCAGTTTCTTCACCCTTTGTTTTTGTAAATGTGTTTACATATATTGTCTCCTAATTTGTGAAACAGAGCACAGCAGAGAACAGAGCCTCATGGAGTGCACTGACATATGAATAATAATATAAATAATATATGCAAATCAGACCTGGTCAGACTGGTTTTTTCCCCTACAGGGGGAAGCAAAGAGCTTCTGTTCCTGCTGTCCTTTGGGGCTTGCACATACTCTCCTTCCCATCATTTTGGGTGCTCCCTTGTCATCTCCCTCTTCCTTTTCTCTGAGTTTGCTACTGACCATCTATAGATTGTTTTTGTGTTTAACTCTTTCAGACATATGTTTGCACATTTTCCTGCAAAAGTTTAGCAAATTTGTCTTCTATATAAAAAAAATGGGTGACTTTTTCATTGAATAGTAGATCTGCTTGAAACTTCAGGACATCAGCTGATCATATCTCCAGTGTGTGGCTGGGAGATAGCAAAGCTTGCAAATAACAAAACATTATCAGCAACCGTCTTCCTATGTGGGTGTCCTTGTTGGACCTTGTATGACATACAAACCTTATGTTCTTAACATTTACCTATGCATGTGTGTACTTTATAAACACCACGTGCACGTGGTAATGTATAGTCAATAACTAAAGCACTAATTTATTTTTCATACAGCATCCATACAGTAAACCATTAAAAAATCAGGTAATTTTGAGCAGTGAAAAAGTGCCAAGAAAACCTTGTTGACTGCTATTATTAGTCTAAAATCCCAAAAGTAGCAACTCAAATAACTGATAAGTAGCTTTTATTCTTTATGTAATCCCCATGCCTTTATTATTAACATTGGTGTTGCCACCTACCTTTACCGTCCCTTCCTTTGACAATTAGAATGACTAATTTCTCTATTCTCCCTTGTGAAGCTTAAATTCTATTTTACATCTCCAACTGTTCTATTTTTTCACAAAACCTTTCTAAACCTTCATTTCAAAGTACAGGGAAGCTTAAAAAAACCAGGAGCTATCACAAAGGGTTGGACTGTTTGCTGCAGTCTCTGGTTCTGTAGCAACTTAACACTGTCCTTCATTTCTAGGAGAGTAAACAAAATGCTGCATTGCAGCAAATCTAATTTAAAGAGACACAATAGGGCAGAGGTCTGGATAAGTAAGACTCAATTTTGTTTGTCTCCTAGCAAAATAATAAAAGAAACAAGAGACACACAGAGAAGCAGTCTATTTGTTCTTTATTCTTGTTTTTAGTTATCAAGACTTTAATAGAGCCCAGTAGACACATCGTATTTCAATTGAAGAAGTCAGCAATATGCATAGTTTGAAGAATATCACGATGCTGACATTTGAAATAGCTATAGTGAATACAGAAGGCATGAAAACCAGAGATATATATTAAAAAGATAGTAATTTGTAACTGCTGCTTAGAGGTAATTTTCTTAAAAAAATCAGATAACTTTAAAGCTAAAAAATAAACAGTATTTTCCACTTTGAACAAGAGCACTGGAAATTAGGTGGATTGTAGCTATCATACAAGAACTCCAGACAAATGTACAGACAATACTTTAAAATTGAGGGTTTTAGTGTGTTTTATGTAGAACTCAGAGGCAGAATGCACATTAACAGGGGAGTGAAAACACACCAAAAATAAGTTGAATTAGAATTATCTCTGCTTCAAATTTGCAACAGTTGAGGTCCAGTGGACAGGGGCATAATGTGGAATTACACAAGAGTCTGTCTTGCATGGAGCTTGGCTCTGCCTGATTTTCTGCTTTTTTTCTCAGCAGCAAAGTGCAGAAAATGTGCTTTGGACTGATGGCTTCTCCACAGAGGCAACTGTCCTACTGCTGTAGGATCTGGAGATCTCCCCACCTGACCAAGATCTTCCCCAAAACTGCTGCTGTTGAATAGTCTGAGTATTTTTGCTGTAACACAGAAAATGAACTGAAGCTTCTTAAATGGAAGTTGATCATGATGTGTTTGAAATGGAACTGGCATTTACCCACAAGACTTTCTGTTCACATACCATGGACCTCTGTGCATTGCTTGCTCCATCTATATATCAGTTTCTTAAAGGTGAACACCTGACTTGGTTGCTTTGAAGGTTTTCCATCCCTTTTGGAGGACAGATCTGCTGAGGGCTGGACACCCCTCCCATGGAAACAGGTTGAGAACAAGATGGAAGTTGCCCACTTTATTATCTTTTCACGTGGCAGTTATGTTTCTTGAAAAGCATGCTGTGCTTTGCACAGCTGATGAAGAATTTAATCTAAATCCTGATCTGTAAATACAGCCTACACACTGTACTGGCAGCTATGTTGGTGTTTTGATAGGGACTAAATAAAATTCTCTTTGGTTTAATAAGTTGAATATCAACCTTTCAAGTAGGCCAAATATAAAAATAATTAAATTCCTTTATGTAATAGAGGTTTATGAGACTCTAAGGAAAGCTGCCCAAAATGCAGACCAGAGTGGGAGTTAAGCCAAGTGTTGTCTCTGGAGTCTGAAGCCAAATGAGTGTTTATTTTTTCAGACCACAACACTTCTACACTATATTTGCTTTAAATTGAAGGACATAAATAATGTTGATATATCACATCACTACTTTGACTGGTGAGAGGCTCCTCATCCCCCAGGAAGCAGATGGGGCTGCTGAGGTAATGTCAAACCTGTGGGTATCAGGTACCAGCACAAAATCAGCCTGGTTATTGTTTATGTCTCCCTCACATCAACCAAGCTTTCTTGGTTCCTCATAAAGCACAGAAATTTCTTATGCACTTGTAGACAGACACACACATTCTTTCTTTTCTGGAAAAAATCATATCCTGGCATGGTTCCTGGGATGTACTCTGGACTTTGCTTCCCTTTTGACACAAATAGAACTTCAGTGTGAACAAATGGACAAAAAATATTAAAACCCCCAAATATTACTCTCTTGAAATCGTGTGTAAATTCCTGCAACAGCACAAAGGTATGGCCAAACAAATGCTTTTAATAGCAAAATGAAAGTCATTTGCACAGAAATGTATATATAGGATGCAGTAAAAAGGACAAAATTCCTAATTGCTGACTCTTATGATAAGAAAGGATCTGCCTCTTCAAAGGGGCAACTTGGAGCTTGAAGCCACTAACATTTAATTTGTATTTAAGAATATCTTGATGCTTTCTACTAGAGTGGGAATACCTTTCTTGTTTTTATGCTTGCTTTTGACAGTCTTAACTGAGCTTTCATGTACTGAATTTTCTCAGGAGTTGTTACAACATTTGACCTAATTCTTGTTACAGATGATTTAAAAAGCTTTTTGATATGCCTTGAAAATTGCAAATGATAAAAAATATTTTTAATTTTAGAGTAAAGTAGAAAAGAAAATAAGTTGAATGGAAATGATAAACTGGGTTTATGTGAAGTTGTAATATTTTCTTTCATTCAAAAGTGTAACAGCAGAAGGATTTGTAATGAAAATATTATTTTTCTTTTTTTTTCTTTGTCTTATGAATGTTTTAAATTTATATGTATTTTTGGGAGGAAAAGATAACATATCACAAGAAGCTGGAACTCAGGAGTCAGTGAAAGCCCAATGATGAAGATGCTGTCTTGGGACTAAAACAATCCAGAAGCAATTCCCTTTTCTGCAAAAAGATCAGTGTACTGTGACTTTGAGCAAGACATTTCAGGCTATGTTCATAAGATAATTTTTTGTTGCCAGTTATTCTTGCCTAAATCCAGAACACTGGTGGTCTTCAAAATCCTCTTGCTGACTAACTGCAGAGCTACCTTGATTTTTTTGGTGCCTGCAAATTATATTAGTAAATTCCAAAGGCACCCACATTTCCTCTGCCTTCAAAGCTGATCTACAGTGCTGAATACTGAAATAATCTTTGAGCCAGATGGTGAGCTGCAGACAGATCCTGCAGTCTGATGGTTGCAGTGCTCAGCTGAGATGTAAATAGACCTTGATTTTCGTCTTCGTAGTCATGGGTTTATTATTTACAGGAACTATAATAGCTTCAGTAGCAAACTGAGGGAGTTACTCTTCATCACCAATAAAATTTCATGGTCTGAAGGTACAAAAAGTCATGTGGGATATGATGAAGAGAGATTTAAAGTGTTTTCACAGACCCAGCTGGTACGGAAGCAATGTGCTTATCATGAGAACTGAAGGGAACAGAAGAGAGGGTGTTCTGTGATGTGTCTGCACAGGGAACAAATTGATCTCTGACAGTTCCAGTTTCACCTCCCACCTAAAAAGGGATGGGGTTTGACCAGGAGCCCAAGTTTTGGATGGATGATATTGGACAACTCAACCCCTTTTCTGCACTCTAGGAAACCATATGCTTTGTGAGTTTCACACTAAGATACTCCCAGTTTCTCACTGTGAGGCAATGTGAGTTTTTTTAACAAACACATCAATGGATTTGGTATAAATTTATGTCAAATCTTGTCTTTCCTAGATATCTGACTTGCTATGCTCCAGTGACAGTACAAGCAAGCCTTGCTACCTCTTGTACCGGGGAACAACCTACCTAAACCAGGGATGGGGATTCCAAAAGATGCCTGAATAATTAGAAGCTTGATACTTCAATGCCAAGTATATGCTTTTAGATCCATATTTATTCACCTGAGAAATGTAAGTAGTTACACTCCTCTAAAGGATGCTGTGACCAATGGGGATAAGTACTTTAATGACTGTAAGACACTCTCATATTAGGACAATGTGAACTGTGTGAACATATTTAGAATAGACAAGCTACTGAGTCAAGACATTTGTTTTTCTTATTTTGCAGAGAGACTCTTATATTATTAGAGTGGTATTTATCACATTTTATTATTTTTCTCTTGGATAAAACATGCATTAAAATATAGAAGATGGTTACATCTTGAGTTTGAAAGCAGAAAATTTACTTGAAGCAGAAAACAGTTAAGGTAACGTGGTTCAGAGAGTCCAGTTAGACTATAGAGTTAGTAAGAAATACTTTGTTTTACTCTTAAAATGATTTTGAAGTGAACTGTTTGAGGCTGTGAGATCTTACAAAGACATTCTAAATCCAGAAATTCAGCTTTTTACTGCTTGTAAACTGATCTGACTTGAAATTACTATTGAGTGGGATATTCAAAATTTTTTTGACAGTTATTTTTAAATGAGAAGTTTTATGCTACCTTTGGTCTAGGATGGATTTTAAACTTTAATTTGTATTTTTTAAAGTGAAATTTTAATAAAAGAACACAGAGCCTATTTGGGACTGACTAAAGCTACTCAGTTGTCTTACATGTTTGAGAGATGTATATGAGATTTCTGAGGATTCAAATCCTGATTTCCATGAGAGGAAAATTTTAAGTTTCCATTTTTTACACAGGCAATTAATTATACAACACAAGCCATACTGTCATTGTTACTGCTTTCATAGTGTCTGGGAGCATCACAATCCAGGGTGTTTAAGCTACAGTGGGCTGTCTCCACACAGTCCATATCAATTTCAATATGCATATTTGCCATTTCCCATTGCCAGTTTCTTACTGGAATCTACACCAGTATGTCTGCATCTCAGAGAAATCCAAGAAAAAAGGACTGGGAGGGGCTCAGACAACCCTGCTCCTTTCCTCTGTTCCAGTGAGCTGCATCCTAATATATTTGACTTACTGAGAGACAAGGGCACTTCTATCCTATCCCAAAAGGTATAAAAAACATTCAATAATTTTCCCCTTTTTAGAAATGATTTATGTGTTTGGATCACAGAATCTCAGAATGATTGGGGCTGGAAGGGACCTCTGGAGAGCTTCTAGTCCAACCCCCCTGCTAAGAGAGATTCACCTAGAGCAGGTTGAACAGGGTTGTGTCCAGCTGGATTTTGAACATTTGGAGAAGGAGACTCCATAACCTTACTGGGCAGCCTTTCATCTCCTTTCTTCTTCATTTGATTTTTGCACTATATCCTGTAATATTTCAGGATTTCTTCTCAAGTTTGCTTCTTCTTTTTTCCTGGATACTCATGTGCTTGATTAGTTTTTCCCCAGTAAACATTCACATTGTTCATCATTCTTCTGCTCTTTGTTAATTGCCTTGAGTTACACTATATATTTTACATTTTTCAGCTTAGTAGGATGGTTTTGAGATGTAATCCTGCCTTCCAAAACGGTGACCTTACCTCCAAACTCAAAACTGCAATATCAGGAAGCTTGTTAAGTCAACTACTATGTAGCACTGGATCGAGGACTGTTATATTCCTCTTGCCTCCTTCAATTTTTCTCAATAAACAAATGGTATCTTCTTGTTAAGCAGCATTTTCAAGTCAGCTGCATGTTGACCTTAGAGCTGTCTTACCCACACTCCAGTGCTTTTGTTCTCTTATGCAAATGTCATGTCAGATAGTGTCAAAAGCTTTATTAAAGTCATGATATGTGACATCCTCTGTTCTTCTCCCATTCATGGGGACTCTTACCCTGTCAGAGAAAGAAATTAGGTTGTTTTGACATGGTTTGTTCCTGACAATTTCATGTTAGCTTTTAGCAGATCCTTACAAATAAACTGTTTGATAACTCTGTAAAGTCATCCGGGCTGCATGAATTAACTTTAATCAAGGAGAACAGAAAAAAGTAGATTTTTCACAGAGGCTGTCCATCCAGAAATTGTGTAACCAAATGGTGCCATCGCTTTGTGGCCTGAAATTTTACATCTCTTATCACTCTAAGTAATAGATTTTGAAGGGTTATATGAAGGATACAAGTTGAGGTTGCCCCTGTGTTTTTATCTGCTTTATCACATCCCTTTGAGCACCTCAGAAAAACAGGTGGCGCAGAGATAAAAATGATTTTGGACGACCTTAAGGATAACTAGAATATGTGTGGGTTTCTACTAGCTAAAAACTATGCATCTGAACTAGTCTAAACCATATTTTTATTTTTATTTCTCTTTCTCCTCAATTGTTCTGGATTCTTTGAGGGCAGGATCTTATTTACTATATATTTGACAATTGTTTTTCCAGGGTGTACTCTGCTCTGTGGCTAGATATTCTTTCCTTTTTTCATAGAGAAGCGTCATCATTAAGAACTCTAAACATTTTTCAAAATCAAGAAAAGAATCTACAATTTTTGGGATATAGCAATATCCATATCCATATCCATATCCATATCCATATCCATATCCATATCCATATCCATATCCATATCCATATCCATATCCATATCCGTATCCGTATCCATATCCATATCCGTATCTGTATCCATATCCATGTAATGCACATTTTGTATATATTTATAAATAAACATAATCATTAAAAAAAAACTTTTAATGTTCTTTCACCATAAGGACTTCATATTTTACAACTTTCTTTATTTTCTAGATAAATGAATGTTGAAAGACTTGTTTTCAAGTCCTGGAAATTCATGGAAGATTGTGTGTGATTAAGCCATGAGAGCTTGAAACTGGCTTGAGACACTAAAATAGGAAATAGCTTTGCTCTTACCTTGGGCATTTATGTTCACAAAACATCTGAAAAGGATAGATTTTAAGTCATTAAGAAAATAATATAAATTTTTTGTTAATGTATGCACACAGGATTTTGGATGGCTACCTTCCAAGCACAAACTTCTGTTTTTGGGATCCAGAGAACAGATGAAAAAAACATGAGGAAAATATTTGTTTCATGCATATTTCAAGAGATATTTAGCATCTTCCCAAATACAAATGAATATTTACAGCACCTACAGTCTGTTCAGAAGCCCATACCTCTAGCTCATGAACTGGGAATGATGCCCAGTTATGATATTATAAACTGGAAACATTCATCTCCTCCTTTCATAACAGAGTATATTTGACTCTTTCTCTGATGTGAGGATGAGTGAGATATTGGGCTTTATCAAACAAAGTAACAACAAAGGGAATAAATCTTATGATGTAATTATTCCAGGGGGAGAAGCAAATCAATAAAATAAGTAAATATGAAGGTTTTGAGCTGTGCATTGGAAAGATCTTCTTTTATTTTCAGCAAACCAAGTGGATAACACAGAAAATGCCCCTTAAAATCTGTCCTAAAAATGGAATCTTAAATTGATCCTTCCTAAGATAAAGAAATCCATAGTCTAAAAGAAACTTGCTATTTTAGGAATTTTCTTTCACTTCCCTTCCCAAAAAACCCCCAAAGCCAATGAAGAAAAACCAAATCCCATTACCTTATACTAAATATCCACTGGTCTTGAAATTTCTTTTCTCTCTCTTCTGCAGAAACAAATGTTTAGGCTTTCAACTGAACAGCATCAAGTCAATAACTGAAAATCTTGAAGTTCTCCATATTTTGTTGAAAAGGTTAAAAATTTCTTTAATTTCATTATTCTCATACCTAGAAACTTGATCCTGAAAAATCCCTGGTGTGCTCTAAAAACATAAACTGTCATGTCTATGAAGCTGTGAAACAAATCATCTTTAGCAGATATGTGACTATGCAATCTCTATGCAGGAATTTAATAAAATATGTCCCAATTAATCACACATGTTTGAGGAAAACATGTCTCAAAACAAATACTGAAAATAGACACTTGAGGAGATTTTAGTTTGTGGATTACTGGATTTGCACTCAGTTCAGCGGAAAATAGATTCATCTGAGTTCCTTTGGCAGAGGTTTGCAAATATGCTTTTTATCACTTATGGTAGTAAAGACAACTTCATTGCTCTAACAAAGAGGTCTGGCAATAGAGTACATCAGATTTTATGAGCTTGGCCTTGCAAAGGAGCAATGAATGAGAAACAAGACTAAAAAGCAATATGCACCAGAACTCCATGTTCTTCTTGGTTCTGCAGCAGATGCTGAACCTGGCTGTACATTTACCTTTAGATGCCTCCTGCTTAGTACTGGGGTGTCAGCTTAAATGCATGATGCACCATTGTGGTTTTTCAGCCATGATTTAGGTGCATTGCCTACATGCCATTTTTGTAGATTCAGTACGACTAATTTCCAAAGCCAAGTTGAAGAGGCTCCTTTTTTAATCAATCTACTATGCTGAAAAAGCAACAACCCTTTACAGAACCAAGCAAATTTCTGACAGATTTAACAGTGATTGCTGGAGACAAAATAGCTAAATTTATCATTCATTGCAGAGGCCATTTCTTCAAACTTTACTGACAATTCAGGAAGCACGAAAGGTCATGAAGGACTTCTGTACTCAGAAAAGGGAGTAACAGATTGCACTGCAAACCCAGGCAAACTGGGACACTCAGTCTTTTCATGCCCTTGAACTGGGACACTGTGTTTCCACTCAGGATTTGTCATCAGCAGTGATCCACAGGCTTTCTATTGTATCACATCTCCATTTAAGAAAGGTATTGGAATAAAAGTTGTGGTTTGTTTTATATTGGAAAAAATAGTCAAACTGCATTAAAAGTTTAGGTAATAAACATAAAATACTGTAATGAAACATTAGGGATCCATTGATCACAGCCTTTTGGGATTTTAATAGATGTGGGATTTAAACTGCTCAACAGCTTGTTTGCACAATTCTATAACAATATTGTAATATTTAGGAATATATACTATCTTCTACTGTGAAGAAACTCCTATATTATATAACAATAATGTATGTAACAAACTTGAGTTACATATAATTATTTAACAAACTGCAAAATTGTCATTAAAAAAAGAGATGTATGTACATAAAAAGTTGGGAGAATGAGGTAGGAGACTGAAGCTAGACTACATAAAAATCATCTGTCATGAATTTCTACCACCACAAATTATTTTCATCATTTCTAAATAAAAAAATATTTTTGTAACTGTGAAGGATTATGCATATGAAAAGGAATTTTAGAGTCCTATTTTCTCAGAAAGTTCCATTTGTTATAAACATATTGGATAGGCTAGGGCTACCCAAACCCAAAAGGCAATCTTTATTACCTAGGAACAAGGAAAATATTGAATTCTGTTAGAGATATAAAGAAGCAAATCAGGGCTGGTGGTGAAAGCAAAGTGGTGTCATACTCAAAACTAAAGGAGGTCTCTGAAGTGAGTATTGTGTAACATGCTGTACTCACAAAACCTCTGCCAAGAGGTTCCCATCTTGGCTGTGACCCTGTGGGAGAAGGATTGTGCCAAAACCCAGGTGGGACATTCTGGGACAAGTGCAATTTCCAAAAGTTGCTGTGAAAAGGACAACACGTTCTTCCTCATGCTCAAGAGGGCTGGAGAGGAGTGTTGTGAATCATCTTCAGCACACTCATGTTCATAATTCCTTGCAGGAGCTGTCAAAGCATGCTTCTGACAGCTCGTGGGATAAAGCTGCCATGGAAATGGCTCCAGCAGGACTGCTTGCATTCCCTGGGGACAGGGGGCTCAGCCCTGGGACACAGACAAGAGCTGTCTTGGTGCTTGCAGACCTCCAGTCTGAAAGCTGAAGTTCAGACACTAACACAGCTCTGAAACAAATTTAGAGAGCAGATTGATAAAAGCTGTGGGAAGAGAGGCTAGAGAAGGAAAAAAGGCTTGGACACTGGTTCTGGAGGAACCAAGAGCTCAATTCTTATCAGCTCTCTCCATCCCATCCAGACAAAAACTCTCAGTCATTCCCTGAATTCCAGGAGACTGCTAGCAAAGAAGGTGAGAGGAATTCACTGCTGGCAGCATGCAAACTGTGAAGCATAAAAATGTGAACAAAGATGAAAGCTTTTTCTGATGAGACCTTTTTTTTTTTTTTTTTTTTCTTTTCCAATAGAACCACTCCCTTAGGAAGAACAGTGAGATCTTGCTACTTATCCCATGTGTTAGAAGTGATAAAAGAAAATGAAAAATATGAAAAACCACAGATCTTTCAGGCTTTTAGCTAGGAAATGAAAACAAGGATTTTTTTGTGGCGGTACTTTTTCTTCCAGGACTTGCTATTTCTTCATACTTTTAGGCCGCCTGTCAAAATTTTTTCATGCAGCATAAAAATATAAAAAGAATCTACCTATGTTGGGCTGAACAAGTTTGGTTGCAGTACCTCTGTGCCAAAAAGGCTTTTCCTCCTTTCGTCCTTGCATTTCTCAAGCAAAAACAGTACAAAGTTTACATTGTTACTGTGTAACTTAATTGCTTTCAGCAAATGGCAACAGAAAATCCCTAGGAAGCTTTTGCAAGCTGCAGCTTTATGCCCTATGAAGCCTTCACACTCAGGTGCTTTGATTTTTTTTTATAGAATCTAAAAAAAACAGAAGTGGCCCAAATTCTTTCATCACCTCCTTCTGTATTGGGCCTGACAGGTTTCCTAATAAAACTGGACTCGTCATTTTATGATTTTTTGCAATTTTTTGAGTGAGCTCAGAGGTCCTTTAAGAGGGATAAAAAAGAAGATGGAAGAAAGATAATAAAACGGCAGGTATTATATATATCTATAAACCATTTTTCAACATTAAAGGAAGAGAGGCCCTTTTCAATAGAGTTATTTATGGTTTTGCTTTTTATGCTGAAGAAAAACCGATCTTTTCTAAGTTGGTATCTGTGGGAGGGAAACCAAGCTGCAGTTATTTGTGTCTTTGCTGTGGTGGGAAAGCATCTTTTGTTCCATGTACAAGCACTTCCTCCAGTCTCCAGAAGAGTTCAAAGATAATTTTTTTTCTATAGAGCCAGAATTTGTCAGGCAAGAGGAGGCAGGAGTGGTTATAGTATTTGCTGCAAAATAATATATGTTCAATGTACATCTAGCAATAGTCCAGGACTACAGCTACAAATTGCAATTTAATATAGGAAAAAAAAATAGGTGAACTGTTGTCAGCATCTGACTGCCTCTGGGTAGAAAAGCAGAAAAGAGGCTCTGGCACCCTTGAGGCCATTCTCACAGGGCTCCTGAAGGAAATCTCTCTGAAAGCCTTCCTGGGACTATCAGTGACTGTGAGGGCTCAGAATTGCCTTTGTTCTTTCAGCTTCTCTTCTCCATGCTGTATCTGCCTTTACTGCTCTGCTTTGGGATGACAGGAAGGAAATGCTTTATCCACTCCTTGGCCTGATGTATTATGGAGCATTACACTCTTGGCAACTTTTCTCTGGATTCTAAACCCATAACTATAGCTTGGGTGGAGCTCCTTTCTCAGGTCAGCTGTATCAGGGACATTTGAGAATCTGGACATATCAAACTCAGAGCAGCGACCATCAAGAGCTGTGACTTTACAATGAAGGAGGCTATTTTTGCTTACAAGTGTGTTGCAGGGTTTTACAAAAAACTTTGTGGTTTGTGTCAACCCTTGGACAAAGAAAACGAAGAAGCTATCTGGTGCTTGCCTTGTGTACAATGAAATCTTTCTGCTCAAGGTGGGATGAAATGTAACTGTGGGCTGCATGGCACAGTTCTTGGAGCACACCGTGACACGTACCAGCAAGTGAAGGTCATTCCTTTTGTTTTGGGCACTGGTGGAACAAGAGCAAAATACAATAGCTCACTTGTGACTTTAGTAATTCTTAGGAGGCATCATTCTAGTTTTTAAAACTCCTGCCTGACCAGATGGGCAGAAGCAGCCTGGGTCAGTAAGACCTGTTGTGAGCAGATTGGCAGAGGCAGTGAGCCCCATGCTGCCATCCCTCATGGATGTGTTTCCATGTGCTGGCCTGGCTTCAGCAGCTGCTACAGAAAAGAGGGCAGCCCTGGAATTTGGGAAACATTCAATAATATCTGCAACTTGCTTTTGTGGCAATGGCTACACATGGCTCTGACACAATGCCTATACAGGATAGGGACAGTGTTTAAAAATGTCTCCCAACAATTGCTTTTCAAGATTTGGATGCTAATACTAGATTAGGCAGTGGCAGAGAAGGGTTTTTTGGTACCTTTTCCACTGTGCAAGGAACTATTGCATTCTGGGAACTTATTGCCATCTTTCTTCACTTATTCTAGATCAGCTCATTTATACTCACAAATTCTGCTATTTGGCTTATTGATGATTGTGTCTGTTACTGATGGTGAAATTGATTTGTGGAACTGCTTGGCTCAAGGCAAAATAAATTAACAAAAAGGAAATAAGTCTTACTTCTGGAAACTATTGATGATTATTTTCTGTAAGTCTCTTGCTTTTTCACTCATTTAGAAATACATAATAAAAGGGAGTTCATATTTCCATAATTTGACACAGAGACAGAACTACTGAATTCTAGACTCCACAGAAGCATCAGCCAGAGTGACATCTGTCTGGAAAGAGTCACACAGTGCTAAACCTTGGGGTGTTGCTTATTTCTGAGATAGAACACCATAAAATTTCTGAGTAAAACAGATACGTGATACATTGAAACATAGAAGAACATATTCTTTATGAATAGCTTTTAAACAAAAAACTGTCACTGGAAATTTGCCAAGGTACCTTATGCAAATTTTCTCACATTTTTGGTGCTAATGTATAATGCAAAAATTATACTTCATCCTCTGTTTAGTGTGCATTTAAAAATATTTCCCCCTTAATTTTCTCAAAGAGATGATCTGTCATTGTGACTCCAACTACCAGTTCTTACTTCTGACCTCTTTAGAACATGATCAGTAATTTATTATCTCCCAACATTTCCATGGTTTCTGTCAGTGAAGACCTACTGCTTCTCCATAACTACAAAAAGTTCAATATTTGATAGTGGGTTGGTTTCAGGACCTGGCAAAATTCAGTCCCAGTCTGTAGAGAAGGTATTTATTTAGGCCCTGAGTTTTGTAATGGTCTGCTGTTAGCTACACAATAAGCTTTTGACGGAATGAAGAATTGCTTCAAAACATCATTTTCCCTGTGCAAGAGGCACCTCTCCAGATAAAAATAAACACAGGCAGTTTTAAATAACCCAAAAATAACATTCTTCCATTTCTCCCAAGCAGAAAAATTATCTAAGAGCATTCCAATAAAACAAAGTAGCTGTATCATATAATAGGGCCCTGGGAAGTAGTCAGATGTCACAGAGACAAGAGCTATATGAGAATATAAATAGGACATTATAGATACTGCTCTAAAGCTCTGGAAGAAGTGTTCCCTAGCTTTATAGGATTGGAATATGGCAACATGCTGAACTAATAAGAGGACGGCACTTCATAAAACTTTTCATTACACCTTGCAATCACCCGGGAAAATTAATGGAGACGTTTGTAATGTAAAAATTATTCAACAAATGGTAGTTAGTCAGAGCTGTGTGACTGGTTAAAAATGTCAAAATTAATAAAATTTGTACTTTACTACAGATAAAAGAAATATCTTATGCAATCTTAAAAAGAAAATTCTGTGGTCTCCAAAAAAGAAAATTTGCTTGTCTAGAAATAAAAATTATAGATTTGAAAATGATAAAACTGAGCTAGAACCAGCTCTCTGCTCTGCTCCAACATCTGATATATACTGTGGTCTCCATGTTAGGATGCATGCACACTGATCAGCTTTCCTGATCTTAAATACTGCTTTCAAACAGATTCCCTCACAGCTGGTGTATGTCATGGCAGTATCATGACATAACCAAATCTCACAGCTTCCCTTTCAGGTGTAATGCACCCCAATTCACTTCTAAATGTTCCTGTAAAGATACAAGGATGTGATATGTCTGCTGTGTTTTCCTGACTGAAAACCATTTCTCTGTTGTCTCCCAGCTTGCAGCAGAGATCCAGCACAACTCTCACAAATTTTGCTGTCACATTCCTTGCCTGGCATACACATGGGAGCTCAAGGCTTTAATTAATTCATGGAACTTAAATTGATTGTGATGTCACCTTCCTTTGTTCTGCTGTGCTCTCGTCCAGGCTGAGTATTCCCTATGTAATTAGAAATTAAACTTTTACATACACCAAAATAACAGAGTAGGTGCACTGCACAGGTGATAAGTAGATGTTTATTTTGCATTTTTCCTGAAAATAAACCTTAAAAATGGCTGCAATATTGCACTCAGCATACTCAGTGAAGGCACTATTTTATTTTCAATGTCTGATTAAGAATTTCACAGTGTCAAAAATAGCAGACTGAAATGAAATACACACAATATTACTATGTGGTATAATTTGTTTTATGAACATGCTTTTTTTCCTATTTATTTTCTTCTACTTAAATTTCTTGAAAGTACTTAAATGATTATTTAAACAGGTTGCTGCTTTTCTGCCAAGTGTCATATTAAGTCAGCTGCATCTCAGCAAACATGTATATCAGATGGGAATTGTGCAGCAGCCTTCCCATGCATTGCTATAATATTTTTTCACATGGAAGTCTACTTAAATGACAGTTTGGATTTCCTCTATTTACTGTTTAAAGCAGTTTGTCATTAAAATTCCATGTGCTTCACTGCACAGAATGAATGAATGCTTTAAGGCATTTTCCTGTAGCCACATTGATTCAGTTGATGTACAAGTATTTAAACATGGACATCCTACATCAATAAGTATCACTATATATCAAGAATTTTCTTTAAAGCTTACCTTATTGTAAATAAGGTGCTTCTTAAGAGACAGAAGGAGATAGAGGCTAATACAAATAGCAGATATTTAAGATGTAATAATTATTTTAAAATAAATAGTAGCCACTGGGAGTTCCATAAAAAAATTTCATTCCTCTCTTCATTTGGTTAAATGATGAAGAGACCTTTTCAAAAGGAGAAAACACAGACCAATTCCACACAGCCACTATTCAGAAATGCCTGCCAAAATCACAGGTAAATTTTGATATTTTCCTTGGTTGAGTTAGATTCATAAGAAAACCTGATTTCCCTTCATTATTGCAGAAATATTATCTCCTGTGAGTAATGTTGTTTTGCCTTTCTTGCCCAACCATTTTTAAAAAGTGGGAAGAGCAAAATTACTTCATTTGCTGTTTAGATGAGAAGGAGCCTTCTGCCTGCAGAAGGGAAAAAAAAAAAAAAAAAAAAAAAGAGAGTGAAAAAAAGGAAATTCTGAGCTTTTTAATAAGATGTCATCTCGTTGTTTTCAGAACAGTCCAATTTTATCTTCAATAGGATTTATATTTTTTTATGTCCGTGATTTTTATGGGCTCCATGGTTTCTAGAAATTTATAATCAATAAGTTATGTTCTCAGTGGTTTTGTGTTCCTTTCTATATTTTGTTAAATATCTTGTTGTTTTCCATTTCTTTGCAGTGTCCTTGCATGACCCCCCAGAGAAAGGAAGATATATCCGTCTCTTAGTTCTGCCTACTCGCAGTTGTGCTGTCAATGCACATCTTGAGTTCCTCCAGCAGCAGTTTGATTTTTCCTTTCCTTGTGTTAGCTACTGAATTTTCATTTGCACTCTGGCTCTGCACAGCTTGAGTGACTTATGTATTCTTTTCCCTGTAAGCTTTTTTTCACCTGTGCCTACTTGTATTAATTACCAGTATTGTGTTTTCATGCTCCACTTACTTGATTTTTCCCCCAGAACCTTTCATCTTCTTTATTGTGCTATCCAATTTCTTCCTCCTGGCATTTGTTTGCACATTTTTCACAAGCTAAAACACTAACTACAGGGTTATTTCTTTTTCTCCATCACACCTGATATGCTGTTGATCTTTTTATTTTGTTTTTAAAATCTGTGTCCTTATGGACTGTCTTTTCCTATATTTGTTTTTATTAGGGATAGCAAACAGACCACAATCTGCATTTCAGTCCTTAAAAAGCTGCTTATCATAAATAGTACATAATAACTGCTAGCAATAAAATTGTTCCTTCCAGCCTCTTGAGACAGCTTTTTCAGGTGTTTTTGCAGAACCCTATAAAATGCTTCAGATTTATGTGTTGGAGAACTACTGCCTCCCCTATCACCAAAATCCACATGCCAATGGACCATATTGCCTTCTGGGTCTTCAGGTGTGGAACACTCTCATAATGAAGAATTATTTCCTAATATCCAATGTAAACATACCTTCTCCAATATAAACCTGCCTTCTTCCAGTTTAAAGCCATTCCTCCTTGCCCTATCACCATGTTCCTTGTAAAAAATCCCTCTCCAGCCCTCTTGTAGCACCTTTCAGTACTGGGAGGTGTGGTAAGGTCTCCCCAGAGCCTTCTTTTCTGCAGGCTGAGCAGCCCCACCACTCTCAGAGTGTTACCTACAGAGAGAGGAGCCCTGCAGGAGAGGAGTTCCATCCTCTGATAATCTTTGTGGCTTTTGGGCTTGTTCCAGCTTCACGTCTTCCTTGTGCTGGGGACCTCAGAGCTGGATGCAGCACTGCAGGTGGGGTCTCACTGGGGCAGAATCCCCTCCCTCACCTGCTGCCCACACTGCTTTGGATGCAGCCCAGGGAAAATTTGACTTTCTGGGCTGCAAGGGCACATGGCTGGGACATGTTGAGCTGCTCATCCACCAACACTCTCAAGTGCCTCTGCCCAGGGTTCATGTCAATCCATTCTCTGCCCTCCCCGTTTTTTGTTTTTTAAGTAGGGGGATGACTTTAAACTAATTTTAGTCCGAATTTTATTTTGACCACCATTTGAGATAAGTGGGAGAGTTAGACTATCTTATATTAGTCAATTCTATATGATTGTCCCCTGAGGTAGAAGAAATGATTCCATTAATGGCCTTAAATATTAAATGACGTATGATCCCAAATGCCATAGCTACAAGGAAAAGAATAACAACAAGCAACATAATAGTTTTGACTATGGAAGTCTACTACCCAGAAAACCCCCAGCCCTTAAACAGTTCATTAATCCAGTCTTCTGATTCTTGTTTCACTTGTCCAATCAGGTGCTTCATATCTCGCAGAGCAGCGTGGACATTAGGAGCCTTTGAAGTCAGATTCATGCAGCAAAGCCCTTCAAATTCCTGGCATTCATGTCCATGTAGTAATAGGAGAAAATCTATTGCAGCACGGTTTTGTAGTGTTGCCTGCCTGGTTACTTCTTCATCTTCTAGGAGGGAACTGATGGCAGTTGAAGTTAAATTTGCTTGTTTAACTACCCAACACTCCAGGTGACCTAATTCACCTAGAGCTTTTGCTGCTGCAACCCATGGAAGGAATACAGACACAGCAATTCTTTTCGATTTAGCCCAATGGAAAATTTCTGCATCACAATTTGGGTCCAGATTATCTGCACTTCTTTTTTGTATTTTATTACCAGATTTGCTTTTGTGTGTCCAATCACTAATTAAGGTTTTGTTGGGTGCTAACAAGGACAACCGCCCTATAGTACATGGTCCCCCTAGAAGATTAGAAGGAATCCCTGCCCACGCCCGGTCCCCACAAATTAAAAACAATCCCTTTGGTAGGATTTTTGGACTTGTATGAACTGGATCTTTAGCTGGAATATGGTTTGTGAAAGTACACCACTTCATGGCCATAAATTCCTTACGAAATTGTCGGATGAGATGAAAGCCTTTTGTGTCAGTGAGTGTTGGATAATCTTTGAAATGAATGCAGTATGTTGCTGGGTAGGAACCAAGCAGTTCTAACTCTTGGGGTTCCTGGTCTGCCTTGGGTAATTTTGGCAGCAAGTCCTTTACAGGATTACCTATGATCTGTGCTGAGTGCCTAGGTGAAATAGTGAATGGTTCAGGTGATTTATTAGGCAAGTGTATGTCAAAGCTGCCTAAATACTCACTAACTTTAAGTGGGACTCCTACCAGGCAGGTGAACATAGGATCTGTGGCTGCTGCAGTGGACAGACATATGTTTTCCTGTTTGAGTGTCTGTGCCAGGGTTACCCAGATGTTCTGACGTGGCTGAGGGACGATCCACGCAGCTGCGAAACTGTTCAAAGCTAACAAGAAGACAACTTGGATGGGGTTCTTCACAGGGTTAACTAGAGGGTAGCCTTTTTCTAAAAAGAAAAACAAACATTTTAAAACATGTTATGAGTCCTTGTCTGCTTGAGGGTATTCCTTTATGAAGTTTTTGTTTCCTTTTCCTCTGCGGCGTCTTCTTTTGGAAGCAAAGGTTACTTGCTTCTCATCTCCTTCGGCTGTAGCTGGAGTTTTGGGGACAAAAGGCTTTACCCATTTCTGAGGAATCCATCTAGGTCCTGAGGGAGTTGAAACACATGCATAACCCCTTCCCCAGGTTACGAGTTCATAGGGACCTTTGGTTTCCCATGTTTCTGGGTCCCTAATCAAAACTGGTGGATGTTGAGACAATTTAAACTGTTTACTGCTGTTAAAATGACGAACCACAGGAGGACTCATATTTTCAAATGAACAGTTTAAGAAATTGATTGTAAACAATGCTTTACAGAGCTTTTGCTGGGGAGACATCCACACAGTAGAACTGCTTTGTCTAGCTAGAACCTGTTTTAGTGTCTGATGTGTGCGTTCAATCACAGCTTGGCCTGTAGGGGAGTGTGGAATGCCTGTCTTACGTTGGGCGCCAACTGCTAAAAGATACTGTGTCCTTTTCCTAATTAACCTAAGATCAGACAAGGTGTCTTTAGCATGGATGAAAAAGGGATACAAAAGAGGCTCTTTCAGCTTAGTTTATTCTGTGCCGGTGACATGGCTGGAAAGAGGCAGAGACTCTCTGGGAATCAGGTCTTCAAGGGGACGGGGAATGGGGAGTGGTTTTGGCTGCCAGCCAATGGGATAGGGACACGGGGGCTTAGGTATCAGAATACAGGAGCTCCTAAGGTGCTCCAAGGTCACTAGGGAAGGTCAGGGGACAGTAGGAAGAGGGATAGGAATTCTGGGAGGAACCGGAAGATGTCAGGGTATGTTAATCTTTCTTTTACCTCAGTTTATCAAATTGCAACACTGCCCAACCTTTATCTCTGCTTGGAATTGCCCCAAACCAGATGCAAAACCTGGCAGCTGGCCTTGTTGAAGCCCAGAACTTCTGCACAGGCCCAGCTCTCAAGCCTGTCAGGGCCCCTCTGGAGGCATCCTTTCCCTCCAGTATGCTGATCACACCCCACAGCCTGGTGTCATTGGCAAACTGCACTCAATCCCACTGTCCCTGTCACTGACAAAGGTATTAAACAGCACCTGTCCCAATAACAACCCCTGAGGAATCCCATTTGTCCTTGGTGTCCTATTGGACATCAAGACATTGACCTCAAATCTTTGAGTATATCCAGTTCCAGCCAATTCTTCATCCACCAAGTGCTTAATCTATCAGATCTGTGTCTCTCCTGTTTAGAGTCAAGCATTTCATGCAGGACAGTGTCAAATATAGAAAAGGAAATGTTGTAAATATGTATTTTCATAATCTCTGGTTTTAAAGGAACAATGCAGACCACTAGAGTAGAAAACTTCATGGAAATTATCAGGGTAATAATGTTACACAAAGAGTTTATTAAATATCATAAATATTCTTACTGCAAGGATAAACACAGTAACGTGTAATGACAGGGTACTGTGGCATTTGATGTCTCACTATGTCTCATTATCACTAAATAGGCCATTAAGGGAGAACAGGGGCTGCTCTGCCAGGTGGCTCCAAAGCTGGCAGATGTGTTTTATTTAATAAGTAGGAAAAATAACTTTTGCTGCTCAGAGAATTAGGAAGGCAAAAAGGAGGTTTTTGTCACTAGAGGCAAGATATTTCTGTATTACAGTGTCCAGTAAAGGCAAGGAAGAAAGTTTTGTCAATGCAAAGCAGAGGTACATGGGTTTTGGCTGCAGGGCATGAGTGTGTGCTAGTCATGGGAGACAGTGAACTTGAAAGGATCATCAGAAATGTTGAAACACAAGGAGAGGGAGAACAGCAGACAGAGGAGGTGAGCAAAGCCATGGAGGGGAATTAACATTATACCACCTTTCAAGCCCAGAAATGTTGCTCAGTGCCTTAGATGTCTTCACCTTCATAATTCTAGGGCACTTATAGCTGCAGTTCTGTACTCTGCCTTTGCCTTGAAGCCCTGCAGTGTTTCAGCCAGCCTTCTGTGGCAGAGATAGTCTCTTGTTGCTCTCATGAGGTTATTCTCATGTAAATATTCTCAAGGCCTTATTCCTCCCAAACCTGACAGCACTGTTATGGTCAATTCCTTGAGAAACAAATTTCTCTGAGAATCAAATAATTATTTTCTCTGTCCTTTCCCTGTCCTTTGGTTGTAGCCTTTGAGTTATGCTATGGGCACCCAATAATGCATAAGTGCATACCTTTTCAATGACAGTCTGCAGCAGCAGCCCCAGGTGAAAACATGCTCCAGCCAGCAGTAACAGCAACAGAAACAAACACCAGCAGGTGGGTTGGGTTGATCCTGATGAAGATTAGAGAGTTCTATGGAAAAGGGTGGATGGGGTTTGCCTGTATGCTGGAGAGGAAGCAATGGAAGATGCTTTTTGAGGACGACAATTGCTTCTCTTCCCAGATGGTCACTGGAGATAGTTTTGTTTTTTCTTGCTTTCTTTCTGTCTCCCCTTAGTTTTTATTTTTTTTCTTGAAACCAACCTTACTATATAATTGGTCTAAGCAGTCATCTAAACACCCTAATAATAAATGTTTGTGCATGGAAGCCTATCTCACAACACATATAACATAACATATGTCTAAAGGTTTTCAAAAGCACACAGCACTGCTGTACTTTTAAATACAAACCCCAGATGTTTCAAACTACCATTTAAAGTCTCTCTGAATAGGAATACCTACAAGGAATCAAAAGGGTCTTTCAATGCTCCTTCAAATCTGAAACCTTTAGCAACCTTAGTTTGCATCTACCTTTAATATCAGTATTGGATGGGTACAGACTTCTAGGAAACCTGAGACTAGGAATGGTGGGGGGGATGGATTCAGTGCAGTTAAATAATGGGAAAGGAAAGGTCTCTGAAGCAGCCAGAATCTAGCAGATGTAACTGCCTCTGAAACAACATGCATCACTAATGGAAATGCTTATGAATAAGGAACAATCACCAGGAGAAAATTTGCCTTCAGGAGGTTTTGCAGTTTCTGCTCAATAACCTGCTTGAGAAATGCAGAGTATATGGCATGGAACTGGAGCTAGGTTACCCCTGACATCTCCGATGAAACACTAGGAGCCTGGTAATGATGAGAGATTGATAAATTGGATGATGAGAGGATGTGGAGCCCTGCCCCACCTCTACCTGGAGACTGCTCTCTGTGAAATGGTGAGGGAAATAGCAAGACCTGGAAAGTTTCCCTTAAGTTTTCTCTAATTGTACTTTGTTCCAGACTTGTGTAGACCCTCTCTCAGAAGCATGTCAAGAGGTGGGTGCCCACAGCTATCAGAAAAGGCATGATAAAGTCCTGTACTTAATGAGCCCATAACTCCCTCAGGGGAGGAAAAGCCCCCTGACAGCACACTGGGTGGAGGAGAGAGAAACCTCTAGGAGCATCTCAGAGGGATATCCCACACAAGGGATACTGGCCTGGGCAGCAGCCACTGCTGGTATTGATTCCAAGCCAGCCTACCAGCCATGTATTCCAGGGTGATATGTTGAAAGTGTGCCTTACGGCTGCTGGTCTGGTGTGAAGATGACAAAAAGCTGTGGCCATGCTTGGACAGGAAAGTGGAAGCCAAAAGTCTGTGGCCATACTTGGACAGGAAAGTGGAAGCCAAAAGTCTGTGGCCATGCTTGGACAGGAAGCCCAAGGTGCTGGACAAAGTGCTGTCTGCTTTGGGGCTGCTTGGCTTCTATATGAATTTCAACCTGTGCTTCCCTCCCTCGCTGCTGTCTTGCCAGTAGCATGAAATCAAGACCTGGCACATTTCTCATGCTTATGCAGATCTGTTTTCAGTCACAGCATTTAAAATATCTTCCATAGCAAAACATTTCTGTGTCACTTATTGAAATAATTTGGGTTTAAAGATGAATTCAAAACGTAATTCGTTCTTTAGTCAGCAATGTGTGTCTAGGATAAACATAAACCACTATATATAAAGCTTGAAAAAAATGTCTTCTTTTTCAGCCATTTCTATGAGGAAGACCAAACTTCCACTGCCTTCCTGAAGAGGAAAAGATCAAATGGCCTTTCTGAAGTTCTTCCTACTTCCAATTTCTAATTCTCTTATTCATCTCTCATGGGTTCAAAAGTAACCCCACAGTGGACGTCATGAAATATATTCTGAATTTTCATAATTTCTCCTAAAATCAAATGTCTGTGTCTTGTTTTGGTAATGAGTCTCTTGCTATTCAAGAAAGTAGGTTGTTAAGAAAATAATGGAAAAATTTCCTCGCTTTGGAACTTTGCAAACATTGTTTGCTATTATTCACTTTAAGCAAAATTACATTAAACTGCCAGTGTTGACAGAAGCCTCATAATTTTCTTTGCAAGAAGAAGATATAAGAAAGAGAAAAAAAAATCCCATTATAAGTTGAAGAGCAAAATGTGAAAAACCTGCCAGATGCTGAACATCTAAATAAAATTATTGAATCACTGTTGAAAAACAGGTCTAAAAAACAAAAGTAAATATGTGCAATTATGTAAGATAGAGATCCATAAAATAAAATTAAATATATATGCATTAGTTTCATCACATGAAAAGAAATTCTAGTAAATACATTAAGCAGAACCATCAAAATTCATTACAATGACAGAAAATTATATATCAAGGCACACTGCCAGCAGTGGAGAAATAATGCATTTTACAGCAAAAATTTCAATTTTTAGTGTTTTATTCTCTTTAACAAAGTGGTGTCAGATGATCTTAATGTGACTTTTACTGGATATCCCTTAGAATCCTTTCCCTGTTATGGAAGGATCCAGCAGCAGTTGGTGAAAGCTGATAGTCCAATGCACCTTTTAGCTTTTTTACCAGCCTGCATGGTCATTTCCAATTCTTTTTTGACAATGAATTAAAGAACTGCTGTAGAAGAACAATAACTTTGTGTCTCGTATCTGGGACTGCCTGCTCATAATCTGACTTTCTGACATTATTGAGTTGCTGCTTCTGTCTGGGCAGCACTGACAAATGGAGAAAAATTTGTACTAATGCTGGCTGAAATGCTGGATTTATTCTCCCTAGGTGTATATAAAGCATAGGAGTGGAAAGCACTGCCCATATTCAAAGAAAGAGTGCAAAATAAAATTTCAGGTGTTAATATGAACCTTATCTCAGTATCACTGCTCTGATAACAATGAAATTCCTGTGGAAGTATACACAGCAGTGTTAATTTAGTAGACTTAAAAAACCAAAGTGTGTTTTTCCCTGTTGTTTCTACAAACAATTTCAGGCTTTATTTTTGATGGCAGTTCCATTGCATATGGCCAGATGGGATTCCAGTTGTGATTTGTCAGTACACTTTTGGATTTCTCAGCTACTTTAACATAAGAAGTTGAGTGCTTAACTTAATGTTTCTATCTTCATGGGAGATTTAATAAAGATAACTTAATAATTTTTACACGACCTCTTTGATGCTGACACTAGATTCATCAAATCATAGAACTAACACAGGATTTGAGGTGTGGCCTCACCTCTGCCAAGTACAAGAGGACAATCACTGCCCTGGTCCTGCTGATGGGCACAAGATTTCTGTGTGGATTCCATTGGCCTTCTTGGCCACCTGGGCACACTCTGGCTCGTGTTCAGCTGCTGTTGGCCAGCACCCCCAGCTCCTTTTCCTCTTGGCCACTTTCCAGCCACTCTTGCCCAGCCTGTGGCACTGCAGGGGCTGTTGTGACCCAAGGGCAGAACCCAGCACTTGGCCTTGTTGAGCCTCGTTGGCCTCAGCATGAGCCCAGCCTGTCCAGATCCCTCTGCAGAGCCTTCCTGCCCTCCAGCAGGGCAACACTCCTGCCCAGCTTGGTGTCATCTGTGCACTGAGAGTGCCCTTGACCCCTCACCCAGATCACTGATAAAAATGTTAAACATTAGACAGGACTGGCCCCTACACTGATCCCAGGAGAACACCACTGTGAGCCACATCCAGCTGGATGTAACTCCACTCACCACCACTCTCTGGGCCTGGCCATCCCATTTTTAACCCACTGAAGAGTGCACCAGTCCAAGCCATGGGCTGACAGCTCCTCCAAGAGAATTCTATGGGAGACAGTATCAGAGACTTTACTGAAGTCTGAGTAAGCCCTTGGCAGGTAAGGCAGGTAGAATGATAAAATTCATACATGCTATACAAAATCAGAGCCTCTGAAAGAATCTTTTTGCATTCTGCATTCTTAAACCTCTGACTCCAGCCAACTGACAAATGTGTTGATGCCAAACACTTTAGTGAGGAGTAGGTTTTGGCAACATTGTCTCTGATACTGTTTTTTAAAATTCCTTTACTTCCATTCAGTAGGTTGAAAAGCAGTAAATCACAGAAGCTCAGGTGACATTCCTAAAAGTTATCAGCTCTCTGCATGCCAACTTCTCACTGCATCCCCCAGGCTTTATATCTAAAGGTATCAGTGATAATAAAATCTCATGGAGGGAGAGTAGGTATTCATCACATTTCCAGCTTTCAAAATGAGATGTCAGAGGGAGTTCAGTAGAAATGCCAAGAACACATGAGAAAAATTTTCATGTGCTAAGATCTTGCATTCATTTGCCTTAGTTTATTTGAATAGCTGGAATTTTAATGCTCTGCCTGGAACTCAGACCCTGTTTTAGATGGTGGGAATAATGGAATTTCTATGGTAAAACCCTTCAACCATGAGCCCAAGCCTAGAAATAGCCACAATGAAGCTGATGTTTCTCCCACAAGTGTGCATTGGTGATAAGTTATCAGTAATTGAACACATGCCAAAGCCCAGGAGAATCTTTGCAAAAGTTCTTTAAAACAGGCTTTGAATTAGGCAAAAAGTACCTCAATGGTTGAATTATTTTAGTCATATGTCATAATGTTAAAAAATTATGAAATCAGGCAATCTGCTAATTAATGTGCTTGACATCCATTCAGGAATCTGAAAGGATAATTTATGCCTGCAAAGATGAAGTTAATACAAACATAACTGAACAGAGCAAGGAGTCATAACCAAAAGAAAATGAAAAAAATCCCAACAACAGAACTGCACTGTTTAGTCTAAAAAAACACCTTAAAATCTTCTACTGCCAAAAAGACAGGATAAGTAATGGGAAATTTGTGACATCATTATAGTAGCAAATGGGAATGACTTCTCAGTTATCAGAAGAGTCATAAAACACACCCCTTCCTAAACAAAACATATAGGAAAGGAGGGTGCTTCAGGCATATGAAAATAGTTTTCATGATTATCAGGCGAACTGCCTCTTAAATTTCTTTTTCTCCAGGGGTACACTCCTCAGGCCAGGTATCAAAGTTGCACTTTTTTCCCAATGTTTAGGTCCAGATGACCTAATCATCCTGTCTGACTTAATGGATACATGAGCACAAGTTCTGGCTTGAGACAGGAGCCTTTAATAACCTGGAAAACTTTGGTTTTGTGTTTATTTGACTTACACACATTTCATGTTCCTGAGTACCAACACTTCTTTCTGACATCAGAATCAAGTTTAAGGATTCCCCCTTATCTTGCTTTTCTCAAGTCTGAAAACTGAAATCGTATTAGCTTGATGGAAGTTCAGGTGGGAACTTTTTCATCTCTTCCTTAGGGAAACTTTCATTGGTTTGCCTTTTCCAGTAGTCACCTCTAACAAGCTCTGAGATTCAGGCAGGATACTAGAACATGAGTATCAGAAAGGTTATACAGAAATGCTTTCCTTTTTCACAAGGACAGAAATGCTTTTCATTAGAGGTAATCTTAACTGTCTCATACAAGCACCACAAGCTCTGATGAAAGGCATACTTTAATATGGATATTGAAGCTGTGTGATTAGAAGAAGAGAGGAAATACATTAATTAATGTTAAAAACATGTTAATTTTTGGTGCAGTGCAGCAGTCAAGTTATAAGGTTTATGAAGAAGAAAGAACCATCAAGGCAAAAATATTCTGAGTTTTCCAAAGGACAATGGCAACCAATGGCATGGAAGCAAAACGTACATGAATAAATACAGAAGAACTTGCTTGAACCTCAAATGGAGCTATTTCAATTACACCACTGGCTCCCAGAGATCCAGTCTTTGACAAAGCACAGGCAGACAGTTGACCTTGGACAACCAATTATTCCCAAGAGGATGAGAGCAAAATGTTATCTGATGAGAGGATGAGATTTTACACTCATTCACTTACAAAGAAACCTATTTTAAACTTAGACAAAAGTCAATGGAAGTCCTTTCAGTGACTGTAATTTTGACATGCCCTCAGACTCCAGTTCAACAAAATACATAATCACAGGCTTCAGTTCAACAAAATGCATGAGCACATGCCAAACTTCCACTAACATCACCCGAGATTTTTAAAGTCTCTATGCTTGAGAATAGATTGAAACAGCTCACTGAGGCAAAGCTTAAACTCACTGACCCCAAGAGGGAAGAAGAGTTGTTTTGGTTTGCCTCTAACATGTTCCCACTTATAATTTAATACTTTTGTTATCTAAAAAAAGCTCTATCTCATCCAATGCAGTTCAGATCACAATCTTCAGAATCCCAAAGTATAGAAATAATAAGCAGATTCAGGACTCTGTTCCTAATTATTTCCAATTTGAAGTCAAGTTATAGCAATGAGCGAAGAGTGAATTCAGCTACCAAATTTATTAAGGATTCATTCTTTTTTACATGTGTAGGAACAATCCCACAAAAGTTCATCAAATTGACTGCCTGCTAACAATTGCATTAGATTGTATATCTGTCTTGATTTTCTAATTTTATGGGAAGAGTTTTGGATTTAATTTTCTCTGGGTACTTACAAAAAAGGTCAGTGGTGCTGACTTTTATTTATTTGATGCTGATAAATTACTTATTAATGTGTACGAGTTTGTCCTTGTAGCATCATTAGTCACCCCTCTAAGTCTGCCACATTTTTATGTGTTTTGAGCTCTGAGTATCTGATGTTTCTTATGTTTTACTTCTCTCTAGCTGGGGAGGTCAAATGGAACAACATTTAACCAGAATACAGAGGTGTGAAGCTTATGGAATAAGTTCCTTCTCCTTCATCTCTAGGTTGTATTTTACACTTTTTTGTAGAAGTGATGTATCTTCCATCTCTGTTACTTCCACAGAAACTTCTGAGCAGCCCTAGTGAAATACTTGCATGAACAGCAGAGAACAAGGCAGAGGAGTAGAGGTGATTTGAGACAGTCTGGGAAGAGCTAGGAATATATTTTCTTGTCCCTGAAAATAGATGCTCTGTCTTGGGTAGAATAATACAATTGAGTAGAATAACACAGAATAATCCTTGTCTGTAGAATGTTGCCCCTGGTCCAGATCTTTTTTAAAGATCATTTGGCCCTTTTGGTCTGTTTGTTTGCTTTTTTCCCCTCAGGTATGATTAGATAATCTGACCTCTCCAGAAAAAAAAAAAAAAAAATCCTTTATGTATTGATGAACAACTCCATTAATATGTTGTTTTTATATTTTTTTAAATTTTTTTTTTAATTTCAAAAAATTATCATCACCTCTACCCAATGAAATCAGTAGAGAAGGAATAAACTTCAAGAATGATATTCAAGCAACCATTTTCTATTCAACTTCAATCGGAACAGCTATAAGTGTATTAGAAAGGGCTTAAATCTTTTTATCACCTTTTTATTCTCTTTCATGTTTGAATTACCCAAGTTACTGCTTCTAAGCCTTTATTTTATTCCTGTACAAGGGAAAAAAAACACAAGGAAACAATCTGTTAACACCCTGGTTCTTTCTTGAGATGATTTGCTGGCCAGTGAGTCAGCAAAAGAACCAGCTGTGATTCTTCTTTGTTCCTTTGAAAGTGTAATTTCTCTGCCTCACCCCAGTATGACTTAGGTGTTTGTTCCAGGCTGGTAGCCATTCAAACAATATTATGATGAAGTAACACAGAAATCTCTGCAATAAAAGGAAATTAGAAGTTATTACTGGCATTTGGTGATGAGCCAAAATTAAAAAAAATCAGCTGTTTTATACTGCACTCCATAGAGCCTTCCTGATCACAAAATAAATGCATGGTGAGGAAAATGATCAAAGTTAGAAGGCAAGTACATTGACCTCATCATTAGGATAACTGAAATTACTATAAATAGTCAAAGTATCCATATGAAGATTAAAAGATTAATGGAAAGCTCTTGCCCTTCATAACTCTGTCTTCTCTATACATACAATCTCACTTCATTTTAAAATTTTAATTGAATACCTAATTTATTTTTATTTGGCACTTGGGCCACAGTCAGTGTTATACACAACACACAGGTACCTAAAATGCTCGTTTTGTTTGTTTGCTTGGTAGTTTTTTTTTGTTTTCTCTTTTTTGTTTTTATTTTTTTGTATTTTTGTTCTTTTGTTGTTGTTCTTTTGTTATGTTTTTGTTTTTTGTTTAAAAGGCACAAAGTAGAAATTAATTCCAAATCGAGACTAAAAACTCCCCACTGTTTTTACCCAAGGAACTGGATAAGCAGGTAACCAGCCAGCTCTCTTACCTGCAGGCCTATTTTTCTGATATTCCAGCTCTTCAGTGAGGAGGGAGAGAATCTGTCAGAAAGATCACATAGATGAGAGGGACATGATGCTTTCAATCAGTTGTTGCTTGTGTTGACTTTTTTTTTTTTTACATAAAATATTTGGATTATTCTATCTTTTCATATTTCTTGAAGAGAATTGCTCAGTTGAAGAAAGTAAAAAAAGCTTTTATGTGTTCTCAAAATCTCTAAATAAACTAGCAGTTTGCACCATGCAGGAAATTAACACCTTTCACAGCACTAAGGCGTAAACCAAGAAAAAAGTATCTGTTATATTTGTAGAATTGTAAAATTTTAGTGGTTTTTTTTTTACATTTAAATGGTCACTGAGAAGGCCGAGAGAGATATAATCCAGAAGCTATATAAAATGTTTTTTGCAATGGTAAACTCTGTTCTGTTGTAGTTGAGCACTAAGTAAAGCTGTGTTTTCAGTAAAAAAAAAAAAAAAAAAAAAAAAAAAAAACAAAAAAACAAAGGCATTTCTATTATTGTAGATAGAAAGAAAAAATTTTAACAATTTTGTGAACATTTTCAGCCGTTTCAACTGCTTCAATTCATAAGGCCAAAGAACGAGTCCCTGCTGCATTTCCAGCAGAGATGAGAACCTCTGATTATAAACTTGCCTTATTCCAAGGTGACTGACACAAAACTATCCTCTGGTCCTGTCTTGAGCTAAACCTGGAGAACAAGGCAGGGCAGCACACCTGAGGTGTGGGCAGCTGCCTTTGACCTCCACTCAGAGCAGCTGCAGCCTTGGGGCAGCAGAGGGCTTGGCTGGGACCCTTCTAGAAGAGGGCAGCTCCTCTGCAGAAAGGCAATTTGAAGGCTAATCTCCCATCTGCCATTGGCTTCAAGCATCAAGTTAGTAATGACCCACAGGAGGCCCTGCCCTCACCCTCTCCCTCACACATGTTCCTTTGAAAGGAATGGCTGCACCTCTAGCATCAAATGAAGTTGCTTTTTTCTTCATTCTCCAGTCAGATCCCTTCCTCCAAGGAGCCTTGCTGGGCTTAATGGGACCCACTCATCTTGTATGACACTACACAGGGTAAGGGAATGAGAACATTGTAGACAGGAATAACCAAATCACTGGCTGTTCCAAATTAGCAATTACATTAAACAGTGCTGTGGTTTGACTTAGCTGGCCATCAGGTGCCCACCAAATTACTCTATCCCTCACCCTCCTCAAGAGAGCAGTAGAAGAAAATACAATAAAAAACTTGTGGGTCAAGATAAGGACAGGGAGATCCCTTACCAGCCATGGGCAAAACAAGCTCATCTTCAGGAAATTGATTTAAATTATTGTCAATTTAAACAGCACAGGGCAGTGAAAAACATCAAGGAATTTTTAAGTGCCCTACCCTTGCTGAACTCAGCTTCAGCTCTGACTCTTTTACCTCTTGCTCCCAAGCAGTGAAGGGGATAGGGAATGGGGGTTCATAACATTTAATCTCTGCTCCCCGGCTGCAGGAGCATCTCTGTTCCCCCTGGGCTGCAGGTGGATCTCTGCTCCCCCTGGGCTGCAGGTGGATCTCTGTTCCCCCTGGGCTGCAGGGGCTCAGCTGCTGTCTGTGGCTGCACCAGGGCTCCAGGGAAATCTCTGCTGCAGCACCTGGAGCAGCTCCTGCCCCTCCTGCACTGACCTGGGTCTGCACAGCTGTTTCTCTCACATTCTCACTCCCAGATGTTGCACAATGCATTTCCGACTTTCCTGAATATGTAATCACAGAAGCGCTACCGAGATGGATCAACTTTGTGCAGTGGCAGATCCACCTTGGAGATGTCTGAAACTGTCTCTGTCCACCACGGGAGGAATTTCTGGTGTCTTCTCACAGAAGTCACAGCTGCAGCTTTCCTGATACCAAAATCTTGCCACATAAACCCAGTTCAAATGGTCGTGGGTAACGCATGGCTGAGTGCTAAACACCACAGCAGTTCATTCATCAGGGTGAACATCCTGCTGCCTTTAGAGGTTTAGCACAGATGCAACTTCACCTCTTACTCTCTTGCCCACAGCTTTCCCTGCTCTGCCCTTTGCCCCATGGGCCCTGTTTAAGCATCACTGACTTGCTCCTTTCTAGCCTACACCTTCTCACATCACCCTTTGCAAAATGCATCTCTTCTGTAACGGTGTCTGTGTATCTTTGCTTCTTATTGTGCAATAACTGAAGTTTGATTACGCCTTGAAGGGGTGAAATTTTTCAACTGAGACCTTTTCTTTAGACAAAATAATCATTTAGGTTGATTTAAACTGCCTCTCAGTTAATTTGAGTATTTCAACTGGAAAAAAAACTCATGTCAAAACATGCTATTTGCAAAAACATTTAAAACATATTTCAATATTAAATATAAATAAATTTGATTTTAATGAAGAAAAAAATAAACTTTTAGACCTTTGGTGAAAATCATTCTGTACACAGAATTTCAATTAACTCTGCCCCAGCCAAAACCAGCACAGAATCACACTCTCCCCAAGACAGTTTGCTGATATCCCATAAGAGCCAATATTAGCAAGGTCTACAATAACCAGCTGGAAGGAAGAAGGAAGGTTACCCTTAATGAGTTCTCTCATTTAAAAATCATCCCAGTTCCCAGAGCTTTAAAAAAGGTGTATAATAGGTATAATAAATATATAAAAGGTATAAAATAGATATAATCAAGGTCTCTGTAAGTAAATAAAAAGCTTTATGGTTGTTTTGGACTGTATATGAGTTTATATTGCAAAAGCATTCACCAAAATTATGTATTAGCTCTTAGTCGTCTGCATAATTATTTTTATCTGTTATATTTATCTCCTTCACTTTGTGTTGTTTGTCTACAGGATCTTCACCCACATGGATTAAGGTGATATTAAAAAAAACTGTAATAAAGACATGGTTATTTCTAACATTATTATTCCATTTGTATTCATAAATATCCTTGCACATATTTCATGCAGTCCAAGACATCATTTGATGTCTTTAACAAAGAAAAGCTACTCTTGTGTCTTCACTAAACCAGTTTGTTGATAACAAACAGATTTTAACTAACATTTGGACTATCCATGATTTCAAACACACAGATGGAATCAATAGCTGTTTGCTATGTAACAGAATATGTCTAACATAACAAATATGCCCAGAGTGTAAAACAAGAAAAGAAAGTAAAGAATGAAGTAAACCAACTTGAATGAGTCAGATAATAATGTTTACATATGTGCTTGTCTTAGTCCTTGTAATCAATAAAAACATTTCCATGAGAAAATAATTCCATATCAATGAAATAAACTAATTTTCAAAGTCAACTAAAGAAAAGAGTCAAATAACATATACATGATAACTTGTAAGTAAACATCTCCGGATGTTTTTCAACTTAAACAAACAAAAAACCCCACCCAAACCACACAACCCCCTTGGTTTTTTGTAAAAATCTCTTAGATAAAAAGGCCCATCAGCAAATTTACAGCATCAAAATTCCTCCGCTCTGAACCTTTGTTCAAGCTTATTATATTTCTGTAAGGTGATCACATCCTCTGAACCCTAGATTAGTCGACACATTTGGAATATCTGAACCCCCCTGGAGTCTGATTTCAGTGTTGAAGGAACTCTTGACCTGACCTTTCACTGTTATTGGGAGGAATTCAGCTGGAAGGAGTCTGGACTCAGCACAGCTCCTGGGTTGAAGTGCTCTGATTTCACCAACATGTGCCAGCAGTTCTCCTTCACACAGGACTTGAGAATTTTTCTCTAGTCTGTTCATATAAATGAATATTTCACAGGAATTATATATTCAAGAATTTGATTTTCGTTTGTTGATGAATTCTTATAAAGAGTATAAAAACATAATTAAGCTTTTATAAAAGTATCTTTTCCACAGGTGGAGCTACCATCTTCACAGCTTAATGTAACACCTTGCAGCTTAATATACCCCAGAACAAGCAATGCCAATGCAATAGCAAATACATTTTACCAGTGTCCAGTCTTTCAGGCATAAGAAATCATGACTGTCTTTACTAATTATGGTAAGCAGAAATTTTGAGCAGAAATGAGCTGTTAAAGGCATTGAAAATGAGTTTTTATAGTTTCATTTTGAAGGAATGTTCACATTTAATATCTATAAAGGAGGAAGTTGGGTTTTTATGATACATTTCTCCACTACAAATAATCTCTATTGGTGCAATTTTTTAGTGAAAAGACTATGTAAAATAATGGATACATAACATTCATAAAACTGTGGAAATGCATATGTTTCAAATTTAAAGTAGCCTTTAAATTTTAGAGACAGACTATTGTTGAATTCAGTTTTCATTTTCAGATTTAAATAATTACTCAGCTGATAACTTTGCTATCACTTACCAGAAGATGGTCAAATAGGAAAATTCCAGGAGCCTGCTTCTTTCACTTCTCTATCCCCTTTTAGCAATTTCAGATATAAATAATTAATATATGCATGAGGGTTAAAAATAACTTAGGACTGAATCCATTCATATAATAATCATGTACAATAATTTGTAGTACTACTTAATTTGTAGTACTACTCATGATATAAAAATTTAGTCCAATTTTTCACAGGGTAATTTGCTTTGGTCCCAGAGTAATTTAAAAACGCCTCCATCTTCTTGGCCTGGGGAGAAAAAGATTTTATCTACTCTCTGTCTTTAAAATAGCAATATTCTTTATCAGTTTCACAATTAAATATGGTTCATATAAAAATATGTAGGGTTAAAATTTTAGAAACTATCTGAAAATAGTTGATTTTGTTTTGATTTTGTTTTCAGAGCATATTTTATACAGTGTACCACTGAAGGGTTACATCCTTCCTCTCTTTTTAAACATGATAATTACTTTTCTTGCTGTTTTCTGTTTTCTGATATAGGAACACATGTTTTCTATTTAGGCACTTCAGCAGTTACTGAAGTCTGGAAAAAAATTTCCAAAGCATTAATTATCTCCTTCAGATCCTGAGCTCATCAATGCTCCAGTCAGTGTCTGGGCTAAAGGCAACACAGCACAGCTGAAACACAAACCTGGGTCTAGCTTAGGACAAGAGGAGCCAAACCCTCACCTGCAATGCCAGATAAACCTTACAGAGAACCCCAGGTATCCTCAGCACATCATTTCTGCAGTACCAAAACATGATTGCATGTTTAACCCCCCAAGGATCAGCTTCATTTTTAAGAGCTCAGCTTTTTTTTTTAAGAGCCAGAGGTTTAAACTAAACAGTGTTGTATGACAGACCAAGTGAACAGGGCATTTTTTGGTTTTGAGGTTGAGCCTTTATTTCAGTATACTGAAGGCTAATGAGGGATTATCTCTTACCATTGCAAATTGCTTGGAATTGCTTCTTATTCTTTCTTTTTCAGTGTCTCAGAAAATATATTGGTCTGTTTAAAGAGTTTCAGGATTTGGAAGGACAAAAGGAGTTACATGAAAGAATACTGTAGGGTTGGGTGTTTTTCAGTATTTTTTCCTTTCTGTTGTTAATAGAGACTCACTCTACCCCGCCCCCCCCCTTTTTTTTTTTTATTTGAAGTGCCATTAGCTTTCAATAAGAGGTTTTTAAACTTAAACTTGAGATTACTAAAATTGACTTTTGACTTCTTGATATTAATTTTATGATTAGTTTAATGATACTAAAAATCCATACAAAAGGCTGCAAGGTTATGCTAATTTAGCAGTTACATCTCCTGATAGTCTTAATTATGTTATTTTTCTAATCCAATGTAATATTTTAAGCCTCTGTAACATTAAAAAATGTTAAGGAACTATTTTCAGATGTCACTATGACCTTTTAAAATACCTAATCTAGCTATTTAAAAGCTTTATAACTCATGGTCTTATTTTAAAAGGAGTGTGGGAGGATAATCAAATAAAGTATTCTCCTACTGAGCAAAAAAGAGAAGTGTACTAATTCTACATTAATAAGCACACTTATAGAAAGTTGTCCTTCAGTACAATTGAATACCAGAATATTGCAATAACACAATACTACTTAAGTGTCCTTCAAGGTACCTCTATTTGTGGTTAGACATCCATGTAAAATTCCTTCCATCACATTTTCATTTTTTTTAGTTATTTTTATGATCCACATACACGCTTCCATATGGAACCTTATTTTTATGATTATGTGAAATATATGTCTGGTCTAAGTAGATTTTTCTCCAAGTATGCAGCCAAAGATAGCCACCAGACAGTGTGTATTTCCTGGACACACACACTATAACATGCACATTATAACACACATTTGTGTGTTATATCCACTGGATGCACAGAGCTGCATAGTCACAGACACTCACAGGTGTCATGTGTAAAAAATGTTTGCCTCATGGGCTTCAGATCAGAATTGGAAATGTGTTGATTTAGTAATAACATAAATAACTGGAAATTCATGAATCAGTTCAGGATGTGATTGTTGTTAAACCAGATGAACCACAACATGAGACACAAGACTTGGACAAAGAGCTGCAGATTTTGAAATACCTACTGTAACTGATGCTTAAATCACACATCCTCTCACAGGATGTGTGGGTTTCAGGCACAAATACCTCTCTGGCCAGTCCCTACTTGCACCTCCCTCCCATGGGAGACAGGGGTGCTCCAGTGCTCTGTGCCCAGGATGTTCCCTGCTGCTCCCAAACACGTGCAGGGGAGACACTTTCCTGGAGGGAGCACCTGGGGGACCCTCCCAGTTCTCCAGCTCTCCCTCAGAAACCAAGTGGGTGCCTGCTCCCTGGGCTGTCACAGGGAAAAATGCTCAACACAGCCTGGAAATAGTGTTGCTGCTAGTTTTCACAATATTACCTATCAGTTACTGGAAGTTTTCATTGTCTGAAGTCCAACTAAGAACCATTGTAAGATGATTCCCCTGAGTAGGAGCTCTATCTCTCCTGTGCAGACTCACAAAGGGTAACAAGGAGTCCAGAGAAGCTCAAATGTTGGAAGTTCTTATGTTTTACCTTATTGCTGCCTCCACACTTTGACAACTTAAATTTGAAAAAAAAAAAATTAAAATTATCCTGGCCCAAGAGTTAAATAATCTTGCTGTGAAGATATCAAGGAGTGAAGATCTGTCATCTCTTCAAATGTTTGTTTCCACCAGGAGCTTCCTACCGTGTACATATATATGCAAATATATATACAAATACACATACAGGTACAGGTAGATGCATTCTTTCCCATAAAGCAGCATGCTTTTTAAAAAAAAAATCAGACTCTAGCATCAGGTGGTATATTCTTCAGCACTTGAATATTTTAGCATTACAAAGGCACTCATCAGTGGCAAACTGAGCTCTCTAGGTGTCACAATAGGAGGCAATTTCTTCTATCACCCAATAATTTTCACACTTTTCTTCCAGTATTCTTTCCTAACTTTGTTTTTTATCAATGCAATAAAAAAGGAAAAATTACCTCCCAGACCTTTTTGGTTTTCTATTGCCTTTTTATGATTGCACTATGCATTTGAATCACAAAGGTACAGTGCAGACTCATTCTGAATTGTCCACTAAACATAAAAATAATTTTCCTAGTAGTGTTTCTCTAATGTGCCACACCGGTAAGACAAAGTAAGACACAACTTGAAGTGGACCTGAATGCTGGCATTCATTTAAAAATCAGCAAGATTAAAGCTTTTCATATGTTCTAGGTAATCCTGAAGGAAGGAGGGGTTGGCCTTGGTGATTCATATGGGGTCCATATGAATCCAACTTGAGATATCTATGATTTCATGAGTTATTTCCTCTGTTCACTTGTTCCCTCCCACAGCACTAAGTTCATAGGTCTCAACTTCGCAGGGTGATCACTGTTGGTCTGGCAAGGTCAGGTAGAAAATGTTATTGTTTCCTGCTCTTCAGCTGCTCAGTTACCTGTTTGAGGTGCCATTGAATAAAATCTCTGGGCATCCCCATCATTTGACTCCATATCTCTTGGTGACTCCTCCTCCAGCTGTCATCTTTCCCTTCTTTCATAACTTTCTAAGATCATCTCTTCTCTTCAGAAACCTCTTCAGTGTTATTTCAGGATTACCTCTTCCTTTCAGACTCCAAGTCCCTAAGTTTAAATAGAAAATACTTTGCATAAAGGAAATGTCTGTTCAGTCTCATAACTAATCAGCAGTTCTGTCTCTTAGTTAGATAGTTTAAAGTTTAGGTTTGGACATTCACCCCATTATACACAGGTGCCCTACAATATGCTGCCTGCTGACACTCACATTTCAGCTACTTTTAAAACTGTCAAAGAAAACAGTGTCTACATCCATCATGCAATGTGTATGGCTGCTGTTCCTATCAGGTATCTAAATTTCCTATTGGTTGTCTTTAAATTTCATTTTGTCTAAATATGTGTTCCCCAAAACTATTCAATATATATGATCTGTCTCACCCAGTTTTAGACCTTTAAAAAGTTTCAGAAAAGTTTCTGAAACTGGACCTTCAATGTGACCATTGGTAAGCCATGTGCCTAAGCAGCATTTATCATTTATAAAGATCTAGTTAATGAAGTTCTTGGAAACTAGACCAATATTCTGTCATGCTGCTCTGGATGCCTTCAGCTGCCTTGGGCAGCTGAATTTGCTCTAGAACATCACGTCTCTGTTGATTATAACTTCATTGACCATAATGAGAGCTTAGACAGATTTTATGCTTTTGGACAGTCTGAATTTTGTCTGACACAGTAATTTATGTTGACATATAAATATAAATGTCATGAGTCAAATCCTGTCCCACCAGCCTAGCTATGTTTATTATATCTTGTCCCTCTTTAATCTGGATAGGAAGACAACATTCTCTCCCCTTTTCTTCTAATTGCTGAGAATCTAAACTGTTTATCTGAAGATATACAGTAAATTCTTAGATAACTAAAATTAGATGAGATATGTTCTACTCTGGTTCAAAAGTGCAGTACTTTCCATTATTTAGAGATTTATTTTTTAATTTTTTTTTATTATTATCAACCTAGCTGGCCATAATATATATATAAAATTTTATTTATTTATTTATTTATTTCAAATCTTTTATTTCCAATATGTTTCTTATTTTTATTTAAGACAGTTTTAGCTTCTAATAAAAAATTCTAATTGTAGGCAGACTGGTAGGTTACATAGACTTGGAAGACTTCCTAATGCAAAGAGACTCATCCTCATCCAAAAGGTTATTTATACTCTTGAAAAGCATAGTTTGGCCTAGGGGCTTTTATTAGGGAATCATTACAGTTCAAATCCATAGCTGTTTTCCCATCTTGTATGATATCCTGATCCTAGAAGCCATGTGGATTGCAATTTATAGGACAGGGGAAATTTATACTTGAAAATGTCCCTTATATAAATCCTGTATTTCATGGGAAAAAAAAAAAAATTGTAGCAATTATGACAATTTTTGTTTGTTCTGGTTTTGTTTTCAAGGCTGATGAAAAAGAATATTCAGTTTGAAGCTTTTTACTATATCCTTTTGCTTAATAGGGAACATAGTGGACAACCTTATTATTTAGAGCACCTATCATTATACAGGATATAGATAAGAAATAAAGCCAAGTATAAAACAACAAAGATGAACAATAGTCCTTAAACAGGCACTTCTAAAATGTGAGAATTTTTATCTTTAAACTCAGACTGAAATTTAGTTTGACTGCTGTTCTTACAAAAGTAAGCAATGTCATCTTAGTTTCTGCTTCAGATTTGTCTAGGACTCCAAGCTGACATATTTCATTTTAATTAGCTATTCTATATTTGCTTTTCTTACTTAACGAAACATCAGTCCTCTATATACAAAGACAACCTCTTCAGGTTACCTTGAGGTCAGCATCATAAATATAACAAGGGAAGAGCCACAACCTACATACAGAGCAGGCTTGTTGCTGACAGGACTGCAAGCAAAACAGAATACTGCAAAACTGAATCATGTTGCTCCAGTGACAAGGATCCAGGGATGAGCTGGGCCTTCCTCCCACACAGGCTAAAGAGAAGAGTGATACATAACTGGGGGAGGAATAAGGCTAAGAGAAGAAGGAACGTGCTGGAGAAGCTTAGTTCTTTCTCTTGGAGGGCAAATCGAGACAGTTGCTGAAAGAATATTTTAGTTGGGTGCCCTGCTCTGAACAGCAGTTAACAGCAGTTAACCTCCTCCTAATCACACTGCAGCCCTATCTTTTTTGGTGTACTCTGGAACCTGCTGATTCAGGTGACTGGATCATTGTTAACTCCATCAGCGTCTGGAGCTGGCTCTGTCATCAGCTTCACAATGGGCAGTTATCACAAGGACTATCCATCTTACCTGTCACAAACAAAATGCTACCTTTTTTAAACTTTATTTATTCAATATCACATTGTATGGTTAGAATGAGAAGTTAAATATTTCCTGAGGAGATAATTATTTTATTTTGATGAGAGGTTCTAGTTAGGAAGAAACAAATCTTTTTGGTTTTCCATGGCTGTAGTTTTCTAAGGAACCTTTAACTGGAATTGAGACCCAAAGTCAAAAATCAATTTGCTGTTTTTTTGAAATAATTTCTAGGAAAAAAAAAAAAAAAAATTGAAGACATCTTTTAAGTGTTTTCCAGAAAATAAATATTCAGAAATATAGAATAAGGACTGTTCTTATTAAATTATCCGGTCTGCAGCAAGCAAATCCTTGAATAATATTGAATAGTGAAGAAGACAAAAAAGATTATGCCACGGATCTAAAGAATATAACACACTTTCAGAACCAGACACCAAATGGAGATTGAGAAACAATGGGCATAATTTGAAACAGAAAAAGTCCATGCTTTTAAAGTAAAGTCAAAAATGAAAACATTTTGCCTCAGAGAAATGTCAAATAGTTGAACATGTTGCCCAAAGAGGTTTTAGCAGCAGTACTTTTGAAATTGGGATGAAACTTGGAACAATTTTGTCTGACTTCATAGTTGACACGGTTCAATGTATTCAAATCTCAAAAAAACAGAATTGGAAGAGGAGGTTGAAACTCTTTGTTCATTTTTCTTAGTAGTTTCAATGTTTCTGCCCAAAGGACCTGAGAAAAGATAAAATGTAGTTCATATTTTCCAAATATAAATAAGGATAGAATCCAACCCTTTTTAATGTGTTCTAGAGGAGATAGAGTAGTTTCCTGGAGTCCCAGGAAGTTCATTGTTAACTAAATATATAGAAACCACCTCCATTTTGTTAAAATCCCTGTGTAATAAAAGAAGAGATTGGGGAAATGTCAGGGAAAAGTACCCTGTGTTCTTCCTTCATATTTACACTCAGCATGTGTATGCCTCAGAACTTTTGGAATCAGGATAGACCTTTAGTCTGAATCAGGCCATCTGAATAATCATATTCTAAATAATGATTGTGATCCTGAAGGAAACACAGCAACACACAGGCTGAGAGACACACAGGCAGAAAGGGTACTGTGGTTCAACATTAATTCTCTTTGAGCTTGTTTGCCTTCATTATGCATATATTATGTACAGAATCCAGATCAGAGTACTCAGCATTCCATCTTGATTACTTGAAATCCCAAACTGAATACATACTTTCCCAGATTCTAATATATTAGGATGTAATTAAGTGGGATAAATTAAAACTAAGCAAACCCTATGGTGTGTAAGAGTCTCACAGTTAAACTTCATTTGTAAAAAAATGGCTCTGAGATATAATTAAAAGGCAACCCTCTAAAACAAAGGATGTATTAAACATTTGTTCTTTTGATTTTATCTTGACAGCTGCTACTAAGAAAAAAAACCCCAAAAACCTCCAGCCAAAGAGAAAAGATTGTTACATCCTCTAGCACCAATACTCAGTACGAGTGTTCAGATACCATTAGATTATTGGGATTGTGATGGATCACAAATTGGTCATTATGACAGCAGAGTAAGGGAAAAGAGATTTTCATCACAGAATGTACAAATGGTAAAGAATTAATTTAAAGTTAATGAGACAAGTTCTCCAAAGCTAACAGGGTAGACTGTTGAAGATAGGTTTATATTAGATATGACAACTAACTTTCATGTATGAAGATGCTATAGGGAATAAACAAAGCTTTCTTTTTAAGTGATACTGCTTTCAATTCTTTCTAATGTGCACTGATTTCTTAAAGATTTTGATTTAAAAAAACATTATTTTATTTGTGCTATTTGTTTTATTGTTGTTGTTGGTTTGGTTGTTTGTTTTGTTCTGTTGTTTGATTTTTTTCCAAATATACCTCTGAAGTATATATGAAGTAAGGAATAGTAAAGATTCATTTATTGGTTGATGTATATCCCTTTTGTCTCATTACACTTGACAATGGAGACAGGTAGACTCATCAGACTGGAAATTTAGATCAGATTTTTGCTCTGATCCTCATATCCCAAACACAGACTGTACATAGTTTTCTATTAAGGTATCTTAACCAAATGCCTATAATTTTCAGCAGCTAAAAGCATGGGTTGAATACATTGAATGTACTTATTTTATAGGTGTATAAATTAAGCTTCTTTAAATTCTCCTAGTCGCCTTAAACCTTGGATTGTTTGATATTTTCTTTTAGGGATTGATTACTTTCCTAGAAGGAAAAGATGCTCTTTACTGAAATGGAATATTGAGGAGAAGCAAATAATCTAACTATGCCACACATCTGAATAATCTGATTATTATCACATAATACTGGCAATAGATATGGTCCTGGATATCACATCTTGTGCTTGTCTTCAAGAAAGGCCTTAAGGCCTGTTTGAGGTCTGTGGTCTTGCAGCTCATCTCTGTAGTGGCTGATATTATGGAATAGGATTAAGAATAAGATCTTCCTTAAATGCAACTGAATGTGTGTGTTAGTCACAGTTAACTTTTTCTGTCTTAAAATTGCATGCCTAGACTAAGGTTGTTACCTATGTTTCATAAATATCCATGAACTCATGGATCTCTGAGCATGTCTAGTGAAAAGTCTAGTGAAAGGCATCCCTGTTCACAGCAGGAAAGTTGGAACTAGACTATCTTCAAATTCCCTTCCAACCCAGGCCATTCTATAATTCTGTGACCTATTGTCTATGAAAGGATGAGGGGAATTTCAAAGCATGAACCAGGGTTCTTCAAGAGAGGTAGGATGAATTGCTATGTTCAATCTTCCAAAGCAGCCTGATGAAATGTAGCTTAAACCAGACACTTGATTTTTCAGCTGGTTAAAGCTAAATAAAGTGAACCTGACTGTAAGGTTCCTTATTTCTGGGGAACTTATAACAATTCTGCTGAAAATATGAAAGGCTTTAAGGTACTCCATTGTATTTCGTATTCTGTCTAATGAGAACATCCACTTGAGGTTAAAATAAAAGTTTTTCATGCTGTTTAGGAAGATTGAAGTATGTTTTAATGTGTTAAGTGGGGACTGGGAACTCAGTGGAGTTGTTTGGGGTTTTTTAAAATCTTGTAATATTTCTTAGACAAGGGGGACTAAAAAACACATTGCAAATAATCTCTTAGCTAAGAAACTAAGCCCCCCTCCAGAGCCTTATCCTGTCTAAGGAGCTGATTCCAGTCAGAGACCAATTTTGTTGTAAATCTATCAGTATTAATGCTCATAAAATTGAGTAGTAAAACTCAAAGTACCATACTGTATGTCTTCACAAACCAAAATGTCAATTTTAATTTGAAAATTATGAATATAAATTCTACACCTGCTGACAAATGCATACTGTGCTTATTATAAGTCCAGTTAATCAAAAGGAGGCAAGGTCCATCCTGGGGCCTCACCACCTTCAAACTCAGAAATTCAGACAGATTTTGTTGAATATGTTGTAGTGGGGTGACCATGGCTGGATGCCAGGCATTCACCAAAGGTTCTCTATCACTCATCTCCAGAGCTGAACAGGGGAGAGAAAATAATGAAGGGTTTATGGGTTGAGATAAGGACAGGGAGAGATCACTCAACAAATACTGTCACGGACAAAACAGGCTCTAATTAGAGATATTAATTGAATTGATAACTAACAAAATCTAAGCAGGGTAATGAGAAGTAAAGTAAAACCTTGAAAAATAACACCTTAAGAAACCCCACCTTCCCCTCATCCCTGCCTCCTTCCCAGCTCTACCTCCTACCCCAGCAAGGAGACACGGAATGGAGGCTGTGGTCAGTTCATCACCCACTGCTTCTCCTGCTGCTCAGAGAGGAGTCATTCCCCTGCTGCACCCTGGGTTCCCTCCCACAGGAGACAGTTCTACATGGAATTCCCCAATGCCAGTCTGTTGCTGTCTGATGAGGACTGGCAAATAATGCAGCAACACAGGCTTCATGCCAAAAGCAGAAGAAGAAGCGATTTATTGAAAAAATATGGCATTTATATAAGATAGATTGTGCAAAACAAAGTAGAAAACTCTCATTGGTCCAAGAAGGCAACACCTCTTTGAAAACATGCTTTCTGTAAAACACCACGACACACACAGCTCGGTGGTCAACACCAGATATTTATCTGTGTTGTTCTTTCTTCCTTCTCTTGTTTTGTCTCGGAGAAAAATTTCCAGCCTGGGAAAGGTCCGAGCTGGAGCTGAGAAAGCCAACAGCCTGGGGAAAATCCAGGTTGGATTTTTCCACGAGTCTTCAGCAGTGTCCACATCAGTCCATCCCGTGGGCAACAGCCCTCATCAAACGGCTGCAGATGCACTCTTCCATGGGGTGGAGTTCTTCAAGGACACATTGCTCCAGCATGGGAGCAGGGCCCTCTCTCCTCAGCTCTCTCCCTGGGTCAGATCCTCCTCTCAGGCACCCACCTGCTCCAGCCTGGGGCTCCTCCACCGATGGATGAATCTCTGCACCCCCTGTGGGCCCCCTTAGGCTGCAGGGGACAGTTCCTTCCCCATGGTCATCACCACAGGCAGCAGGGGAATCTCTCTTTCAGCACCCAGACCATCTCCTGTCCCTCCCTCTCCACTGACCTTGGTGTCTGCAGAGTTGTTCCCCTCACACGTTCTCACCCCACTCTTCTCTCGCCACAATTACAACAGTGCAATTACTTTTCTCTTCCTCTTCAGTATGCTATCACAGAGACATCACCATGATTTCTAACTGGACCCCTTGGCCAGGGGCATGTCTATCTTTGGAGCTGGCTAGCATTGGATTTCCCAGATGGAGGAACTTTCTGGCAGCTCCTCACAGAAACTGCCCTTGTACCCCTCCCCTGGCCAAAGCCAGGCCAAGCAAACCAAATAAAATGTATAGAGCCAAAGAAAACCTTGAGGAAGATTGGGGTATGTGATGCTCTTTTTGGACATCTATTGGCAATTATTAATGTCTTTCTCAACAAAGGGAGGGAACAACTAAGAATCTCCTCTGCAGCTCTCACGGAGGATGATTCACAGTATGCAGAGATGATTCACTTGAGCTGAAGTCCTACACAGTACCAACTAAGAGCTGCAGAAACAGGCTTGAAAAAGTTCATTGTGCTCAGCAGACAAATGAATAGTGAGCCTTCTGTCTGCAGCTCTTGGGACACTTGTATTTCTGTGCCACAAATACCTTCATTAAAGATTAATGATATCTTGTAGCAAAGCTGCAGGTCTCTGGCTCTTATCACAAGAGAATTTCCCTGTGGCCTTAAAGGAAATTGTGCTGTAAATGTATGCATAATTTCTAGGAGACCTTTTTCAAGTATTTTCAGTTATTTTACATCTTGATATTTTCAGCTTAAAACTCTTTGTATATTTTATGTACAAAATTTCTTATGCCTTTTAATTTCTGGAAACAATAAAGCAGCTTAGTAAGAAGGGGAGTCTATGCACACTGCAAATGATTTAACTCCATCTATACTCCTTTATTAACAGCAATTACTTATATCCTCTCTGAACCTACTGAGGTTAGAGGAATGAATGTTGTTGCCTCTGGTGGACTGTGACTAAACAAATACAGTATAATGCAGAAGATACTGCTGAACATATCCAAATCTTTTGAATCATGCAAAGAACTTCTCAGTAAAGCAGTGTCTAAATGAGTCACTTGCACCTTCAAAATGTGAAGATGCTTTATTTGGATATCCCCCATGTTTGTAGCTTCCCATCTGCATTAATCCTCTGTTTTGTAGTATTGATTCTCAGGTGTGAAGCTGCTCTAGTTGTCCCTGTGCTGTTCCCATTACTGCAGGAAATACAGTGGTGACTGTGAGTGGTGAGAAAGATTACTGAACAGTTTTGGAGGGTACATTTCTAAGTCAGACCAGTTTATGTACCAGCTTAATCTTACCCCTCAGCATTGTGTACTCAGCTCTAAAAGATTATTTCAGCATGCACAAGATCTACAGGAAAGTGGAGGGTCTCCTGAAGAGCAGATATCTTTATCCCTGGAAGCTGCCTACCTTTTCCCATTGAATGAGAATGGGCAGTGGCAGCTATTGATATTGGGGGTCAAGTAATACCTTGAAACGAAGATTATGAGTTGTTCCAAGAGCTGAGACTTAATCAGACAATTAATTACTTTAATCTTGTTATTTTTGTATTTCAGATGTCAGTAATATTACTACCAAATAACTAAAAATACAGCCCAAGAACCTCAGTGGTTAAGTGTGTGCTGCAAATATCAACATACACTGCAAGGATGGAGCAGGCAACTCACCACCAAGAACTTGTATTGCAGTAGACTCCAAGTTGTCTTGATCTACATGGGGTTAAATTAGAAACATAGAGGTACCATTTTCTCTATATAATATTTTTCAAGATTACTATATGAGTAATGTTTACAACAAGGCATTATCGTATTGGAACCTTCATTAATTAACAACTTGGGAGTCATTAAATATTTAATGAGACATAACTGCTCTCTGCAGAATGGACACAGATGGCAAGGCTGTGAGAAGAAGAGGTGTGGAAGTAGTAGTATTGTGTAGCCATGGAAACACTGCTTCTCTTTCTTCCTCCCTTCTCCCTTTTAGGTTCAGTAATGCTGCACATCATTAGGGTGTCTGCCTCTCCTGACAATGGCAACTTTGCAGTGTCAGTCAGTAAATCTCTGTATCCATTCATACTGTCAGCACTAAGTGATAGAAAGCCTGGGGAAGATGTGAGATGCATACCAAACAGGCTTTGTCTCTGTGACAGTCTAGTCACGTATTCTTATGCAACTGTCAATTTTGAGGCTCAATTCAATAAGAAAGAACAAAATGGAACAGGTCTGGCTAGACAGTGTTCTGTTAGTGTAGTTTCTAAAGTTCATTTCAGTGCTCAAGTAAGCAAAAATGCTGAAAATATGGGACTTGACTGTGTGGGTACACAGGATAAATGGAATAAAGGTGTGGCTGAAGTCTGGTTAGAAACAGTTTTGTTAATCCACTGCAGTCAGACCTTAGGGTTGGTGTTTAGCTGTGCTAAACTTGATGGTGATTTGCTTTTGAATTGGAATCAAAAAAAGTAAAATCCTTGAATGTCAGTTATTCTCACACAGAGCTGTTCCCATGTGTACCAAGAGCACTTATTTATGCCTAGCAAAAAGCCTTATAATTATAAGAAGCTGAAGCAGGGGGAAAAAAAAGGCTGAGTAAAAATAGAATAAAAATTCAGTCTAAATGCACTGAAAAAAAAATTCAACATGAGCCATACCCTCACCCTTTCCCTCTCATTTTTAACAGTAATTAAACCAATTCTAAATACTGTACTTAACTCATTTGGAGTAAGAGGTTCCAGGAGGCGATGGAAAGACATTAATTTATGGATCTGCCAAGTAGAAGGAATAATCCCATAATTTTAACACAGATTTCAGTTTCTTAAACCTTTTAGCCCCACCGAGTGTGAGGACACAAATGATGACATCATAAGAGGCAAGCACCAGAGTAATTACTAACTATTCTAATAGAAGAAAGGGAATGAAAATAACTTGGGCTTAATTTGCACAGGCAAATGCAGAAATACATGCCCTGCACATGTACTACCTGCAGTATGCATTGGGGAAACATGATTTCTGCAGACCTTGTCTCTACATCTTTCCCTCTGCATAGGAAGCAGTGCTGTTGGGAAGGGAGGTGCTCCTGTAGAGAGTGCTCCTTAGAGCCAGGAGGATGCTGATGAGACAATGTCTGAGTCACTGTCTGCTTCCTGATCGACTTCTGGGTCAGCACAAAGCCACACAACTAACAACCCCAAAAGCACTCATTTATCCAAAACCATAAAACTAAATAAAGCACAGGACACTTTTCACAGATCAGACTACCCTGCTTTTCTGACCTGATGAGTCAGTGTCTTGTCTACACTGGCTGGACTGGATCATCCTGGAGGAGTTTTCCAGCCTTAACAATTCTATGACTCTGTCATGCTCTCCTGGCCAGGGGCCAATGAAGGTGGTACACACTGTGTATCTTCAGCCATGATCCAGGAACAGATCCTGCCAGACAATGACAGAAAGCAGCTCCACAGGTAGGGAGTGCAGGCTGGTGCTGGAACTGACATGTGTACTCATTATATGACCATGGTATGAGCATTGATCACTGATCATGGTATGATCAGTGATGTGTGCCTGAGCTGTCCCTGCTGATACTCCCTGAGAGAACTGGATTGCAAAACAGGACAACAACTCACATGGAGCTGCACTTCGTGATATTTGTTCAAAAAGAATATATAATGGGCTAACATGCAGCTCACAAAGGAATCTCCCCATCTAGACTTGACTATTGAGCACTGAGATTGGGTCAGAAAATATGCACCACCAGACAGATTGTGAGGATGTCCTCCATACAAAAGGACTTTTTTGTTCTCCTGGACTGAAAAAAAACCCCAGCCAGTCTATAGCTTAATACATGTCCATTTTTCTTAGTATATTTAAACTTTAGGATATTAAAACAGAAGACAAAAAAATGCAGAATTAAAAATCGTTGGGTGTTACATGCTTAGTTTACATGAGCACACAGGCTTCCAGTTTATCTTAATTCTTCAAATACTCTGATTGGTTGTCTTTGGGCATCACATTCATCCCTGCTATGCTTGTGCCAATTGCAATGGGCTTTTCATATTTAGAATACCCTGTGTTCATTCTGTTTTTAATTCAAAATATGCTGCACTTAGCTATCGAAACATAATTTAATTGGTAAATGGTTTTGACAATTGTAATTCAACCTCTAGGCACTACACTTTGATTTTCTCAATTGTAACTCCTCTTTTCTATGTCAGAGTTTGGGAGCTCTCTCCTGTCTGACTATTTTCATGTCTGGTCAAACCTTGAGAATTGACACACAGTAGGGCATATGAACAGTTGACCAAGCTGCAGTTTAGAAGAATCAGATTAGAATCCAGAGCTTTCTGTTTTAATAAAAATCTGAAATATTGAGACTTTTGCAAAACCTAAATGCTGTCTAGTTGAAAATTAAACCCCTTGTCATCTATCTAACAAGATATTGTTTGCATTTTAATTTTTCAGTTCAAATATTATGTGTTTGTGTTTTGTGTTTGGGTTTTTTGTCTGGTGTTTTTGGTTGGTTGGTTGGTTGGTTGGTTGGTTGGTTGGTTTGTTTGTTGGTTGGTTGGTTGGTTTGTTGGTTGGTTTGTTGGTTGGTTGGTTTGGGGCTTTTGTTTGTTTGTTTGGGGCTTTTTTGGTTTTTCTTTGTTTTCTGGGAGAAGAGGCTGACCTCACCTGTTGAAACCTTTCAGGCAGTTGTAGAGAGCAATCAAGGCACCCCTGAGCCTCCTTTTCTCCAAACTAAACAACCTCAGCCTCAACTCCCTCAACTGCTCCTTATATGACTTACTCTCCACATCATTCTCTGGGTTAGCTTTGGACCACAAAAAACCCAACCCAACCAACCCTAAAGAATTACTTTGCAAATGAATATTTTTGATCACTAATGCTTCCGTGAAGGTTCAGAAATTTTTCACACAAAAATTAAAGTTGCAATCTGGACATGCTGACAAGGCAGTCACCATGTCAAGAAGGAAGGACAGCCTTGTTATTAAAGAATTGTACCTTAGAGAAATGTATTCAGCTCTTGAATGTTTTGGTGTCTTTCTTCTTAATTTGTATATATTAAGGAAGATTACAGAGATGTGCTCCAGAGATGTGCTGGGACCAGCACAGAGAAGGGAGCATCAGGCAATCTCTGTGCGTAGAAAATTTACAGGTGCTATCATTTTCTCTTTTAAACATTACTAATGTAGATTTTCTCTGAGATGCAGCTCAATCCCTATCATCTTTGTCAGTCAATTACTCTTGATTTGATTTCAGACATGTTCAGATGCGAAACAAAATCAAGTCTTTCAGGAGAGCTAAGAAAAGGCACTAATTTTTCAACTTTACTAATTTCTTCCAACTAGATAAATGAAATATCATTATTATAGAGGAAAAAAAAGAGACAAAGAACCATGCTGATATTAGAAGACGAAGCCCAGAGATACACCCATAAAACCATTGTAAACAGTATGTAAACAGTACTTAACAAGTGTCACAGACACTAACAGCTAACACACTCAGTGTAGTTCTGTTAGACTCTGCAGCAAACCTTGGTGGGAATCAAAATTTTGGGCAGGCTATAACAAATGGAGTCTTGAACACATAATTCTCCAATGGCAGCTCCAAGGACCTCTTGTGTTTCCTTAAAGTTAAAAGCATCCTATTGCTTATGTCTAATACTGTTTATGTGTACATTGCTAATCATTTGTCAAATTACAAGTTTTTCTGTGTTTTTATGTAGGAGTTGTTATCTGTGAAAACATGCCAGCAATTAAAAAAAAATAATAATGAAAAACCTAGGAATTTTTAATCTGTATCTTCTATATTTTAAATAAAACATTTAATAATGTCACATCCTATACAAACATGATGTAAACAGCAGATATGTGATAGAAAAAAATGGTGCAAAACCTTTTGGCTATATATCAAAATAAAATTTCAAGAAACTTCTTGAAGTGAAATAATATGCTTTAATACATATAAACTTTTCTGGAATATAATGTTTTGCTAAGAAGTTCTGGTGTTTCTGTTTTTCTTTATGATCCAAAAGAAACAACTATTTCAGATCTGAGAATATCCCTGTGAATATGCTTTGCATTTGGAGAATTCTAATTCAGTGTTAGCTTTTGCAGATCAGAGATAACTTTTGGTTTCTGCATATATAGTAAATATTAAATTACAGGGACAAATATTATTTTGAAAGTTTATATTCTCCAGTATTTTATATTTCACAGTAGTGCCTATAACATTTTTCCTAAAATTTTCAAAAATGTAGAATTGAAAAGTAAGGTCACAAAGTATAGTAAATCCATCTAGAAATTTTCTCTGCATAGGAAAGCCATTTTGTACATAGTTTTGATACATCTAAATGCCCAGATTAAAACAACACAGGTAAGAATCACCACACAGAAGAAGCAGAAATGGTTTTACAGAATCATGCTAGTTCCTTGAGACTCAGCCAATGACAGAACTCTGTCTCATCTCTGTTTTGCCACTTTACACTCTCACTTTTCTCTATACCAATATTTTCTTTGAGAAGTGTGATGGGAAAATGTGATAGATTCTGAGGGGAAAATATGTTTTGTTCTGAGCTGTACATGTCAAACCACAGGCAATAGAAGGATAAGAAGTTCTCACGGTATCTGATGCTTGATCATTCTTCCACTGATTCTTGTTTCTGCACAATCCATGAACCCATCACCTGGACTACATTGTATGTTTATCCTTTGTTATCTGACTCCAGAACTTTTTCACAGTGTTAGGAAAATCAGTTTCTAAGTATAAAGCAGTTCATGCCAATGTGTATCTGGTGGGGACATTCTGAGGGAATGAGAAACTTGGAAGAAGAGTTTTTTTGCAGGGTGATGTAGTGATAATAGCATGAAATTAAAAGCTGTAAGAAAAAAATGGCTGAAAGGGTTCTGTCTGCAGGAGACTGCCTACCAGTGCAGATGGAAATAATACCTCAGAAGGGTTCCAGTGAGTGTTAACCAGGAATGGAGGGATGGGGAGGAGGAGGGAGGGAGGCAGGGAAGGAGGGAGGGAGGGAGGAAGGAAGGAAGGAAGGAAGGAAGGAAGGAAGGAAGGAAGGAAGGAAGGAAGGAAGGAAGGAAGGAAGGAAGGAAGGAAGGAAGGAAGGAAGGAAGGAAGGAAGGAAGGAAGGAAGGAAGGAAGGATTGTGAGGTCAGCATCAGCATACAATTGTCCTCTTGTAAGAGAGCTGGAAAGGACACACTGCAGAGCTGGCATCAATTTGCAGGGGTCATGGGACAACACTCAGCCAGCCTGCTCTAAACTCTCCTGCTTTGCCAGCTGTCTCACTTCTCAGGATGTTTCTGTCTGCAAAGAATAGGAGAGAACCTGCTGTTGCCTTGTAGTTACACTGGATTTATGCAATAACCAAGGATGGACGCCACATTTCAAGCTCTCAATGAAAATGTAGCCTGAGGTATCATTATCATTTCAAGGTTCTCTGTTCTAGGGCTGAGAGGTACATGAACATTTCGCTTATCAATACAAATTAATAGGATTAGATGGGTGAGTCAAGCAAAAATTCATACATCTGTATGCTGCTAAATGACACTGTAATTCATCAAATCAAGGGCGAATGGAAAATAACCAGCCTTTGAGTTACAGCTACTGTATCTCTGCCAAAGGTGAGACTGTCTCCCAAGGCTTCTGAGAGCTTAAACATACAGATTTGTATTTAAGTCAGCACCTTCTCTGATACTATTGATTAGTGGGCTGTACAAACTGTGGTTATCCTCTCATCCAAAACAAAACATTAGGCAGTTAAAAATCAATGCAGAATGCAGACTGTTGCTTTCCTGAATGCTGCTTGACTTCTCTTCCCTCTGACAGCAAAGGCATTGACTGAGCACCAGCACATGGCCGATACACGGCCAGCCCAGGACGAGGGGCAGAGCTGTTCTGCAGCATCCTGTCCAAAACCAAGCTCCTCTCCAGCAGGGCTCCTGACATGCCCACCACACCTTGTGCAACCATGTGCCAGCTGAGGGGCTGACACTCAAGCAAAGTGTCTGGAAACAAGTGAGGTTAGAGAGAGGGAAACTGCTGGTCTGCTCATATTTCAATAAAATGAGGATGACTAATTAATAATTATCAGGAGGCAGAAGTGACTATGGCATAGAAGAAAGTTATGGCTTTCCAAAGGCAGACCTACTTTTCCTCAATCTATAAGAATCCTGCAATGGGTTTTAAGACCTTGGGATCTTTGATCTCGAGCTGGCTGCAGGATGCAGCCCTGCACTCACTGGTTACCTTTGGTTGTAATGCTGGGGATTTTAGTTAGTACATAAATGAACAAACCCCTAAGATTTCTGGGAGAGTTAAAAATATTATACTTCACAGAAATCCAAGTGCAGGATGTATTAAGTGGCGGATAACAGGTTTCTGTTGCATTGATGTAATTCCAGAGGGATTAAATTGAGTTCAGTAGAGGCACAAACAATTTATGCTGGTGACAATAAGAGAAAAATTGTGTACTAGTAGCTACAATAGTAGAAAAGATGACTTTATTTGTCTCCAGTTTGAATGCAAGTAATTTTTAGTATTTGTTGGCTAGTTTTTCAATGTCCCTGTGGAATAACAAAAAATAGCATGTGTGAAACAGGAGCTTCTGGCAAACAGTGCATAATCTTGTAAAAGAGGTGAAAAATAACACTGAGAATGCTACACTCCCAGTGCTGTATAGGTTAAATATAACCAGTGGAAAACTGATCGGAAAGTGTTTTATGGCAAGGTGGATGATCAGTCAAAGTCACTGCATTGCCATGCTGAAAGAGATTAATTTCTGTTTTCTTTTTCTAACATTTGGAAATAATTGAGAAACAAAGAAATTATAAATTGAAAACAATATCAAGTTTTTTAATTAATCATAATTAGAAACAAATAAGAGCAGCCTGATTTTCTGAATCATCTTTTATATGTTACAAGCCACAAAACAAAAGGTATTTCATCCCAGAGGGAAAGTTCCCAAGCTAGCAAATATAAGCTAGAGTTCCTTGATTCATCTTGATTTTCTATTATTTTGCTTTCATTTTTGTTACTTCTAATTCAGATATCATATTTGTTTAGCTAATTTTGGCTGGCTGAAAAACAATTAAATATCCTGTTTGCTTCAGGCCTATCCTCTGTTCACCTTTTCCTGAAATATTGTCCAATGATTTCATAAGGAACTCATCCAATCCAGAGATGCTGCTACCATCCTCTCCATCCCTGCTGTGTGTGTTATGCTGGCTCCTGAAACGTGTTGTATCCACTAGGTTCTTGCTGCTTTCTTCCAATGCCAGGAATCAAACTGAGTTGTGATATTTGTTGTTTTCAAATTGACAGTGAATCTATTTATTTTTCACCCTAAAAATCTTAACTGTAAATCTACAGTTATTTCATAACATCCATAGTGTCAGACAGTTGTTTTTTCCTTTTGAGCATCACTTGGTAATTTTTCGGGTAAAGAAGTTCTAAGTTTGCTGCTGTGGTTGTTGAGTTTTTTATTTGTTTGCTAGTTCTATATTCTGTGTGCTTAACTGTTTTTAAGTTCTCTTTCCAAATCTCAGTTACAATGTTTCTATCAAGGGGTCTGGGGTCACATACGACAGGAAGTTTCAGGGAAGGGAAGTTGCAAGGAAGGGAAGTTTCAGGGAAGTTTCAGGGAAGGGAAGTTTCAGGGAAGGGAAGTTTCAGGGAAGTTTCAGGGAAGTTTCAGGGAAGGGAAGTTTCAGGGAAGTTTCAGGGAAGTTTAAGGGAAGTTTCAGGGAAGTTTCAGGGAAGTTTCAGGGAAGGGAAGTTTCAGGGAAGGGAAGTTTCAGGGAAGTTTCAGGGAAGTTTCAGGGAAGTTTCAGGGAAGTTTCAGGGAAGTTTCAGGGAAGTTTCAGGGAAGTTTCAGGGAAGTTTCAGGAAGTTTCAGGAAGTTTCAGGAAGGGAAGGGAAGGGAAGGGAAGGGGAAGGGAAGGGAGGGAAGGGAAGGGAAGGGAAGGAAGGGAAAGGGAAGGGAAGGGAAGGGAAGGGAAGGGAAGTTTCAGGGAAGGGAAGGAAGGGAAGGGAAGGGAAGGGAAGGGAAGGGAAGGGAAGGGAAGGGAAGGGAAGGGAAGGGAAGGGAAAGGGAAGGGAAGGGAAGGGAAGGGAAGGGAAGGGAAGGGAAGGGAAGGGAAGGGAAGGGGAACTCTTTTTCTCACAATTGTCATATTCACTTGTAGACAGCTGGTGTTCAAATGTCTTGAGTTAACAAAAATAAATGAAAAGCAACTGAGTACTTAAGGAAGAGTTTTTCTCTCTTTTTACTATTTAGCATTATGGAATGAAATGCAAATTCAAATTTGACTGCTTCTTCACATTTTCAAAGAAGTGAATTACTGTATCCTTTTCTTGAGTGTACCAGCATGTCTTATTTTACTACTAGTACCATGTGCTCTTCAGAGTCCTTTCAGAATATGGTCAGTCTTCTTCTGGGCAGTAACCCTTAGTTGTCACACAATGTGAATTTCTGCACATCCTAATAGCTTCATGCTGAAGACCAGTAAAGTCAGCCTCCTAAGGAACCACTTTCCTGACTCCAAGCACTTCTAAAAAACCCTTCAGGAACTGGGAGAAATAAAGAGAACATGGATGACACTGATCTGAGAGGACTTAGTCCAGGCGCCTTTCCAGGATGCAGAGCTTTGTATCTGTAAGGCTGATTGTACTGTGTAAACTGTGCCAGCAAGCCTCATCACCAGAGAATTGTCACGACCTTATTTTGTCCAATAGCAGCTGATGTTGGAAAACTGACTGCCATGGCACAGTATTTAATCCAAAAGACTGGCTTGGCTGCATAATGCCCACAGTAACCTCCAAAATAACTATGCTATTCATGGCTTCTGACAGAAAGTGAAAACACTATTGAAAGCTATTTGAAGATGTGCTAAAAGGCATTGTAAGTTCTTCACATGAGTGGCAGATTTAGGCCAAAATAATATTTTGGAGCATGAAGTCCTTGATGAGTGTGAATACTTCTAATAATAAGGCAGACACATGGATTTAAAGGTTTTCCTAGCCACACTTAGCAAGTAACCCACAGTACTTTTATAATAATATTTTCTCCCTCCAGCGTTTTTTCATTCTGTTTTTCTGTTTCAATCTCATAGAATAGTTTGAATTGGAAGAGACCTTAAAGATCATCTATTCCAAACCCCTGCCAAGGGCAGGGACACATCCCACTACATCAGGTTGCTCAGAGACCCATCCAGCCTGGCCTTGAACACTTTCAGGGATGGGGCATCCACAATTTCTCTGGAAAACCTGTTCCATTGTCTTACCTTTCTGACTGTAAATAATGTCTTCCTATCACTCCATGCCCTTACAAAACGACCCTCTCTGGCTCTCTTGTAACACTTTGGGTACTGGAAGATGTTCTAAGCTCCCTTTGGAGCCTTTTTTCTCCAGGCTGAACAACCCCAGTCCTTTTAGCCTGTCTTCATGGGACATCTGCACCAGCAGATCTGATCATCATCAACCTCCACCAGACTTGTTTCAACAAGTTCATGCATTTCTTATGTTGGGGGCTGCATTTATGTTGAACACAGCACTGCAGAAAGGGTCTCTTGGAAAGACAGCAGAGGTTGTTATAACATCTTCATGGTATTTGAGCACTCCCTACTCATTATGAGAAGTGGAACTGGCATTCTTTCATGCATTTGAATTCTTCTGATTCTCTTGTTAACCTATGACTTTTAGAAACAAAGAAAGGTTGCCTTGGGTTGCATTATTTGAAATTGCATAATTTCATTTAACATAGACAACAGTGAGGTTTGATCTGTGGGAAGTAATTTTAAGGTCTGAGGTCAGTGTCAGACAGATTTCTTATGCAGGGCCAGATTCTGGTTCAAAAGTAAGAACTCAAAACATTGATCATTATTGCCAAGGGCTCTAGAATATGAAAGTATCTTATCTTTTCTGCCCTTTATAGTTTATTACATTTTTAAGCTGCTTTGGGATTTTTTAATAATCAGTGTTTAGAATAAATTGTGATAGCGTACAAATGGAAAGGGGGCTTGTTAAATGCCAAGCATTGTAAAATATTTATTCATAAGCCAAAGATTCTCCTGAGGTATCATACTCAAATTTCTGCTATTACTAGACCTGGCAGAACTATAAAATAATATTTTTTGCTAATAATTATGTTATTTACAGGTTTTGAATGTGAGATTCCATCTGGTTTTATTTTTTCACATTATTCTTAAGCTTGTAGATGAAGTTCTTACATATTGACAAAACTACTGTATATGTTAAAAGGGAGACCTGTTTGACTGAATCAATCTCCATTAATTTCTGACTTGGCAATCTCCAAGGGATAAGTGTTTTGATGATATTTCACCTAAACTATCAAATAAAAAAAGAAATGGAGATTTTCCCCAGTACAGTAGAAATTACTTTTCCTTTCTCCATCTTACTGATATTAGAGAGAAATATTTGGCAAAGTCATATTGTAAATGAGCTATTTCACATCAACAGTTTTCAACATTTTAGAGGCAGGTGAATAAAACTGTTTGGAATTCAAACAGTTATGAATTCTAAAGATGTGTGCCTGATCAGGGAGCTGAGCTGAATTTCTGTGTACCTAAAACCAGTAATAGAGCAGTCTCATTCCTATCTTGCCATGTATTTAGAGCAGTCCTATGAGACGTACAGGTTTAATCTTGGAGACCAAATGTGATTAACCATGGTACATTTATGGTTACAAATGTACTGACATTTGTGCTACAGAACTTTTTTATGTACTGCTGCTGAACTGAGTATGAAATGAAATTCAGGAACATGGAGTCCCTTCACAGATTTTTTTATGGCATTTAACTTATTACATTTCAGATAATCAGTATTTTCCATACCATTTAAATTACCATAAAAATTATTTTTCATTCATTCATTCATTAGGAAAATGCCTTCTGAATGTTGGATTGACCAAAACCCACATCTTTATTTATTTAGTTCACATACTCACATTGTCTAGTAATCTATTTTGCAAACCAGAATACCATTCCGTTAGCTTGTATTAAATACAGTTTGAAAAGATAATTTCTATCTCAAAGAGAAGACAACTGGAAGTACCAACACACAGTACTTGAAATCTCACAGATTTTGTAAGAAATCTCTAACCTCAGGATTTGAGTTGTACGATTTCTAAATTGTGAATGGAAGGGAGTAAAATAAGAGGAAACTGAGAAGTTATATTCACCTCATAATAGAATTTCAAATGGTACAGAAATTATGTGGTAAAATAGTGTTACTCCCTCCATGGAATATGGTTACCACACTGGAAACCTATTCCATGGTGATTCCCCACCCCCAAAATCTGCAGCCATAGCTTCTGCTAAAGGGGATGGAACAGAGAGTGGAGCAGAGGAGACACCACAACCAGGCTCTGCTGAAATCCTCACAGGGGGGAATTCAATGGAACTTTGAGCTGAAAGCCACACAGCACCTGTCAGCCAGGGCAGAGAGGAGATGTCCTGCTGCTGAGCCAACAGCTGTGGTGAAATCCCTCTCCTCAAATGGACTTGGTCATTATAACCTGATTGTGATATTAACACACACCTCCAACCCAAAGGTACCAACTCCAAGGCACAGCCACTCCTCACTGGGCTCTGCTCTAGTTTTTAGTGACTGTATCTTTCAAAGCCAAGCAAGAGAATTCTACACCAATCAGCAACAAAGTTATGTATGACTAGAGTCACACAAGCTCCACCTAAACACAAAAAAAATAGTATAAATGTAGTAAAGAATCAAGAGAATATAGGGAAGGCTCCATTGTTACTGCCAGGATCAGTCAAGGGGCTGAACCTGTCTTCTCCCTTGTAGGGACACCTATTGGGTAAGAACCACACTCTGTGTGTGCTGAATGCTTTTATTGGGGATTACAGATTGTCTGTGTGTTGCTTTGAATATGTTTTTCCAGTCAGATGCTGTCACTGACAGGCCTTGAGCCTTAATCTATCACAATTTAATATTAATTTTATACAGTTTTCTAACCAGTCACCATCTGTCTCTGGAGACATGTTTTTCTGTATCTCCATTATAAACTTTTCCTAAAAAATGGGGAGTAGAGGATGTCTGACCAATGAAGAAAATGAGCTCCAAAGATACTATCTTTTCTCATAGATACTACCTTTTCTCATTGCACCAAAGGATCCCTAATGTAGAATGCAAGTCTTGGTTCATTAAGTGCCACTGCCACCAGGACCCCTTGCAGGCCAAGCTGCTACAGAATGCAAGTGAAATATTTCAGTGATTATTCTAGATTTTCTTACTCTAGACAAATTTGCATTAAGTGACAAAGGACTTTTAAAAGAATTTATCATCAACTAAAGTACTAGATTTTTTTTTTTTTTTTTAATGTGGCTGTATTTTATCAACTGTATTTGAATAAAGATGATTTTTCCCTGGGATTCTTGGATGTAGCAAATGTCAGTCTCCATTCATTCTGAGGAGGTTTTGTCCAAGTTCACAGGTGCCAGGTTTACACAGACATTTTTGACATCAAAAGAGTACTTAACTTTAATTTTCACTTGTTGACAAGTTCTGAGTTCTGAATACCACAAGACTTTCAGACAAAGCAAAAAACCTTGTGAAAATATGGGAATGTGTGTGAATATGGGAATACGGTGACACTGAAATATTAGTGTCATTATAGACAGTGAACTGTGTGTTGCCTCTCAAACAGATTTTATATAAAGTGAGAGAATTTAATGTGCGTGTTTAGATGACCTTGGGAAAGGTGTTTCTGAGCCTTAACTGAATACACACTCTAGTCTGCAAAGTGAATAAGTAAAGTAGGTCCAGAAATTCAGTGCTACACCAGCAATTTTTGAGAATTGTCTATTTTTTTTTCTTTAAGAACAAAATGGAAGATTTTAAAACAAAAATTAAGTAATTTTTATTACTTTAAAAGAAAGTACTCTAAGTACTTTTTTTCTTTTTTAAAAGTTAAAGAATAAAGGAATTTTGGAAATCTTGCTTCTTGTAGACTTGACAGCACAAAAACAATATGAAAAATTTATAATAAAAAATAATTATTATTGATTTCAGGTCAATTAGGCCTTGAAGAGGAAGAAAGAAAAGGAAACCCACTTATTTTACAGCTCAATAAATTTTTTTCATCTAGAATAAAAAATATTGCCCTTGGTCCTTATATCAAATATTTTAGCTTTTTCAGGTCAGTTTATATGTGTATATAAAATGTGCTATTAAAAAGGGTAGCTAATTTCCTTTGAATGCAAGACTAACCCCTTCAGACTACCCATTTGTGTTCTAATTAGCTGATTAGAATTGCAGGCATTGACTCCTCCACTTGGAAGCAGTGGAAGGCAGGAGGGACCATGTCCAGCCTTCCCTCTTGCCTCCACTTTTGAGATTTAGTACTGATGGCAGAGAAGATGAACTCAGAGGAATGAATAAGCAAAGATTATCTGTTATTGTATTTTCAGATGTATTCCTCCTAGTTTTGCTTTTGTCTAATTATGCTTTAAATATCATAGCTGGGACTGCTAAACTATAATAGGCCGGTAAATTAAACAGGGCATGTGCACAGGTTAGAGCATTGGTAGATTTATCTGAGCTGTAAGTTTGTCAGCAGGGCTCTTGATGAGATTCTAGCTGCTGCTAGACATGGTTCAAGCCCATGGGATAGCATGGACCATTCCCACAAAGTAATTTAAATTTAATTAGTCTGGTACTCAGGGATGAGGTGAGAAAGTTAAGCTGTGAGAAACAAACCAATGATGAGCGAAAATTAGTTGAAATGTGTTGGAATTATTTTTAAAATTTATTCTGGAGACTAGGAAACCTTGAAAGTCTTGATTGTATTACATTTCTCCTGGACTTAAATAATATTTGGTCTTTCTTACATACCTCTGACACTACAGACACCCTCTATTCCCCATTTTATTAGATGAAAGTACAGAAAACATATCTTCAGAGGCAGATGGTGACTGGTTAGAAAACATTAGAAAAGTAGGATTTGATTGACAAAAAGTGGCAAATTCAAAAATGTTTCTTCAGCTTTACTGAACTCAAGAAAACCCAGTTTTACTTACATGGGAATATGTCAGCCAATAAGTGTGTTCTGGTAAAGTTTGAAAGCATGGAAGAAAAACCCAATTGTGGAAGTCTCATAAAAACAAGCAGTTATTTAAAATTAAACCAAAATAAAATCCAAACAAAAAATGAATAGTCCTAAGTGCAGTATTTTATAGCCTAAAAACTGTGTGAAATTCATCAAGTAAGAAGCCTCCATCTATGGAAATGTGCAAGTTTTCCAGTGTACCTTCACTGTCCTACCAGGAATAGACTTCAGAAATGAGACCACCTGAAATGGAAATGCATCTTGGCACAGAAAAAAATTATTAATGTCCTATGAATTTTCAGGTTTTTTAATAGTTAAAGACTGAATCTAACAATACTGTTTAGAATTAATTTGAATGATTCATCCCTTATGAAAATGTCACATGAACTCCTGTAGACCTCTATGAAGGACTCAGGAAAAAGTGAACTGAATTTTACAAAGCTGTTACATTTCAGATACACTTTTTCTGTGTGTCTCATATGTATATATTAGAAAAAAAAATCTTCATATGAGTTGCTGATAAGCTAAAATTACGTGTTTCTGTTTTTCTAAAACAGACAGCTTTGTTGATAACACCAATAGGAAAATAGGAATGTACTCACACGAGTCATCAATAACAAATTCCAGTTGGTTCAATTTAGGTCAAAGAATAATCATATATTATATCTTTGCTTAACCATTTACCTATTAATTCTATGCTTTTTTTTTTTTTCTTCCCCTGTATGGAGAAGTAAAATTAATGACTAATTTCCCAACATCATCCAATATCCAATTTGTCCCTCTCTGGTAGACTTTTCTCATAAAATATAATTTGACCCAAATTTATATTTGGATCCCAGTGGATGAATTCAGCTTCATGCAATTTAAATCAGTTTTGTCTTGACTACATATTTTCTAGAAGTTACGCAGACTTTTGAGTCACAAGCTATAAGTGGTGGAAGATTTACCTACAACCCTCAGTATCTCAAAATGTGCAACATTCTATTTCCATATGTGCTGGAACTGGCAGACCAAATCTTGACATTAATGATATCATGCTGTCAGAAGAAAAGAATAAGCCAAGACTCATTAACAAGTTTTTAAATGTTAACCTAATTCCTTCCCAAAAAACCTCTCAGAATTTGTGAGAACTTTCCAATGTACTATGTGTTGCATTTCTGCATTCAAATGAAAGGCTGACTTAGCACAAGAACAACCAATTTGGTTGGAAAAAAATAGGACAGATGAAAACATTGCCTTTTTGGCTGCACTGTTGTCCTTTTGCCATCTTCAAAAAATAAAAATAAAAATTAAGCAAACTAACCCTGTCTGCTTTTAAAAAAAGGTGAAATGTGTATTTTACCCTATTTTTCTTGATTGTCAATTGAATTAAAAAAAAACCGCAGCAAAGTGATAAAATTTATATGAGTATTTTCTAGGCATATCTCTTGTCTGGATGGTAATATTGATTTGGAGTGACTGTGCTGTTCAGTGGTGTGAAATCACATTGTTACAAGTAATTTCAAGGGATACTTCTAGAGACTGCAAGGAGAACAAACCCTCAGTTTGATGCACTTAAATTAGTCAGTAATGACAAGGGAGGGCTAAATGCTAGACAAGTATCTTGTGGTGCTCACAGATATACAAATGTCCACATTAGAGGTAGTCCTGCCAGTATCCAGAGAAGGTTTTTGTCTCATCTCATCTAGATGTGATGAACCATATTTTGAGTTATTTACCTCTTTGAAATGGCTGTTGTTTACAAATTTAGTATGACTTAGTGGAGCCAGTGGGACAATGCAAACATGAAGCTGTGGGTGCCCCATCCCTGGCAGTATTCAAGGCCAGGTTGGGTGGGGATTCAAGACCCTGGTCAGTGGAAGGTGCCCCAGTCCATGGAAGGGGGATTGGAATGAGATAATCTTTTAGGTCCATTCCCACCCAAAGCATTCTATGATCTCTCCAGGCAGGTATCAGACCTGTGACCTATGTTGTATCTGCCACCTGTGGAAGAATCTTTTCACTCCTGTAAGACTCTGTGAATAGCAAATAGGAGTTGACATTAATATGTAGATAACTGAATCAAGTACATTGAGTGAGGATGTTACTTAAGCATGTTTCCAGGTGATTTTTTGTTACCCAGTGTAATTTACCCTGCCTCCAGCTCCCATTTGAGAAACACGTGGATTTCTTGGGACAGCAAAGTGCTGAAGCATGTCACCAAGAAGAGTGATGAAGCAGTGAAGCATCTAGAGAACATGCCTTATGAGGAGCAGCTGAAAGAGCTGGGATTGTGTAGCCTGGAGGAAAGGAGGCTCAGGAGAGACATTATCACTCCCTACAGCTACCTGAAGGGTGGTTGTAGCAACATGTGAATCTTTCTTTCTGAGTAACAACTGATGCATGAGAGGAATCAGCCTCAAGTTGTGCCAGGGGAAGTTTAGATTGGATATTAGGAAAAAAATTCTTCACTGAGAAGGTTGTCAAGCATTGAAACAGGATGCCCAGGGAGGTGGTAAAGTCACCACCCAGGGAGGTATTTAAAAGATGTGTAGATGTGGTGCTTAGGGCCATGGTTTAATGCTGGGCTAGCGTGGCAATGCTGAGTTAATGGTTGGGATCAGTGATCTTTAGGGTCTTTTCCAACCTAAAAGACTTTATGAGCCATAACAGTAGCTTGACAAATCTGTCAGCCCTTTGTGTACGGTTGGGTATATGTTACAGATGACACAATTCACAAAGTAAAATGAACACCAGTACTTTAATAACTTTTTTTTAAAATTTATTTTCCAAAGGGATATTGCTCTAGCATGACAGGCAATACACACTGTCAATACAATTCTATGCATACTTCCCTCATTTCCTTTGGCAGTCATAGCACACTTTTATAAATTACTGTGCTTAGGTGAGTTTAGTTGTCCCTATTACCTGGATCAAGATTTTCTAGAAGTGTGTACTGACCATTTCAGCTGGAAAGGACTGTGCCTGTGTGATCCCTCTCTCCCTTTTCTCCTTGAGAGAAGAGCAAGAGCCACCAGTGCTTGTCACAATGGCTGCATCAGGCTTACAGATAACAACATGAGAGTTAAGGGTCATAAGCCTTGGTCAGCAGCTAAGGGCTCGTGGGGCATGTGCCAACCCAAAATAAGTCAATCATCTTACTCAATATACAGTGGCCAGCACAGGGCCTCCAGCTGCCCTGCAGGACAGTGTTTTGCACACTTTGCCCCTTGGGCAGAGAGGGGTCTCCAGTTACTCCCTGAGGATGAGCAGTTCCTTGCTGTGGCAGATTCCCAGAAAGTGGCCAAAAGCACACCAGGACACTGAAACCTTAGCAAGGTGGTGTAAAGGATTGGCTGTGCACACGCAACCCTCCAGCTATAAACTGTTGGCCAAGTCTAGGACTAAGTCTGGATCCAGCCACACCTAAACCCCACTTGGAAAAGAGTTTGAAAAGCAGGGTCCTTTCTGAACCTCAGCAGGAGGGTCTCCCTGACAATTTTGTCTGACCCTGTCCTCTATGCAGACAATAATCAATTTGCTGTGACAAGGGGTAGAAAAAACACCTTGGTCTTGGTGATGTCCTTGCTGTGTCAAAGTCCCAGGAAACCTGGGCTGCTGTGCCCAGAGGGAGATGTGGATTTCACAATAACCTCTGCCAGCTGTAAATAAGTTCTCAGAAGGAAAAATTACTATTTCTGCTCCTCTTACTGTAAGAAGAGTCCAGACTTTATCTTTAAGGTGTCAAAACTCAATTATCCTTGCAGAGCTGAGAAAACAGAGGTAGTTTAGGAAAATTCATAGAAAATCAAACAAAATAACTTCTTACTAGAAACATTTTTCTCTTAACATATTTCTGTGTACCATCTCAGCTGTGCTCCTCTAAATGAATCAATCTGCTTGTGGGAAATTGAGTGGAAAAAAATATATGAGAAATGGCAAAACGTTACCAAAATCCAAAATGATGTGAAAAGTTCCTTATACTGAGTGTTACTTTTTTTCCTTTCATTGTTTTGCCTTATCAAGAAAGGAAGTATTTTGTTGCTACAGTTATTTCATCTCCTTAGTAAGTTGTTAGAGAAACTAAAATTTTAAAGGACATAGAATTGTAATGATGCATGTTCTAATAAAAATGGTGTGGAAAATAGCAGAATTTTTAAAATTGTAGTTACATGTTATGAACTGAATATTTTAGGTTATATGGAGAGTTGTAAAAGCTTTTCTATGAAAATTATTTACAAAACCTGTGACAAAACAATTTTTTGGAATTTTTGAACTCCACAATAATCCTTTTAAATAAGATTGTTTAGAAAACTAATGTTTTTCCATATGATTTACCTTACTAGCTTTATGAAACCAAGATTCAGTTTTATTAAACCATTTTTCTGAGGAAACTATACATCTGCTTTGAAATGCTTAGAGGCCTGATTTCCAAGGAAGACAACATCATGAAGATGGCCAATATCGAGAACAATGTGTAAGTGAATCCTGACAAAAAATTAAGGTAAAGCAGTTGATGAAAAGCATTGCAAAAACGTTGATGCTGTTTTCTTACAGCATTACCTCAATTGTGTTATGTATGCCTTAGATCCCACAGTATCTAGTGGTAGGAAGAAGCTACAGAAATGGGCACTTGTAAGTGATTCTCTGCATTTGGATCTGTGCTACTGTTTGCCATGAGGCAGTTCACTTTTAAATAGAGTATTTCAAGATCACTTACCAGTTTTGAAACTTCTCTAAAGCCCTAGGCAATAAGCCATTTCCAACTGATCCAGTTGATTCAACATCAGGTGTTGATTTCTGTTATGAGCAGAGGAGCTACTCAGCAATGGTGTCTGGTTGTGTCAACTAAAGGATGTTTTGAATGTGGGCAAGCTCCCACTAAAGAAACAGGCTGTGCACCTAGGCTGTTTCACTAGTAAAGGATTTTCTTCACCCCTACCAAGACTGTTAGTATACTCATTAGAGTACAAAAGACCCCAACTGCTCTTCAAATTAAAACTCTTTACACTTGCTTTAGGGATGGCAGAGCTGACACCAGATGAAGGGATCTATGGTAACATGCAGAAATGATGCTGGAAGGCTGAGATTCATCTTACTTAAGATAAAATAGCTAAAGATTACACGTCTACATTAAGCTCTTAACTCCTCCTGTCATCAATGGAAAGAGCTGGAGGCTCTGGAGAGTAAATAATCTCAGCTGTCCTTGACATATGTGGTGGTGATATGAACTGCATTCTGAGGGTACCTGTTCGTTCATGTGACTTAAAATATAGCTAAATCAGATTTAAAATCTTGGAGTTAAAACTTATATTTTGATACCTAATAGGGATGAATCCCACTTCAAGTATATTTTTGTTTTAAGCTTTTTTCAATATAAAGAAAATAAACCATATCAATCCAATCTTTAACCTAGATATAAGCTTTTTATGTGACATAATATATATTTTCTGTGATTTCCATCAAAGCTTGGATGTGATCTTGGAGGTATTGTTCGGTCTTAAAAATTCTATGATTCTATAATGGAAAATTAATACAAAGAACAAAGCTTGTAAATGATTAATAGCTGTGCATTTGCAGCATAATGTACCATAATCTATTTCCTGCTGTGCTTGTGGTTAAATTGATCACATTAACTCCACCAAAGCTAAAATTTGCTTGACTAGGAGTTAGAAATCTCTAAGATAAACTATATATGTAGACCCTAGTGAGAGTCACTGATGAAATAAAAGCACCTCCAGGTGATTTATCATGCCATACTAACATACATATCCATTGCAAGCAGAATAAATTAAACTCCAGAGAGAGTTTAAAAACTAGATTAGGATGGATTATCAGGAAGAGGAGGCAGCTGAGGCTTTTTTGAGGTAACTGAAGAGAACCTCATAGCCCCAGACTTTGATACTTTCTGGCATTTTTAACCACATCAACACCTGCTGGAAGAGAAAAATGTCTGAGGACAAAACACGCAGAAGGTATTTGAAATATGGTAAAACGATTTCTTGATAAACATGATCAATGAACTGAGTGGTGAGGGTGCTCAGGAGGATCCTGCTTAGCAGGGAGGCTGGATTGGATGGTTTGCAGTGGTGCCTTCCAGCCTTGTTACCCATTCTGTGATCCTGGGACAGTCAGTAGGGTGCAATTAGTACAATGGAGTAATTAGTACAGCAGAGCCAACTGAGCCACGCCGTGAGATTGAATTCCAGTGTGTATGGACCCACTCCCACAGCACCTGACACCACGTGCTGCTTGCAGGAGTATAACACCCACAAGGCAGGCTATGCAAGAGCAGGAGCTGGAAGAGCACTACTGTTGTGATTAGAGATTCAGATAAGTGAAATAAATAAACAAAATCCCATTAGGAAATAAGCTACAAATGGGCTGGACAGCAATTATATATCTTCAGAGATTTATAATCATGAATTATTGTTTTAGAATATCCCTTCCGTGAAAATATAACTGTTAAAACAGGAAAGACTTTGCTGACCTTTCCTCTACTTAGATTGGTATATATATCCTATTTAGGCATTTTGATGACTTTAAGGTTAGTGCCAAAATAAACCCAATGTGTAATTGAATTAAATTTGAATTAAACTTACAGTGCTGACATTTTGAACAGATATTTCAGGCACAGGTTCAAATTTAGTTCAAATTTTCGAAAAGCTATGGAAAGAAATAGGTTGTAAATAAATCAAGGGCCTGATTTTTTTAAAAAATCTCTTTGTAAGTTTGGATACCTTGGTATTTTCATCCCCCCAACAAGACATTCCTACAATGGGATGGCTCTGCTTTTAAAATTTTTATCTTATTTGCTTTCAAATATGATCTCACATGAGATCTACTTTCAAGTCCTTTCATGTAAGTGAACGTAATTTTAGGGAAACCTTCAGTAATTTCTGACCATATAGGCTATGGACTCTTCCCCCCAGTTCTTTCCCACTGGTGATCAATATCTGGAATTCAACTTTTACTCCTTTCCAGAGTATTCTCTCAAGAATTTTTGGTCTTCTTAAAATTCTTCAGATTTAACTGTACTGTAGAAAACCATCATGTAATGAAAGTCCTCCTAATGAAATGAATCTTCATTTCTACTCAGCCTTGTGTTCAGTTGTGTTTTGAGTATCAACTAGAGTGAAGGCTTCACAGTCTCCCAGAGAACCTGTTTCAGTGTCTGACAACCCCCACAGTTTTTGTGTAAATGGAATTTCTTGTGTTTCACTTTGTGCCCACTGGCTGTTGTCCTGCCTCTGGGCATCACTGAGAAGAGTCTAATTCCCATCTAGTATGCATATGGATTGATAAGATTCTGTCTGAACCGTGACTTCTGCAGCTGGAAGCTGTGACTCTTCAGCCTGTAGTTATGTGACAGGCACCTCAATTTGTTGCTCACTGTCGTGGCTCTCACCTGGACTCACTTCAGTGTCTCTTGTACTCAACCCCAGGTGTGTCTCACCAGTGATGAGCAGAGGGAAAGGATCTCATCCCCTATCTGCTGATGACACTCTGCTTAATGAAGCTGAAGGGACTGATTCCCTTTTTGTTTTGTTTTGTTTTGTTTTTTGTTTTTTTCTTTTCCACAGGAGTGCACAGCAGTGTCCTGTGAAATGGCCATGAGGTCAGTCTCTGTGTAGGTCCCTGGTTCATCCCCAGCTTATACAAGCACATGAGACTTTTCCTGCCCAGATACAGGATTTTGCATTGCTCTTTATGGAATTTCAGGAGATTCTTGTCAACTCTATACGTCAACCTGTGGAGGCACATCCATTGGTATGTACATGAGACACCATATGTCCTGTTATATCAACCACACCTCTCAGTTTTGTATCATCTGTAAGATTGTTGAGGATGCACATTGTTGTAGGTGCTCATTCTTATAATTTGTACTTCCTCAGTTTTTCTGAGAGCCACAGTCTTAAAAGCCTTGCTGAAGTTGAGATAAACAATATCTACTGCTCTCCACTAACCCAGCAAGTCATTAACCTCATTTTAGAAAGGTATCAGGTTAGTCAAAAATGATTCCTCCTTCGTAAATCCATTCTGACTACTCCCAGTCACCTTCTTGGCTGTTCTTCATACATTTTGAAATTGTTTTCAGGATAATTTTTTTCATCTTCTTCCTAGGGATCTTTTCTTTTAACCCTGCTTTATGGTTTTCAAAGTCTCCACTCTTTCCCATCACATTATGTCCTTTGCTTACCAACCTGGTCTTCACTTCCTTACTTGATTTTAAGTCATCATATCTCTCCTGAACTCTTCCTAGTTTAAAACTGTCTTTATCAGTCTGACCACATTTTGAATGCCTTGTTAATATAAGGATTAGCTTCCTTTCCAAGAAAAGACTTCACAGTAGAAAAGACATAAACATGAGGGGGTTTTATTCTTGTAACTGGAAATTGACATCAGCTGGGAATTATTTCTTGGAAATTCATGAGACTATCCCAGGGGCCAATGGCCCTTTAGTGCAAAAAAGAAAAGAAAGAAAAAATACTCTTTAAAAGCCAAACTAACAACACTGTGCTTCCCACTGGGCTTGTGAATGCTTTGCTTGCTGTAGCTTGTTAAATGTAAATTTAAAATAAGTCAGTACCTGCTGAGAAACAGATAGTTTCACTGTCTAACTGGGTCACATCCAAATCTGAAACTAAGGACATAACTGTTATGTAATGTAAGAAATATATTCATGATCAATCCTCTTTTTATAACCATACCTTTTTGCCCCTAAATTTCCCAGCACAGCCTCATCACAGAATTTAGAAGGCATCAGAAAGAAAGACTTCAACATTTACAAAGAAGGGAGGAGGGTTTTCTCTGATGATTTATCTCATATATTTAGAGACAGAACTCATTTGAACGTTGGAATACCTGCATTTTGATATCTGTATGTAGCTGTCTTTATTAGATTATAGGTGTATACACTCTTTGCCAAAGGAAACCATAACTGTACTATCAGTGGATTTAGGAGATGGTGCAGCTGACCAACAGCCTAATAAATGATTCAGTTTCCTTAGGCTGTGCAATTACCTAACCTACTGGGGTCTGCCTAAGCAGAGGTGCCAAATGCAGAGGTTGGCAATTATGGCACAACAAATACATGAGAGCTGTTTCCTGCCATGGCACTGGAAGCTGGGATGGCCACATGTGGCTATCCTGGGAGCACCATGAGGTTAAGGAGAGAAGGTGGCTGATTTTCCTGCCCAAATTCTGCAGGGTGAATATCTGCCAGAATATGGTTTCACTGATTATTTGTTTTATTTATTTCTTACAGAATTTTTATTTTTATTGGTACCATGAACCTGCAACAATCCAGCCTTTTTTTTCTGTAATAGAGCAGAAATTGTTCTGCAAGAATCAACACCAGTGAGAAAACTATGGCCTTCTCAGCCATGTAAGCCTTCCTTTGCTGAGCATGCATGAATGGATAAAAGTGGATAAAGGACTCAGCATTTCTTTTGGTACTGGTAATTTTCAAGCTCTGAGGACCTTCATCCTTTGTTAAGGTTGTTAATTACTATGTAGTGTATATTATTATTATTATTATTATTATTATTATTAATTATCATTATTATTATTTTTATTACCGAGGGCACATTCAGATATTTCTATTTCATAGACACTGCAGTATGAGTGTTATTGAATTTATTCTGAACAATGAAAAAAAAAAACCAAATTGCACTTTTTGTCAAATGTAGTTTGCTTCAACAATTCTTATTGACATTCCCAAAAGGAATGATTGTTGAATTCACAATCATAAGAAGACAATATATCTATTTGAATATGGAAATCACTGGCTTTCCTTATATAAAATCATGATCAAGCAAAATATTTGCATCTATTCAGCAACGTGGAATTTCAGAGAACAGTAATTCTTACATTTGTCTGCTGCTTCACATTAGTTGTCTTAAGTAAGCCTTGTCATCTAGTGTGTATAGTCTTAATAATACCATTATTCAATTAATGAAATTTAGGAAGAAATTATTTCATTTGCCCCAGCTACAAATGGTGCTACTTTAAAAGCAGGAGTTCTTAAAGAGCTGAAAAAATAGTTATGTGAATGTGGAAACAGATCAACCTTGTTTACCAGTGGGTATGTATGCCAAATGCTTCTAGTGTACTACAATTTTTAGCTAAAAGGTGTTTAAAAATCTTTTTTGAAGTAGTAAATTTAACTGTATCTTCACAAGCATGTAGAACACTTAGGACACATTTTTTTGGTTTGGTTTTTTCCCTAAATTCCATCAGTCCATGGAATTTTTTTCTTCATTTATGTTAATAGAGAATGACAGATTGAATACATGTACTGTCTATCATTCAGGTGAGCTGATATAATCAAAATGATTGGGGTGACACAAATGTCTTCAATGACCTGTTCTGCACCAAACACATAAACCTCTTGTGTTCACAGAGGCAGAACTGTTGCACTTATCAGTCACACACATACAGTGTTAAAACAGAGATTTCTTGGAAGTAGAGGGATATATTTGATTAATCAGCTGTTTTCAGTATGCAACTTCAACTCTTGACTCCTACTTGTGTGTTGTATTTCAGATTGTCCTTCCTGCCCAGTGAACTGCTCCAGTCTGTTCAAAGGAAAAATAAACATATTTTGAGTTTCTAAATAATAAGAAGAAATTAATTTTGTAATGTTATGCACAGGTTGTGGGTTCTGTCCTCCCTGGCAATTATAGGCTAGGGTCTAAGCAATGTATAGTTTCATTGTAAATGTAAAACTGTTCCGGATCAAAATTTTGAGAATGACTATTAACAAAAAAAGTGGAAGGGCCTAACATGTCAGCTTTGGCTGGGACTCCACTTGGCCAATTTTCTAAGCTCCCTGGAGATATTCTAGGTTCTTTAAGATGTGTCAAATGGCAATAGTCTCCTTTCTTAGGAGGAGATTATTTATTATTTTTTCCTTAGACACCAGAATTCTGCTTTCATATGCAGTGAGTTTGATCCCTCTGGACATCTTGGACTACAGGTATTCAATGCCAGCTGATTGCACTGGAGATTTAAAAACACAGACCACTAAATGCCCTAGTCTTTTTCTCAATATGAATCTCACTTTCTTCACCCTCACTTTTATTTAGGGCTTAAAAAGACTAGAGAAATATGGTTGTAAGACACTCTGTAGGTGTCTAGATGAGATGAATATCAGAGGTAGCATGGGCAATAAAAATCTGTCAGAACTGCAGCAACTTGGGGTCAAGCAGTCTGTCATTGTCATAGGCAACCTGAGACAGCATGATGCCCTTGCAGTCTCTACACTGAATCCACAACAAAGCCACCCATTCTCTCAAAATAAAACACAGTTTAGAACCATAATTGATTAGCAAGGCAAATATTGGTTGTGTTGGAAGAAGTGGAGAGTCGTTATCTTTCTATTTTCAAATAGCAGTGAGAAGGAGCTGGGGAATGTCATTCTGGCAGCTGAAATCATGCAGGCATATTCTTCTGTGTCTGGCAAACTGAGCATGCAAATTCAGTTCCTGAAAAATGGCAAAATGGCAGCAGCTTAAAAAAAAATTATTTCTTCCATGCACAGGTGTTTCTGGTGTGGGTGTACCTAAAGAAGATCTCAAGAGAAATTCCCATACAACCCCTTTTCAAGAAAAACAGTACATTTGGTGATATAATATACATTCTAACAATATTTAATATGAAAGCAAAAGGGAGACATTTGCTTGCAAGTAGGTGTTTAGGAAGCATATACTAAATATATAAGTTCTAAAATTATTTAATACTATCACAAAATAAAAGCTTAAGTAGGCAGAATATCAATCCCATTTACAAAACATAAGTCAGGTGAATGATCTTTACCATTTTTTGCATTTTATTTCAATGTATGCTTTTGCTAACTTAGTGATCATGTCATTTTCTTACCAGTAGATTTTGGAAGAAAATAATTAACCAATAGTTACATGTATCTTGCTCTATGTTTTGCTAATATTGTCCATTTATGTGTATTCTGAGCTCAAGTTATGAGATCTAACTGAACACATTTTTAACTTCATTTTGATTTCAGGTTCTCAAACTCTGTTGTTTTGCTCAAATTCAGTATTCTTGTATCCATGGCAACAAGAAGATGTGCATACTCTGTCTTAAATATTACCCCACCAAAAAGTCAAGTGATTGAAATGGAAAGTACTTGGCATGTCAGAACTTCACTGTATTTCAGATAGACAATTATGAACAAGAAATCAAATGTGTAGTGCCTTTGCTGCTGGATGTACTGTAATTACATCTCTGCTTCACAATGTGCTTTTATGTCTCAAGGTTCTTCAAAATGAAAAAGAGTGCTGCATCTTTATTTATTAAATGTTAATGCATTCCCAACAGAAAGGTTTAACTCTACAAATGTTTAACAATTATGCAGAATGCACTAAAGTGCTTTCATCCTAATCAGTTTGTTTTCATCTTTTTTCTCTCAGTTTTCACTGAAATTCAACAGCAAGATATTGTTTTTAATAAAAATACAGGAATAGGAGTCAGCATGTTTTATAAAGACTTCAACTCACCTCCAAGTTTTGTTGAGCCAGAACAGTAAATACCAGTGCAGCCAGTGAGAAGTTTTCCTTCAATGTGATCTTCCCATCCAAAATAAGTCCCCAAATTCAGTTTAAAACACCCATCTTTTGGAATAAATTCTGACACATAGCCAGTAATTTCAAACAACATATTTTATGAGTGTTGGCTTCCTAGTCTTTTCAAAAAATAAGGTCATGGCTCCACACATATTTGAGTGATGATCTGCTCTAGTGCTGCTCTGAAGAGGGCTAACATCTGGAAAAAAAAATGTTATACTCAGATGTTACAAGCGATGGAAAGTACAAGAAATAAAAAAATGTCAGGTAGGACAACCACAGTGATTTCCATGTTTCACTCCTGCAGAAACTCTTTCATGTTTTATGGAGCTTGTGCTTTTTGCTTACAATTTTTTTTCCCCGTATTTCTTCTCTGGAAATATTAATGCTTAGCAAAAAAATCTTTCAGCTTAATGAGGGTTATGTGAGGTAGAGTTACTAAGAACTTAAATGCAGAGACAGATAAGAGAAAAAAATAACAATGGGTCTGAAGCATTCTAAACTGCTCCCTGGGGAACAAGAGGGGAGCAAGATGCAGACAGGGAATTTGGACACTTGGGAAGGGAAGAGAAGAGGTTCCTGCTCCCTGGACTTCATTTTGTATTTTGCTCTGGTGATCTGATAAATATTCATATGCAGCTTGAAGTGTCAAAGCAAGGTTTTGCCTCATCCAGTCAAACATTGTCTAAACAACCAGGAGTAGAGATCTGAAATACAGATACATTTGCATCTAATATGAACTAAATCCATACTTCCTTCCTTGGGGAAAAAGTGCAGGCGTGAGCTAATATATTGAGAAGCAGTATAATTATATAATAACTATTAGACTTTCTCGTTTTCATTGGGAGATTTTATGAGTTGGCTGTTTTGTTTCCTCATTCCCAAACACCTCTATAATAATAATATATTTGTTAGCAAGAAAACCATTGGAAATCTATATTGCATAATTCACATATGCAATAATTTAATTTTCATGTACAAAGTGTGCATTCAGTTGTGAGTAAGTAGTAAAAAAACCCTCAAACAACTTTTTCAACTCTCCATATTTGATAGAAAGAGATTCTTTTGGGTTTGAGGTTTGGTGGATTTTTTTGTAGTTGGGTTTTTTTGTTTTGTGGTGGGGTTTTTTTGTTTGTTTGTTTGTTTGTTTTTTAAAGTTTCTTCTGATCTCCTACTTTGCAATAGCATATTCTTAATTGTTTTCTGGAAACTAAAATTGCTGTCTATGTGTGGCTGACAGAAGCAATTCATTGCTTTTATTGCATTATAACTTCAGATCCAGGATAAACATCCAGGTTCTCTGAAGTCAGTAAAGAGGGTCAGACACCTCCTTTAAGTCTGTAGAGATGACTGGAGACAATTTAGGCACTTCTCTTTGAAGGAGCTAAATTATTCCCTCAAAGATGATTCTGAGACTAGATGGTTAACTTCTTATCTCTTACCAGTGTGTTCAAAAAATTGTAATAATTTGAAAAGTCTCAATTTTTAACAGGCTTCCAAAGTGTTTACTGTGCAGACAAGTAGCTCCCAGATTCTATGGAAGTCTGACCTCTGATCTGTGCTATTCAGCACATTTGTGACTATTAGCCATGAGGTGAAAAAATTTTCTTATGAGACCTGGGATAATAAAACTGATTATTAATGTTGGAGAACTGCAAATGTTTGCAATATTGATTCAGTGGGCAACAGATTGCTGACAAAACTCAAATGTAATAAGTCACCCAGGAAAAATAAAAGCACTTTTTTGAGTTTTTGTATTTGCAGTAATGAGTTCTGAGTTAACTATTACTGTCCAGAGATGAGATTTTTCAGTCTAAAATCATCTTTGCATAGAAAAATCATCCCAATACTCAACAATAGTCAAAAATCATGTGAAACCATGAATTAAAAGGAAAGAATTAGACAGCATGTCAGAAAGTGTCCCAGCAGTGGTGAATAACTCCTTGGTGCACTTACATTTGGAGGCAGGTATGATGCCTACTTCTGAGAGAAAGCTCAGCCCAGCTGGAATGATGAAATGGAGCATCAAAAGTGAGGATGGTTCTTACTCAACACTAAGTGGGTCAGGACACTTCAGCTAGAAGGAGCAAACCAATAAAAAATTTGATACTCAAAACAAGCAGAAAGAGAAACTTCTCACAAACATTCTTCCATTGAAAGACTTCCCTTTGATGTGCAGAAGTTTAAAGCTTGATTTAGGTTCAAACCATGTTTATGAATCATAGAGGAAAAAGACATGAGAAGGCACTGAATAGGAAAAGAGTAGCTGAGGACTGGGCAGTTCTTGAGCCACAGCCTGCTGCATGATGAGAGAATGTACAAGGAAGTCTCATGTGATGCTTCCTTTGTTGTAATCCTCAGCATCTGCTACTTGTCCAGTGCCAGAAGCAAGATACTTTTCTAGATGTTCTGTTATTTCTATTATTTTGGCTACTAGTATATCCTACCTGCACAATTCTTTCCCTGCCATGATTGTCTAGACTGTATATTGAGTCTTGAAAGTTTCCATAATTTCATTAAATATTGCTTCTGAGATTTAAAGAAATAAAGATTTTTTTTTTTTAGCTGACAAATCCATTCTTTTCCCATTTTATTTTTCTTCTTGTTATTTCACATTTATATGTTTTACAGAATACTCAGCTTAGAGGATAAAACTGTTGCCAAATTTTTTGTTTGAGATTAAGTTAGTGAAGAACTATGGAATGATGTTTGACTTTCCAAAGCTCTCCACATGTTGCACTTGTACAAGATGCTGTACATTGTTTTTTTTTACTTCAGAAAATTACCTACCGTATTTAATGTTTTTAACTAAAATTGGATTATCAGGTCATGTTGCAAATATTTTGGAAGTCATTAAAGAAAGAAAAAAAGTTTTGCATATTTCATACCCCTACATTATTTCTTTTGGTATTTTTGCCTGTTACAATACTTTCTTTGTCCACCTTTTAGCAGTTTGTATACAATTTGTTATTCAATTGCTGCTGTCATTGGCCCAATACTATTTTGAAGCAATTGTAGTACTACCTACATTTTTTTGGTCTTTATGGTGAATTAGAAACACTGAAATTAGAGTTTTTTGTTTTACCTTGCCTTCAGGATTATATGTATATACAAATATGCCACATTAAATATTTTTCCTATGAATACTTTAGAAGTAAGTCAAGCGATAAATAATTCCTTTCTTATATAGAACAAACAACACATTTTTTTGCCTGCTTTGAACAGTGCAATACTCTTTTTATATGTTCACTTTAGTTTGTCATATTTACATATTTAAAAAATAAATTTAAGGAATAATTAGACTCAATATCAGGTGAGGAGAAGAGTTATGTAATACACTCAAATTTTTTATCTCAAACATATAGTAGATTGGCATGGATGAAAAAATAGGGGTTGGGTGATACAGTACCAAATATTCTTTCAATTTTCACCTCATAATGTAATTTAAATTCAGTTTTAAATTTAATTTCCACTTGATTTCAAGTGAACTAAATCTCTAACACTCTAATTCTCATTATCTGTCAATCCTGCTTAATCATCATCCTTTGCAGCAGAAAACAAATTAACTCCACAAATAATCCCTCAAGATCTCTTGTCTCTAAAGGAATCCTCTCTACTTTTCCATGTATTATTCCCCATCTGTCCGTTCACCCTTTTGCACAATAATATGTCACATTTGCAGAAAACAAGTGTAATCCTTCAGTGTGAAATGTATAAAAGAAGATACACTGACAAATCCCTTTGAAAGGTACAGTGTTCTATTTAGAAGTGATGCTAAGCTTTGTGGCAAAAAAATAAGGAATTTTATTGTGATAACTTCTATTTGGAAGTACATAGACAAAAAAAAAAAGTCAATAAAAGCCTTCCTTAAAATTGTTCATATCCTCTCCTTTCTGGCTCATTACCCTACCTACTAGGCTGTGTCCACAGTTTCTTATTTGCTTTTCTTCTGTGCTGTGGCTCTTGCATTCTTGGTTGCAGAGTCCCTTAGGCTTAGAGATGAAGAGCAGATTTCCTGTCCCTTCCACCTTTGTATAACAGGCTTTAAAGAATAGATGAGCAGGGATTTGAATTTCTTTTGATTGCAGATATATTTGATCCATAGCAGATGAGTGCAGTTGGCCTTGAGCTCTTTCACAAGCTGTTCTGCTGCTCCCTATCTGTGCATACATGTGCTTTCTGAAGAGGACCTGACACTGAAGCCTCAGTGGAAGGAGGCAAACTGTTTTGTGGCCTTTTCTTTCTCTCTTTAAAGAGAGGAAGTGACGAGACACATTGCTGTATATCTTGCCATCAGGATTTAAGTACTGTTCCCAAAGTTTGAGATTATCAATCTGAAACCAAAGTCTCTCCAAGGATTGTGCTGCAGACTCAAGTGGTCATTGAGGTAATTCACTTTGAATCATCCTACTAATCCAGATACCTAATTTTGGTTCATTGCATCATGCAGGTTGGTTGATTGCAGAAGGTGGTCTGACCCCCCCCACTAACCTCTGTGCTTGCAACACTCACATCATGGTGATAGAATATGACACTCATTTTGTTTAGATGTCCTGTAGCCAAAAGAATCACACTATTTAGTGGGCAGTTGAGCATCTGTGAAAAGTGAGAAATAGATTTGTTGAGAGGTATCTTAAAATTAACTGCTCTTCTAACGCCTCCCCTAGGTGCAAAATTGTCTCTACTCCAGCACATTCTTCTGAATGTCATTGAATCCTCAACTGGATTGCAAGCTTAAAGCACTCTAGAGGCTCCATTTGATGTATGTAAACAGAGATAATTACTTCACTGAATTACTTCATTCTGGTATCTTGTTTTTAATATTTAGCGCTTAGAGTATGAACAAGTTGGAACAAATGTATGGGCTTGTGTTTTTATTTTTTTTAAGCAATGAAGAAGATTACATTCTCAGGAAATAAACAATCTATCATATTTTAGCATAGTGCTATTTTAATCTAAGTCAGCATATTCCATAAATTGACAAAACAGAGACACTTTCATTATTTATGTTTGTAAATCATTTACATTTAGTACAACAGACTGGTGGGGTTTCCACACTGCTGTAACAACTTTGCAGTATTTGGGGGCAAGAACTACTTTGCATGCTCTGCCATCAGACAACTCATTGCAATGGTTCATTTGAGAGCATGATATGAATAATATGAATCTCAAAACTGTTCTGTGTTTCTGGTGGATTCTTTCTGCCAAAACCGATTATTTGATCCATTTAGACCCATTTACCAACTTTTTAAATACCCCTAGATACCTTTTTATTAACAATTAAAACCTCTTAATTGTGCTCTAGAGAGAATGTTGGAAACATTTTCTTCATATTTGTGAAGAGAAACATGTTGGGATTTAAAACAAAAGTCAAGAGAATTGCAGTCAAGTGAAAATGACTCTGACTGCATTGCAGATCCTAAGCAAATACTTCATGAAAAACAGCAGACTGCAATGAGCAGCACAGAGTCAGGCAGCATCCAAACATTAACCAGTGCTGTAAAATTAGATTTCATAAATGATCCCTGCTTGCTATGTTTTGTCTGCTTTACATACAAGCCACTATACATCTTCATCTGTTTTGGGACTGCAGTGTGCAAATATGCAAAGAAGATCATCCAAGTTAACCCACTAGATGCATGGCATAATAACAGGTATATTAAATGAGGAATGTAACAGGGAGACCAGCTGGTGCTTGAAGGAAATACGTCCAGTTTCTCAAACTATAAAGATTATTAGCATCCAAAGGATGCTATCACCAAGAAAAAAACTTACAATATTTTAAAGATAAGTATGACAATTAATGATTCTTTTGTATTGTACAGGGTAGGCAGAACGATATAACTGGCATGTTTCACTGGAATTAGCTGGGCTTTCATCTCTGTGCATTATTATTTAATTTCAAAAATCAACCTAATGCACCAAACTTATTTGAAATTCTGATACGTCATTTTAGAGAGATGGAAATTTTTCTATTTCAGTCAGAAATTTTACTTGTGAATTCTCAAAATGCAGATATTATTTGGTACTGGAAGTTTTTTTTTAACATTGCCAGTGACAAGTAATGTTTTCAAAGTTACACAAACAAACCAGTATCTAATTGTGAGAGGATGTTTTCTCTTACAGGTGCTTCCAAAACTGTGCCTCGCTCATTGCAATGTGCCATGTGCAATGCAGGCATTTTCCTCAGGTGCTGGAAATTTTCCACCCCTTGTTCTCCTTTTCCAGGGGGGAATCAAGCCCTCCTGGAGCTCAGAGCAGCAACTGGGGAATTCTGTTCTTGCTCCTCCTTCAGCAAATGTTAGCTCTGTGTATTATTTATTCTGGGGAACTTCAAAAACTCAGTTAGGGACTCTTTCTGCATGAGGACAATATATGTGGAATAGACCAGTGGAGACAAAATGTTTTGGTGGCTGGAGAGGGCCAACAAAATCTTATAATAGGGTAAAAAAAGATACCATGGGCCTGTAGCTGGTCAATAGTGAGAATTTCTATTTTATCATTAGCCAAGTTGCTCTAGGATAGCTTCCTGTCCTCCCAGTACCTTTATAAGGCAGGCACCTCTTGTAGGTTTTGTATCAGGCCCAATAAACTATTCCAGATAGCCTAGGTCACCTTGAAAACAGGGACTGCAAAGCTTGGGCTGTGAAATTCCGTTTATGGTGTTACTCTCGCTTCTAGAAATGTCTGTGAATATTATATTTTATGTGGAAATGCTAAGGAGAAAAAACAGAACATGAGAGTCTGAGAGTTTTCCATTTTTCCAGAGTAAAGGTCGGATGTTGATGTTTCATCCCTCTAATTGAAATGTCAGAGGTACAAGATGTCTCACAGAAATGACATATCATATCTGGGAAAGCAAATTAAGTCTCATTTTTTGAATAACCATTGAACAATCTGGACAGGGCAAAGTGTCAGGAGCTGGCAGGTGTGACAGGAAATTAAGTAGCCAGAGGGATTGTTTTCCAATACAGTTGTTCTCTGTGAACCGCAGAAATTCACTTGTTTGATTAAACAAAAGACAGATACAACTGACCAGAGCTTCACATCTATAATTGCCTTTTCTCTGGTATGTTTGAGAGCTCCTGCAAAGGCAAACTGTAAACAACTAGTGAAAACAATCTCCATGGCTTTGCAAATCTACCAAAAGAAAACACACTCCATGAGTCCCCATACGTCTTCCTGGTCCCCTGGGAGAAGCTGAACCATTTTACAGCAAAGGACATTGATTCCACACAAATCTTGTACTTGCTGAAGAAGTGTGAAAATAAATTGAAATAGTGCTTTAGATCTTGGCATTCTCAAGAACTAAAGAGAAACATCCATAATATTAACACTTTGGAATAGTGTTGAACCAAGGAAAAGCATAAATATCTTGTTGGGAGATTTCTACTCATACAGGATAAGTGTTTTGCTTACACTTTGGAAGGTCTCTTCCTCAAAGTGCTGACTCTGTGGAAGAGAGCATTCATGTTAGCTCTGTCAGTTCAAAATTGACTGGTGCTGTAATATGAGCTGCAGTTTCTTACAGAAAACAATTTTTCTTGCAATTTCATACATTTGTATACAGCTGCCAATCAAACTTTAACCAGAGAAAATTCCTTCTGTCATGATTTTAAAGGGAAATTACAGCTATCTGTACATTTCAGAAACATTTATACAAGGTATATTTCAGAAATCAGGTTTCTTGTGCATTTTAGAAACATTTATATAAATAATCCAAGTCCCAAATAGGCCTTCCCATGTCCACAAGTACATGATCATTCCCTACATTAGTGGCTATCAAGATGATTCAAACATGGTAATTAATATTTCTAACTTGAGGTCTGCATCTGAAGAAGTCATTTGTTCTCTATTGCTAATCAAGGCACAAACATTTTACTTATCTGCAAAGAATAGTTATGCCCTAAGATGTATTTATTGATGCCTATAAAAAGTTTCAAACTCATAATAATTTGTGTTTACCTATAGCCACATACACTTACAGTGTAAATGTATGGCACAACTGAGTAGCTTTTAAAGCACAGCATAATTTTATCTTTTTTAGTGCCATGTTAGAATCCCTCAAAATACACAAAAATATTTGCTGGCCTTGTGTCAAAGCACTGGTCTGAGAGTCTGAGGGTTTCTTCTGCTTCAGAATCTGCCTGTTCCCAGTAAACCTGCATTGGGCTTACAGGGCAAGGTTTTGGGAGCAGAGGAAGAGGCTGAGGAGACACCAGGGGTTGCCCTTTGTCCCAGAGTCAGTTCCAGCTGGATCCTTCCATGGGGAGCCACAGTGGAGCACTGGAACATCCCTGGAGCACATCACCCTGGAGCATCCCTGGAGGACAGCACCCTGGAATATTCCTGGAGGATATCACCCTGGAACATACCTGGAGGACAGCACCCTGGAATATTCAATGGAGAATATCACCCTGGAATATTCCTGGAGGATATCACCCTGGAGTATCCCTGGAGGATATCACCCTGGAGTATTCCCAGAGCACATCACACTGGAGTAACCCTGGAGGTCATCACCCTGGAGAAAGGGAATGTGCCCTGATGGAAGCTGCACCCTTGAAGACCCCATGCAGGAGCAGGCTCCTGGCACAGCTATGGCCTGTGGATAGAAGCCTACACAGGAACAGGTTTTCTGGCAGAATCTGTGGCCCTTTGGGAAATCACACTGGAGCAGCCTGTTCCTAATGGATTGGACCCCATGGAAATGCTCCATGCTGGAGCAGTTCTTGAAGAACTGAAGCCCTTGGGAAGCACCCTCATTGGAGAAGTTTGCAAAGGACTGGGGGTCATGGAGGGCACCTGCTGATGGAATGGAGGAAAAGTATGAGGAGGAAGGAGCAGCAGACATGAAGTGTTAGACTAAACACAACCCCTATTCCCCAGCCATCTGAGCTGCTTAGAGGGAAAGAGGCAGAAGAATCAGGAGTGAAGTTGAGTCTGGGAAGGAGGGATGATGGGGAGAAGACTTTTAGTTTAATTTTAGTCACTCATTTTCGTCAAAAAGTCTAGAATGCAGGTGGGATGTCTATTGTAGATAGTAACTACTCTTTATTGTGGGTCTTTACACAGGATGCTTATTTGTAGGGCAAAAATGAAGAAATAAAGTATGCAAAGGTCACTGCAGTAGCAGATTTGGGGGTGAGACCAAATGTCCTCACGTCCTTGTTTTTGCCTTCTTTGAAAATATGTTTATATATAGTGAAAAAAAAAAAGAATGCATATAAAAATTACAGTGAAGATTATTCATCAATATTTTAAAGAGGGCACCTTTAGTCTTTAATTCTGTAATACTGGATTGTATCTGCCTGATTGAAATAAACTACACTAAACCTGACAGGCTGGAATAAGATCCAGACATGAATAGGAAAAACACAGTGAGATATGGCAGGGATTTTGGATTTCTTATTGACAGACACCAGTTCATTCACCCTCATCAAAAAGAAGGGATGAATTATTTTATCATGAAGTTTTAGTGGGGGAGCCCACCTGTGCTCAGCACAGCTCTCAACTCACACACCACGAGCAGTGCTGCAGTGCAGGTCTGGAGAGAGCCCTCAGCACTGCTGCATGCCATTACACACATCAGGAAAATAAACCAAGCTGAGCTAAAGTGAAGGCAAAAGATCCAAAATATTCAGAGGGGAACACATATTTTTATTTATTTTTCATGATCTATTTCAAAAGAGAACTTTTAGCTGTTTTACTTAGGTGCTCAATTGTACCATTATAGCCAGAAGAAAGCCCCAGTGTGGACTTACAAGACACTTTTTCTACTGAAAGTAATGGTTGTTTTCTTTCCTGCTTACACAGAAGTCTAGAAAACAGCCAGATAATAGCATGTTAGACTGAGTTAGATCCTTTGCAGTCCTCAGTAACCATAACTACAATCTCTGTAAGACTGAACATGCATTGATCTTGCAGTATCAAACAATGCCCTCAAATTAGCATTTTGCTTATTTTAAGTAACATACATTTTTATCACCAAGGAGATGAATACATGTGGCCAGGAAATGGAATTTTTTTAATCTAGAACATTTTACAACTATTTATTAAGTACTTTAGGCTTTCTATAGTGGTAAAGTGATTAATTTCAGAATAAAATTCCCTGCTTTCAGTAATTTCCATTTCTTTTCTATTAGGGTCATTCCTGTTAAATAAAAAACTTGCAAGAATAGACCTATAAAGTCATGACATAATGTATGTCCTTAAAACTTTTGTCCAAAAGTGAAGTGACTTGAGATGTGCAGTACTGGAGGAAATGATCATGTTTTGGAGACATCAAAGCTTTAAAGAAGCATGATGTCAGTTACCTGTGAAAATTACCTCTTTGCTTTTCCTTTTAAGATGAGCTCTTAATAATGGTACAAGAACTTGACATAGGAGATAACCTAAAGAAAATACATCTTTGTGCCCTCAAGAATCCTTTACATTAATGTCATTGCAAACTGGAGAGCCAGACACAAACATTCAGAGAAACAGCACATTGCTCATGCTCCTTTACATTAAAGACTTCCTTTGATCTCTGTGTCTAAGCTTTGATAGTTTCCCCACAGAACAAATCATTGTATAACATGCACAGCATTCAAAATTAATAAATTAGTGTGGAAGATAAGCCACTGGCATCAAACATGTCTAGAGCTTTGATGCTGGATTTGTGTTGCTAAAGCCCTTGTGTTAATAGCTTTATTTTCCTTCTCTCTCTCTCTTTTCTCTCTCTCTCTCTCTGTTTTTTTTTTTTTTTTTTGGTTTTTTTGGTTTTTTTTGGGGGTGGTGGGTTTTTTGTTTGTTTTGTTTGTTTTGTTTTGGTTTTTTTTGTTTTTTAAACAGAACATGATATTTTTCCATGGAGAGAAACAACTTCATCCTCCGAATCTCATCCTCCAAATCTGAAATGCTGGAAAATTTTGGAGAGGCTTGGATCCCAAATGGAGATCTAGGATGTTATGCTTAACTTTTTCTTGCTTGTCTGTCTGATATACTGGGTAGCTTATGAATTGATGAGCATCACCAGAGATCTGCTTTTCAGACCTACCTCAAAGTTCAAAAAGATGGATTGTGTGTCCACTTCACATCCTTTCGATCTCAGACTCAGGCAATTTTCACTTTCCACAAATCACTGGACTTATTCCATGCATAAAAACAGATTTTGACTGTGGAAATTTGAAAATCCTGCTCATTTTCATGACAACTGAATATTTGCAGAGAGAACAAGGATACAAGGAAGACCACAGAAATTTGCTCCTAATGGAAATGAAGAGGGAATGTTTGCCTTTTGATGATTTATTATTTTAATACAAAACCCAATGTTAGTCTTCTTGTAGATTAAACTTAAACTGTATTACATAAATTTTTAAAACATATAATTTTCCACATGCATAAGTATTAATAATTTAAATTCATAAAATATATTGAAGGTATTCTACCCCTATAACACCTCCTGTTTTTTAATGATGATATAGGGCTCAAGATTGCACTGAAATATCCTCTTGTTCTATATTACTTTGGATATGGCTTTTCTCACCTAAATTGAATCATTTAACTCCAACTGCCCAATGAGAATCCCTCTAAGAACCACAGCAAGAGGTGGGACCAGCTTTGAAAATGGGTGTTAAAATAGGTGGAAGAAGTTACTTGTAGAGGCTGAGTTGTCCACATGTGGAACTTGAGATATCCTGGGATTTACAAGGCACCCACATGTGACCACATATATGGAAACCTTTCCCTGGGTCAGTCTCGTCATGATCCCCCAAATAATATGATATTTGAGAAACTTAAATATTTAAGCAACTGAACTGAGTCCTATTTCTACACCTCTGCACACTGTCTTCCACACCATCAGTCTCAAAACAGGGGACTGTACAATTTTCAACACTTCTTCTTGGTCTTAATAAAAAATCAAAATTAATCTTTGCACACTTTAAAGAACTAGTGCTGTTTCACAAGTGGTACTTACCTGCTGCATGTCATCAGACATAATCACAGGTAGCATTCTTGTCTTCTAAATTCTCAAAATAACTATCTTTTTAACAAGTCTTACTTTTTGACCATAAGAATTAATATTTTAGTACATACTATAGCTGTAATATTGACTGCAAGAAAAGTCTGATTCTCATGCCACAGGTTTCACCAAATTTTTGACTTCCTAAATAATGGAGCTTTGAACTTCACAACTGACCTCTTTCTGAACCTTTTGCTCACCCAAGTGGCACAGAGTTCTTGTTGCAGGACAATTTTGTCTTCTGAGCAAATGGCAAAATTCACTGCAAGTAAATAGAAATGAACGTTCTTTCAGAGTAATATGATGAGAAGAGCAAAATTATTTCTCAGTTGAGCTGTAGGTGTGATTTTTCTGCTTAGGTGCTCTATATAGTTACTTATGGTAAAAAAAAAAAAAAGCTGAACATATTTTTTAAATAAATTATAAACCAATTGGGGAAAAAAATGGAGGCATAATATAAAAGGGGATATATAAAAACTAAATTTGAATTGAACAGCAAAGGAGCTGTTTTAACATGTTTGAAGCTTATGATTTTTGCAGAGTCAGTTAATGCTATATTTTATCCCTTTAGATGTATTTGTATGATTCAGGTAACTACAAGTTAGCATTCACAAACAGTGAGTAGCACTGATGGGCTAAAAAGGCATTGAAAACTTCCACATTGGCACTGAAAACTGAGTAACCAGACTAAGGTTTTGGTGTGACCAAAGATCCAGTGCTTCTATAAATTGATTAATGTTGCAAATTTTATAAGCTAAAATTTGGTAGTCATTAATATTTCCCACCAAGTTTGAATATTCTATGTATGTTTTAAGCAACTATGTTGAATATCAGTAAAATAAGAATTTTTAAAAGGAAATCTTTCTTCCTAACTAGGATGAGATATTTCCTGAAGCTGTGATGTCACTGGGGCAGAAACACAGGAGAGCTGAGTTTGTGCTATGCAGTCCTCTGCCAGAATGGGCAATTAAAATAAGGTGTCTTCTAAGCTGTCAACCTAAATTTTCTCAGTAATTTGTGGAAGAGAGAGGCATCTCCAGTGAGTAACTCATCCTCCAGAGAAGTCTGTCATCAGGATAGCAAGAACTGTGTCTCAGGAGGTTTTGTCTGTTCGTTGAGTCAGAACAGTTAATTGCCAAACCCTGAGTCTGGTGATTAGGGGGAGGACACTTTTCCATACTGGAAATTGCTGAATGTCACTGAAGTGTTGTGCTGCCAACAAGACAGGACCATGGTCTAAGACAAGATAGCAAAAATTAAGTGGTTCTTGAGTAAGATCTGGAGATTCTTGTCTGACTTCTGATTAAGGCTAACACAGTAGTTGCCATAAAAAAAAACCCAACAAACTTGTGTCAGCCCACAGCTATCACAAGTCTACTCTTGGCAAAAGTTGTGTAATTGAAAATATAAGGGGAAGAATGCAGCTAAAATTTTACCTTTGCAGATGACTGTTTTCTACTATCCCACGAAAGAGTTTTTCAAATATCAATAGGATTAAATATTCTGGATTTGTTCCTTTGAAATTTTTTTAAATGATCTGGTAAACAGTTACTTTTAGAAAAGATTCTCTAATCTTCATGAAGCTTTATAAAATAACCCTCATTAAACTCCATCTTTTTTTTTTTATTTTCAAGGTATTTAATGCAGTTTATTTTTCTCTCTTTCTACTTAGGCTATTATAACATGAAAAGTTGCATCTCAAAATGTGGAAGAATTCAAATAATGAAATTTAATTGTGTCCTTTTTCAATATCACTTTTCAGTAATTTTTAAATCTAATTTTGTAAATAAATTTTGCTTATTTGAAATTATAATTTTCCAGGTATTTTCTCTCTGTTGCAAATGTTGATGACTTTCTTGTCATTTTTGGACTTTTAAGAACCCCTATACAGCTAGAAAAGTGTAGAAGAACATTTTAAAATATATTGTTGGTGGAGAGGAAAACAGAAATGCAAAACATTGCAATCATTGCTTTATATAACAGTATTGGTTAATGTAATTATGAAATAACCATTAAGGAATAAATTAAGTGCTGAAATGAATGTTAAAGTAAGTGACAGAATGTAAGTTAGTCAATGATAGATCTGGTTAAATAGCACCCAATGAATAATAGATATGACTTGAACTCTCTTGAATGCATAATGCAGAGAATATTCTACTGAATTATTTATCCTGTCAGAAAGAAGGTACATGTGCCAAATTTGCAGCAGTTCTCTGAAAGGATTCAGACTCCTGGGGTATGAGGTGATTTCTCACTGGAAAACCAGAGAGCAGCCTATCAAGAAATTGATGTGCTGATGTGATTTAGGAAGGAAAGTCTCATATAAGCTCCACTGGAGGTAAAATCTGAGGGTAATGACTCAAGCAACAATATAAGGCCAAGTGTCCTCCCATCCATTAGAATGTGCACTTGGGCAAGAGGCCACATAACCCAGTGCTGCCTTCAAATCTCAGAGGAAAGGCTTCTACAGTAAGATTTGTTTCAATATTGAAGCATTAAAAACATAAAAAACCCTGATGTTCTTTCACTTCATGAACAAAGAAATAACACAATCTTTAAAAATCTAATTAATTAGAAATTTTTAGATAAACATGTTTCTTCTTAGATTGCTTGAAATTCTGATGAAATTTGGATGCTCAACTCCCTTAACATTTACATCTTTTATTTCCCAAATTAGCATTAGAGTTTACTAGGTGTCTGAAAAATGCATGATCCTTTGAAATCCCAGTTCCAAAATTATTTCATTTGGCAATGCTGAATGTTTGGTTGCCATTGCAGATGTCTGACAGCTGATGAGGTTTGAGGTTTACAGATCCCATTCAGAAACTCCCCCTGCTCTGCAGTTTTGGCTTATTTTCTATCACACATCCCTCCTATATAGGAAAAAGAATAATTACTTTGGTATACTAAGACTGTAAGACATAGAGCAATACCTGTGTAAACTGCTTCAAGGTTTGGTCTATCAAGCTAAGCCCAATTCTGGGTCAACAACTAAAGAGCCAAAAGTTGTGTCACAGTGGCATGGGAAGGATGGCAGGAAAGCCATTGTTATTGCATGGCAAGTTTGCAAAGGCTAATTAAAAATTACCTCTTACACAGGAAAACTAATTTTCAGTTAAACACAGCTTTTCAGGCGCAAAAACATTCCTAATACTTGAGATTGTTTATAGTTGGTTGAACATAAAAATGTTTAACATAAAATTGAAATTAGTGACATTTTCATCTATTTATTGCAGTGTTTCCTTTTTTTTAAGAAGCAAAAAACATCATTAAGAAGTGTAATGTTTTACTTTAATTTTTTTTTAAGTGTTATTCGGTAAAATTAACCACATTTGTAAAAGTTTATCATCCATCAAACCCTCCTGAGAACCGAAGGAGAATTCTGATTTAAAATTCTGGGTGCTAATTCCACTTGCAATAATGGAAGCAAAATTTAAATGCAACTGCTTCAGTCTAGGTCTGCTTCCCCTACCTTTAATTTGCTAGGGGAATGACAATAAAATGAAAATATTCAATATATACTTGAAAATAATCTGTTAAATCCTAAAGCCAGCTCATCTTTTCATTATTAATCTCATGGCAGAAATATTTGTGTTTGATTTGTACTGCAAAGACTATCCTTCAAACTAAATCAAATTACAAGAAGTATCGTTGATGATTCCTGAGATAACAATTACATCACAAAATTCATTATTTAGTTTACAGCCACCTTAGTGTTGGGAAATCACAGGTGCTTGAGATTTTCCATTGGCACTGGAATAGCTTTTGGAATTGCACTGGAATAGCAATTGCAAAATGCAAGACACTTGTTTTATTGCCAGAGATGCTTATTGCAACATAGGTAAATAGATTTAGATTTAGATTTAGATTTAGATTTAGATTTAGATTTAGATTTAGATTTAGATTTAGATTTAGATTTAGATTAGATTTAGATTTAGATTTAGAATTCTGAATTGGCATATAAAGTAAGGAAAATTATTAGACTCACTGCACTGGAGGGCCCTACAATTCAGTCCTTGTAGGATTAGTCTTTTCTATCTGTTTCCCTGACTTTTGTCCAGCAGTTCCTGTTCATCCAAGTTATGACTGTTGAGAAAAGGAACTGGCAGAGTTCAGAAGTGGAGAGATTCAGTAAAGCTCTGAAACAGGGCCAGGTTATGGCTCAACTGTTTTGTTTAGTTAAGGCAAGATAGGCTTTGGATTCATGGGATGTTACTTCCACTGCATTACTTTGCTGTCTTCAATAGTAAATGGAAGTGTGTTTACTTTTTTTTTTTTTTTTTTGCTGAAGATTAAGGTCCTTTTTACTTGCCATAGTTTAATAGTTTGACTTTAAACTGGCATGGCCTTGAATCTGATGCTTTTCAGTACTGCAGGATTAGGTATATCCCAAAAGACTAATTGACAATCTGATGCAGGATAAAAACTGGGAAGGAGTAAAATAAATATTTCAAGGCAACATTTTGTTGTTGTTGTTTTTTGTTTGTTTGTTTGTTTTGTTTTGTTTGTTTGGTTTTGGTTGGTTGGTTGGTTTGCATTTTCTTTGGTGAGGTTCTGAAAGAAAAAAATAGCTCTAATTTTTTAGATTTCAGAAGAGGTTGTTAATACAGTGTCTCTCAATTATTACTAAATAGTCAGCCTGAGAGCAGTCAGGGGTTTCACATTGTATATATGTCCTGGGTTGTACCTTGTTATCAGAGAGAACAAAATAAGGGAATTGTGATTGTTGAAGCAGTGATGAAAAGAACTAGGTAACAATGATAATTTGTTGATAAATCTATATTTTGAGAAGAAACTAAAACATGGATATAATTAGGACACTGTAGCCTTTCCCCAGGCTAACTATAGGCTGAATTTGTTTGCCTAGCACATCAGGGTTTCCATCAGGACTTTGCACAACACAACTTTGAACAACTGCTAACCTTGTCTCAGCAGTGCATTTCCCACAGAATCCACAGCTGTCTGCAGTTCCCAAAAGGGCAGCCTCTGGACTAGGTGTGGGTACAGCCTGTGCTGCCTGTCTGGTGATGAATCCTCAATGGTGCAACACCTCAAGGCTCTCCCTGTCTCTATGAGTCAGTCTGGAAATGAGGTGTGCTTTTATTCTCTGTTATTGCCAGGCAAAGGAAAGAGAGGGCAGAATAACAGTTTTTATGACATGAGAAATCATCTTTCATACAGAAAATATCCATTGAAGAAGGGTATTCCTAAAAAAATATTTAATATAATGACCTTTTTCTTCATGTTTTCTGAAAAAAAAGTAGAATGCCTCCAGTAAATGTTAAAGTGAAATGTCAGTTGAGTTAAGACTCTTCCTAACATTCATTTCTTGTTTTAATTATGGATCTCTTTTTTTTTTTCTTTTTTATTCTTTTTAAATTACAAGGAAAAGAAAGGAGGATAACATTTATAAAAGCTTCCAAAACTTTTGAGTAAGCATTGAGGAAAGTATAGTTTTCAGTTTCTAGTTTTTGAATATAGGTGATGTTCTCCATTTCACTTGATGCCCAAACACACCATGTGTGCTAACACCAACCAGTGGGGCACAGGGATGTGAGGAGGAGACTCCAGTTTGCTGTGATACACTTTGATATCTGCATTGTGGATGTGTCTTTGCCAGCACTGAAATTCCTTCCAGTCCTCAGAGGAAGGAAAATATTTACAAGGGGTTGCAGTTCCAGTGAAAATGGGAAGCCTTTGATGGTATCTCTGTGCATGAGTACATCTGTGGTTTCACCAAGAAAGAAAAGCCATACCACAAGATAAGTGCCAGGCAAAATCTCAGCTCTAGACTTTAAGGGCACCAAATGAGAAATATGGGAACACCCAAGGTTTCCTGAAAATGTACCATCCTGAATTGTCATGAAATGCTTTTTCATGGTGTTAGACCAGTTGAGTATGCCACCAAAATATTTAAATTTCTCCAAAACGTATACAAGGATCTACTGAATATGATCAGATACTCTAGACTATGGCTCAGTTATAGGTGATTTGTGCCCAAGTGCTATCTAACTGCATACTGTGTGGTAATACACATTTAGATGGAGACAGCTAAGGAGTTGTGAGACCATTTTGCAGATTCATTTGAAAGACAGAACATTGCTTGAGATAAAACTTGGAGCAGCAGCACTGATGCTGACTTAATTTCTTCCACATACTCTTTGGTAAGACAGCATGCCTGGCAGGCTTAGAATAGGTTGCTAGGGAACATGATGCTGTAGTGAAATTAAGTAGGCTATTCAAACTAATTAGTCTAGGAAGAATGTGTGTTTTTTAAAATTCATAAGATGATAGTTACAAATAAAAAGATGACAGTCAATTATGTTTAAAGAGATCTAATATTCAGAGGGGTGGGTCAGGTTCTCTCCAAATAAAAAGAGCTTTGAAAATTATTTGAACTGAAAATTAGCCTAAGTCCTTTGAAACAGATTTTAAAAGGTAAATCAGTCTCACCTAACTTCAGCAACTTTCTTAGAGGCTGAGAGTAAGTTATCTGTCTGGGATGATTATTTTGCCTATGGACACAGTTATCTTCACAGGACATAGAATCATAGAGTGGTTTGAGTTGGAAGGGACCTTAAAAATCATCCAGTTCCAACTCCCCTGCCACAGACAGGAACTTTTCACTGGAACAGATTGCTCAGAGCTCCATCCAGCCTGACCTTGAACACTCCCAGGGATGGGGCATCCACAGCTTGTCTGGACAACCTCTTCCAAAATCTGATCACTCTCATATTTCTGCCTATTATCTAATATAAACCTACTCTCTTTCACATCAAAACATCTCCCCTTTTCCTGTCACTACATGCCCTTGTAAAGTATTTTGCCATCTTTCTTGTGGGCTGCTCAGAAGGCTGTATTAAGGTCACTGTGGAGTCCTCTTTTCTCCAGGCTGAGAATTCCAATTTTCTCAGCCTGTCCTCATAGTGAAAATGCTCCATCCCTCCAATCCCATGTGTGGCCTTCATATGGAGTCACCAAACAGCTCTGTGTCCTTCCTGTGCTGGGACCCAGGGCTGGGTGCAGCTCTGCAGGTGGGGTCTCAGCAGGGCAGGGCAGAGCAGAGGGGCAGAATCCCCTCCCTCCCCTGCTGCCCACGCTGCTCTGGATGCAGCCCAGGGCACTTTTGGCTTTCTGGGCTGCAAGGGCACATGGCTGGGTCATGTCCAGCCTCTCACCCACAGCACCCCCAAGTCCTTCTCAGCCAGGCTGCTCTGGATCTGTTCATCCCCCAGCCTGGAGTGATACCTGGGGCTGCCCTGACCCCAGTAAAGCACCTGGCATTTTATGTTGTTAAGCTTTATGAAATTCCCATGGGACCATTATGGAGCTTGTTATGTCCCTGTGGATGGCAATCATGGCACCCCACCACTCAGCTTGGTGTCACCTGCAAATTTGCAGAGCATGCCCTAGATGCCTTTGTCTATGCCATTAAGGAAGAGATTAAGTAGCACTGGTCCCAGTACAGACCCCTGGGGATGCTGCTTGGCCCTGTTGTCCATCAGGATTGAGACAGATAAATGACCCCCGTAGCCCTTCCCATGTCCATTCATGTATTTAGTCCATCACAGAAGCCCACTGGGCTGGTCAGGCTGGACTTGCCCCTGGTGGAGCCATGCTGGCTGTTTGAATCACTTCCCTGTTCTCCATGTACCTTAGCACAGCTTCTCAGAGAGGCTGTTCCATGATCTTCCCATGCACAGAGGTGAAGATGACAGGTTGGAATGTCCTAGGGTCTTCCTTTCTACCTTTTTTAAAAGATGATTACTGATTCCTATTTTCCACTTACCTGACTTCACCTGACTACCATGACTTTTCAATATCATGAAGAGTGTCTTGGCAACTACATCAGCCAATTCTTTCAGGATTCTGGAATGAATCTCATTTGCTCCGTAGATTTAAGTACATTCAGGTTCCTCAGGTGATCATGGACCTGATCTTTATTTACAGTGAGAGGCACTTTGCTCCCCCAGTGCCCATCCTGCTGTCCATCCACTCAAGAGCTGTGAGGAGAGAGGTTACTATTGAAGAGTGAGGTAAATGAGTTGTTGTGCTCCTCACCCTTCTCCTCAGCTATCATTGTTAGTTCTCCAGCATTATTTATTGAGAAGGGGGAGTACACCTTCTTTGAGTTTCCTTTTCTGGTTAACATACCTAGAAAATCCCTTTTTGTTAATCTTTGTGTCCATTGCCAGGTTCAGTCCCAGTTTTGCCTATTCCAGCTTTGCTCACCCAACTCCTAAAAACAGAATATCATCTCTGTGTTCTTCCCAGGTCACCAGGTCATCTTTGTTTCTTCTACCTGTGCATTTGCTTCCTTCCTTTCCATTTGACCAGCAGTCTCCTACTCAGCCATGGTGGTTTTTTGTGTTCTTTGACTGATTTCTTGCTCCTAGGAATTGCTAGCTCTGCTCTGTGGCAGATTTTCAGAACCAGCTCAGTTCCACTTGCTTGTTCCCAGGGACAGTTTCCAAGGGGATCTTTGAGGAGCTGGAAGTTTGCTTTCCTAATGTCCAGGGTGTAACTTTACCCATTTCCCGAGTCATATCCCTCAGCATTCAAAACTCCACATACACATGATCACAGGCTGCTCCTAATCTTGATGCTGCTCATTAGTTCACTTTGGTTCATAAGACTCTAAGAACAGCATGTGATGGATGCAGATGTGGAGTTGATGCTTCCAATGAAATGAGAATTGTCAATCGAGAATTTTCATTCCTCTCATGAGGAGTATTTCACTTGATCTTTTATGTAAACCATCAAATCCTTAAAGTATCAAAAATATTCCTTTGTGCATAAACTAAATGGAAAATACAGAAGAAGCTAAGCTGCCAAAGGGAAAAAAAAAAGGTTCCATAATGTGTTTTGTGTTGTTATTTGGTGTTTGCATCGCTCTCTGTTTTATTTAAACTATGCTGTATGTTTTGGAGAGATAAAACAATACTCACACTACGAAAAAAAAATACAAATTAAAAATAAAAAAAAAAGAATGTGTAAATAACCAAGGGGTAGAGATTCCACTTTTAAAGAGAATTGACATCTTCATTAAATGCTTCATCGCATATTCCATTAACATTTGCACTCTTTCCATTTGTACACTCTGCTGCGTAGGGTAAAGCACTGGTAATTCTTGGGTTTTACCCAGAGCTCAGATATGTTTTTCTCCACTTGTACTATTACCATCTCTCATTAGTTTGGCAGGCTATGTTTTAGTGCCCTTTTCTTTTTCTGTTCTCTCTCTAATAGCAGCTGCAGTAAAGAGTTAAACTTGGCAGCTGCCCATTCCAGAGGCTAAATTCTTAGCTTTCAATCTCATTAGTAGTTTTTGTTTTTAAATCTGACTTCACATGCAGGTCAACTTCTCTGCAAAGCAGCTGTGAAGGTCAGATTGGTACCTATGAAACTGTCAAATTTTACCTTTTAAGTAATCACACTTGAAAATTGATATTCCTTGACTACTCTCCAGCAGCTGTGAATTACTTCACAGGACAGAAGAGCTGAAAGTAAATATAACTGCTTCTCAAGAAAATGGTGAAAGAGTTCACAGCAGATATGAAGAATTCACTTCTAGATAAAAATAAAAAGGAAAATCTTGTAGGTGGTCAGCAATGATTTTTAGCCCTCCCTTTAAAATTAGTGAGAGCAGACATGATAATACTCCACAATAAACAAAGCATGCAATAAACAAAAATTTACTATGCATCTTTTTTGTCCTTTCTCAAAAGAACCCCAAACCAATCCAAACAAACCAAAACACACACACAAAAAAAAAACCCCAAACCAAAAACAAAAAAAAAAACAAAACAAAAAAAAAAAAAAAAAGGGAGAAGAAACAACAGAAATAAGGATATAAATGTTGCTGCTGAGCACTGCTGAGGTAACAGCCTGACAGAATGGCTATTACATTTAGACTGGCAATGACCACACGTGCAATTTAAACAGAAAAACACATCTTACAAAGGAGTAGAAACATTGTGCTTTGCAGATTTAATCAATGGTACTGATTAAAAGGAAACTTGCCTCTGGACAGGTTATTCTGTAAGTGTTCGCTCTGACCTTTCTTTCACCTCTTTCTTGTACTGAATTTGGTCTCTTGCATGGGTATTGAAGTGGTCTGTCAATTCCTTTGTGATTGACCTCCAGTTGAATTTTACAGCTGCACTCTCTTGTTAGCACTAGGAATTACATTCCCCCTCTGTCTTTTTTTTTTTTTTTTTTTTTTTCCTGTAAGGAAATGTATCTCATGTAAATTTCTTTATATATTTCGTATATGTGACAGTCTTCAGAACAGAGTGAACAGACCATGTTACTAGGTAAGAATTGTTGCATATTGCTTTTCATAAATAATTTTTTTTCTTTGTCTCCTACCAGCTACCTACTCATAAGTTTATTTTTGAACTATGAATCAATGTATACAAATCCAATTTTTGACCATAGAACTGGAAATGGTTTTAAACTAAGAGAGGTTAGATTCAGATGAGATAGAAGGAATAAATTTTGTGCAGGGGGATGGTGAAAGACTGAAACAGGTAGCTCAGAGAGGTGGCAGATGCTCCATTTCTGAGAACATTCCGGGCTGTGTTGGGCTCTGAGTAATCTGATCTAGTTGGAGATGTCCCTGCTTATTGCAGAGTGGGTCGGTGACCTTTAAACATCCCTTCCAGCCCAAACTATCCTATGGTTCTATGATAATAAGAAGGAAAAATTCAAAGGTGGTAGCAAAACAGAAGATCATTTAAATAGCTGACTATGAAACGTGACCTGAAAATTATAATAATTACTCTAAAATCACAAGTTCTGTCAGGCAAATTCTGCTCTCAGTTGGGAATGATGAACTCAGAAAAGACCCTTTGACTCATCATTGAAATCATCTGAAATGGAAAAGAAAGGGGAGGAAGCTCTCAAAACAGTCTTGGAAACTTACTCATTTTGGGGAAAAGACAAACAGTACAAGCAGGTGAAACAGCAGAGTTGGAGGATTTTTCTTATGAGGGAGTTGAGGACAAATACAAAGGCTGATTGTAGAATTGGTGGAAATACATTCAGAGTAAGCTGCCCTATAAATAAAACCATTTTATCACAGTTTCACAGTTTATGTAAACCTATTTTGTTCTCTGTGTGATTGTTTGATTGGCTATTTTGAGGCAGGGAAAAGTCCCAGAAAATTTATTCTTGCTGCCACTTGGATTATAATGCACTTCCTTCTCCTTGAGGACTCACTGCTGGTTCTTTCCCCCTAATTAGATGACACAGGAGACCATTCTTTGTTCCTGGGACTAAATCACAAATGTCATGCCTGTGTTGCTAAACTCTAATAGGTTTCTGTGTTTTTTTAAAAATGAATGCATACTTATAAAGTGTGCATTCATGGCTGAGATGACAGTCAAAAAGAATGAAAAAGATGTTTTATGAAAAGCTGTCAGTGGGTTAGGCGTCAATGATTATAAAGGCAGTTTGCTTAAATTTATTTTAGTAAGAAGTTCAAATGTATCCTCAATTTTAGAACAAAGGAAAATACAGAAATATTTTTAATTAAAATTGAATTTTATTCATTAAACTAAACATGAGAAAATGAGAAAAATCTCATAAAACCTTGATTTACAATACAGTTATTCCACTGTATTGTGGAATTTATTTATAAATATTTATTTATTTTTTTGAGGGATGAGGTGCTGCATGATTCAGGGAACTAACAATTTAGGGATACTCAAGAAGGAAGGGGATAAGACACAATGAATAAAGGGAAGATAGCTCTGTGAGAGCTGGATGTGTGACAGCATAGGAAGAGGAATGAATCAGAAAAATCTGTTGAGCACATGGCGTGACTCTTGGGGATGGTGTTGTGCAGGGCCAGGAGCTGGATTCAATGATCCTTCTGGGTTTCTTCCAACTCAGCACATTCTGCCATTCTGTGATTACCACCAAAGTGTGAAATCCCTGGTACTGAAGCTGAAAACAATGTGAGCAATGGAAGTGAAAACTTTCTCTGCTTTATCATCATCTTGAAGCTATAAAGGTTATTTTTTTTGGTAAAGAAGAGTGACTTGGCTTTCAATTACACACCAAAATAAAAAATCCCACAGCCAGCAGGTCCAGGAAGGTCAGCTTTCCCCTCTCTATTTGGCAGCACTGAGGCAGATTTGGAGTGTTGAATGTAGATTTAGGGTATTCAGTACAAAGAAGATATTGATATACTGCAATGAGTGCAGTGGAGGCCACCATGCTGACCAGCACATGATGTACAGGGAGAGGCTAAAGAGCTGGGTCAGTTCTCCCTGGAGAAGAGATGGCTCAGGAGAGACCTTAGTCCCCTCTGCAGCTACGTGCTGGGAGGACACAAAGACACATTATTTTCTGTTAAACAAAAGGAAAAATATTTTTACTTTGAAAGGGGTCAAATTGTGAACCCCAAGAGAGTGTGTGGAAAAAACCACCCTGGGAAATGTTCAGCACTCAGTGAAATAGAGGCTTGAAAAAAATGATCTAGTTAGGTCTTTTTCAAGCGGTAGGTTGGAACAGGTAACCCTTGAGGGTTCTTTTCAACATAAATTATTCCATGGCTGTATTATACGAAAAATCAGAGTTCCTTTGCTAGCAGTGTAAGGTCTGTCAAGGCTGACAAACAGCACTAAAAGCAGTGGAAGAAAAGCAAAGTGTATGTGAGACCTGGAAACCCCTGCCTCACAGAGACAAGCTGCACCACATAAAGAGCATCTTCCTCCCATTTGCAAAACTGAGTGAGGTTTGGGTCCTGTTACCTCATACAGGAGGAAATGGAGCAAGTATTCCCTAGGACAGAGCAGCTCCCTTCTTTTGCTGCAGGGCAGAGTGCCTGTAAGAGAACAAACACCCTCCAGCATGCGAGCAGCAGCTGCTGAGGCAGCGATTGCGGCAGCGCTGGATGGAGGAGCTGCCTCCCCTGGGAATCCCATGGCTTATGCACCAGCAGCAGCTCCTGCTGAGCAGCACACCCATGGCTCACCTAAATGTGTCACACCAATAACAGACAAGGGTGTGTGTGCTATGGAGTGTCAGCTGGCTTTGGGTACCCTGTCTCAGACATCTGTGAAATGGGGTTCATATAATCTCAAATAAAACAGTAGGTACTCACTACAGCTTTGTTGACCCTTTAGATACCTTTTGTATTCAATGAGAAGAAAGGGGGATGAGGAGGTGTTTTGGTGGGGTTTTTGGTGGGCTTTTTTGCTCTTGGATTGTTTTGTTGTTGTTGTTGTTGTTGTTTTTGGAGGGAATTGTTTGGTTCTATTACTGTTTGGTTTGGTTTGGTTTTATTCTATTGTACAAGTTCCCTCACTGATTTTAATACCAGTTTCACAGTAGAATGAATTTCCCATTCTGAAGCTTATTTTCTCCTCCTTTATATAGTGACTTATTCAGCTGTGAGCCTCCATACTGTAGCTGCCTAGATATTATCAGAAAAATGCCAGAGAAAGGGCTATAAAGTGTCTACAGTTTTACTGGAATGGCTGGGAGTTACTGGTATCTAACATCCTCAAAAATCACATTGAAAAGCCTCACTAGAGGGCATGAATATGGATTGGATGACTTACACCACAGCAAATAAAGAACAAATAGAACAGCAGGAATGTGTGCATCTGTGTGTATAAATAGGTAAGGGATTGCTGGACTCTGTGAGCCACTCTCTGTTAGCACCTCTGTACTTCGGCCTAATATGGCAAAATTTGTTAGAATAATTTTTGATATACTTCCTAAGCAAAGATTAGAGGCTGGGGGTGTTTTTCTGTTTGATTTTAAACTCTGTATCTTTTATTCTGTAACAGTATGATATGGGAAATGAGGCTACAGAGGATTGAATGAAGCCTGCATCCCACTACTATTGTTGCTGGCTTCATAGTGCTAAAATATTCCCTGTGCTACTGATAGCTCTGCAGATTGGTGCAGTGTTCTTCGTGGCCAGTATGTAAAACACTGCCGCAAAAAAAAACCCTCTCCAAAAAGAGAGAGTTCCTTTTAATAGGTGCAGCAAAGGTATCCACACTAACAGCACTGCTCCTTTATCATTCTATTGTGAGCTGAACATCTGAGAGGCTATTTCAGCCTGACAGATTCCAAAAGTCTTAAACCACTTTGTCCTTGAAAAGTCCTCAGTGTTGGTTATGTAATGGAAATCCTGCTGCAGCAGTTTGTGGTGTAGCACACCTGCACACTCACATCCAGCCTGGTCGGCAGCCAGCAGCCTGTGCCAGCAAGGTGCTGGGTGTCCTCTGATCCCAGCGAGTTTCTATGGGAACTGAAGGTGCATGGCACATTGCAAGATGTGCAGCAGCCTTCAAGACAAGAGCATATGAGCCTAATAAATTCTTTCTTCTTCACAGCTGGTGCAAAAATTTGCCAGAAATGGTTCCTTTCCTTCTGCTTGAACATGGACTCTCAGGCATGATTTGGGTTAAAAAATAAAGAAACCGGTTATTTTTTTAGGATCTCTTTTTCTTATACCTCATCATGATTCCAGATCAAGGAGAAATTGTCACAACTAGCTTTTGTCTTGAACCACAAGCTGGGTACTTCCAGAGAAGACAATAATTAATCTTTATGATCCTAAAGCAATAAAAGTCTTTTGCTGCATTTCAGCAGGACTGGAAAGTCTTTGCAAATTAAAAAAAAAACAAGACAAAAAGATAGCAATCCACTGTTGTGAAGTTTTCTCAACTACCAGGACAGTAAATATAACATGCTGATGAAAACTTGCAATAGAAAATGCAGGATTCTATTAGGAAAGGACAAACCAGTTTGGAGTAGCACAAGAAAAGCTGCCTTATTGCCTTCTCACAATGCAAACATCTTCAACATTCAATTTTTTTCCTTAAATTAAGTGTGTTGAGTATCTAACTGGAAATGTCTAAATATTTGTTAATAACTTGTGGCAATCACTAAAAAAGGGGGATGTGCAATTCACATATTCTAAAATTCAGTTCGTTTTTATTTTGAACTTTGGGAAACTCTCTGTTTGATTTCCTTGGGGTGATTTTGGAAGTTTCTTTGCCTTCTGAATGAGGAAAGTAGCATGTGTTTCTGCACACACAATGTCTCAAAAACTGATTTGATAAAGCTTATCCTGACTTAATTTTCCAGAGAAATTATCTAGAAAATTTGACCCAAAGATTCAAATCTCTTTCTGAAGATACTGAACTGTATAAGAAAATTTTACCTTATGAGACTTGGTGTGAATGTTTGTGTCCAGTTTTCACTCAATGCTTGTGTTGATTTGAATTTAGCTATTCCTCAGTGAACTCTTTTCAGAATTTTGTATCCAAAATTTGCTGCTTCATGAAGAACCCACAAGAAATGGAAGTACAGACAGGAGCTAGTAGTCAGGTATGGAAATTCAATTCAAGTATGATCCTTGGGCTTAAATTGGATAATCACAGATATTGTGAAACTGCAGAAAAGGCAATTTCCAGATACGCTCTTTTCCACAGGGTGAGCTGCCAAAAAATTTAAGAGGGGATTAGAGTAGCTGCAAAAATTAACTGCAGAGTCATGCAGGCTGCTAAGCGGGGTGCAGCAGACTGAGGTGGAAGCAGACTCTTACATAATTTAAATGCAGCAAAGGAGTGAGAAATAGCAGATGATGATTTTCCACATTCTCACCACACTGCAGGTGTTTTTCCTTATCAGAGCTGCAAAAGAAACACAATTCAAGAACTCAGATGCATTTTTCTAATACAAAAACTCTGCTGAACACATCTGTCTCGTATCTGATTTATCCATATAAAAAGGAATGTGGGGATTAAACAGAGAGCCAAGAGAAGCAGCCCACAACAGATATGAAAGCATCTACGGTAATTTTTAGTAATAAAAGAAAGAGTCAATGAAAGAGTCAAATAAAGGCATTTTGAGGATGCTCAATAGTTACAGAAGAGAGAATAATTTTAAAGAGCTGGTGGCAGATTCCCTGGTTCACAAGCCTTGTGGCAAGTTGAGGATCAAAGGAAGCCAGAGCAACTCCTCCCAGCTGGTCAAAGCAGACAAGTTGTCCTGTGTTTTGCACTTCAAATGGGCCCTGCCCAACATCATGTCTTGGAAGAGAGCAAGATGAAAGGCAAAGACAAATGGGAGTGTTCAGTACTTTTTTCCAGTTTGTCCATGAAAGAAAATAACAGAAATGCATCTAAATCAAATACCTCAGCCACCCTGAGGGTGCTCGGAGTTAATCAGATCTGTGGATGCTTTCCTTTTTGGTGTGACACATTTCTTTTCACCATGTGGAAATGGCTGCACATTCAATTGCACTCCTGGGCATCACAACTTTGTCATATTTCTAAAAACTGGATGTAACAAATGCATGGTTTACACTTGGAGGCTCTCACCTGAGCATAAGGTCTGAAGTTTTATTCAGGGAAAGCTGTAGATAGGCAACCAGGAGCTTCTTCAGAAAACCTGCAACCTAGAAAAGTGTCAAACTACTTCAGTAAAAGACATGCTTCAGAAGGGGTACAGATACAGTCCCAACTAGCTCCAGTTAAGACCATTTGTTCTGGAAAATGATTGTTTTTTTGTGAGATTCTGGATCTAGATTCAAGCAAAGGAGGCAGAGTGGTAATATTCAAAAATATATGAATACTTCCCCCTTTAATGCCATATATAAATTAGATATAAGATAGAATTAAGGAGCGGGGGAGTGCAAGCCATAGCTCAGCATTGTTACCTGTGAAATCATAAATCTTATTTGAGGACAAAAACAACAAAAAATCCTCCAAGAGTCTTTTCCTGGACCCAGTTTTCCTGTTTATGAAACACACTTGTACAAAACAGCCAACAACAGCTGTTGCAAAACTGCTGGAGGAAAAAAAAAAAATTCTTCCCTCTCAATACTGTGCTTAAGAGATTTACATGACATTTTTGTAAGCTAAGGTTAATGTCACCGTGTTGCCAAGGTTAGTGTTGTATAATCTTTGCCTTCTAAGGACACTCAGAACAAATGTCATCCACCTGAGCCTCTCTGTGTGTCCACCTGAGGGTACCCCTTGGTCCCCAGCAGTTGCAGGGGTGATGCTCACCCCTGTCAAAGGGAGGGGGCAGCAGTGCAGGAGCAGGACCCACCCCCAAGCTCATCTACTCAAGAGCAGATGAAGGTGACACCACCACTTTCATCACCTCCTCTCAGTTCCCAGCTTCTTACCAGTTCCCAGTGCAGGGATTTGAATGTTGCTTCTGCCTGCTCTTCTACTACTTCCTCAGCAATATGTTGCATGATATTTTTGGGGTGGATGTGAATGAACTGTATCCATCCCACTTGGAATATTGGCATTTGTTCAAGCTGCCTTCCACAAGGCACAAGGTGACTTTAGAGTGATTCTTCAGGCTCTCTGCTTCTTGGATTGTTCCACTTTGAGGAGAGCCAGTTGCACACATGACATACTAGTTAATTCCCTAGGCAGCAGTACAATTTTGGTTTGTTTTCACTTGATCCTTTTGAGGAAGCCCTCTGTGTAGATGAAGGGTTATGACTTACTGATATGTCTGCAGGTAATCTCTCTGCACATCACAGCTTTTTGGGAGTAAAAGGAAGCCAAGTGGCAGTGAATCCACACAATCAATGCTGTTTCCACATCCTGTTGATTTCAAAGCACAAACCTATATAATTTAATTCTGGTAAAAATAATCTCAGCTGTGGGCTTTAAGTATTATTCAACAGTAGAAAAGAGGGATTTAATTCTTGTATACAGCAGCATATTCCTGTCTCAATTCCTAATTTTGCAGGAACTCTAATGATAGAGTGTGGGATGAACTGGCTTACTTCAAAATCTGGTCATCTTTCTGCCAGTCAAACAGTGGACACTTATTTTAGCATGTGAAATGCATTTTTCCCTAATACTCCTTTTTTTTTATTATTTTTTTTTTATTTTTTTCTCCCATTATATTTGTTTGGAGGAGCTTGAAGACCCCTTTTTTTTTAATTAGGTGAATTATTTTATCTCTGCCACCACAAACAGCCAGACGAGTGTTGGCCAAAAGTTACAGTGACAAAATTGTCTGCACTAATGTCTTTGAAAAATAGATTTTGAAATTATCTAGCTCCTCATAAATGGGATACACACAAGGATAATCAAGCCCATTAATTAGCTTGTTTTTATCCAGTCTTAGCATGTAAAGCAAGGGCATAGAAGATGAACATGTTTTGTGAGGGCTGTGAAGGGTTTAGTGGTGGGGGCCAGATGTACTCTGGAGAACCAGCCTGAAAGGAAGCTGCAGCACTGCTCATGGCAATGACAGGACACAGATCACAGGAATCAGTGAAAATAATTTTTCAAATGCAGTTTGATTTATTTTTGTGGTATTACAGATTTTTCGTATCATCAAATTATGTCAGAAAGACCACTCTGTGGTGAAAACAAAAACATTGATGTATATATTAATGATGGATTTGGTCTGTAATCCATTAAGAAATCCATTTTAAATTTTCATTTTTATTTTAGTATTCCTTAATTGCACAGAATCCCAAGTGATGGAAAAGGCATTTAGGAGATTTTGTCAGAAGCATTCTGGAGGTTTTGATAACTTATTAAGGAGGATTTTAATCTATTTTACTTCATATTATAGGCACATTTTTCATCCTTCAAGTGGGTAGGAAGGAAATTCCTCATTTTAATTTAATTTCCTAAAGGTCAGAAGACTGTGCTTTAGAAGACAAATCTTTTGGATGGGAAAAAAACTAAAGAGAAGCAGAAGAGGATGTGTCATATGGTTGCTTTAGTAATTATTTTATAATTTATTTATTATGTTTTCCTATGAGAGAATGCTGCTCTTTTAAAATGCAAGCAAACTAAGAAATCAACATCAGTTAACCATAAAATACACATATGATAATGACCCCTCAAATGGCTTTGTCATGCATACAGACATAAAGGCTTAAAATAATTCTGTGGAAAAAAAAAAAAAAGGAAATGAGAAAGCTTAAACTTTGTGACATATTTTATATATTTTATTTTTGTAACACAAAAATGAGCATGAGTTCCTTAAGATTGTTTTCCTAAAAGTGATATCAGACTATCTTCATTTCATCCAACCGTAGTGACTGCAACTAATTTACAAAATCTTATTTAATATCTCAGAAATATTAACAAAACTGATAGCAAATGTTGTAATTTTGGCACTACTATGATGGTTTTCCTGAAAGAAAGGTTGTTTTTATTTGCTAATATGATCTCTTAGCCACAAGTGTTTTATTCTTTCAGAGGTGATTTCAATTAGAGTAACCTCAAAACATTTTTAAATAAAGTAAATCAGTCCTTTAATCTCTAGGACATTATGAAAGGCTGAAAAAACTGTCATAACCTTTCAGAATTGAGTTCTAGAATTCAGGCCAATACTATTACTGTTGATTATGGTAGAAAATACATAATTTCTACATTTTTCCGTGTGGTATTCCAGACTAAGAATTTATTGTAACTAGAAGTTTAATGTTAGATAATTCTAAAAATTGAGAGCAGCCATTCATCAAAAAGATTGTTACATTGTTTGCATCTATGAGAAAAATGAATTATTCCAATGTGAAATAAACAAAATATGCTAGAGCCTACTAACTGCAGCTACAAAACTCTTCAGCAATATTTTTCCAAACTACATTTTTAGTGGAAAGCAGATGTGGTCCATGGCAAACTCTACCATTTTGTTCTTTATAGGCTTTCTGCAGATGAACCCTGGGCCTGTTGAATGTGGTCACTGCAAACCATAGAAAGACAATTAAACCTTATCTGTGAAATTGAACATGAGAAGATGAATCACTGACATGCTGAACACACCCAAAAGGACAAAGTTTCAATTCTGCAGTGAGGTGATGCACACACTAACATCAGAAATACTGAGCTGCAGCTGCAAAGGAGCAAGAGTCAGCAGCACAGGGTACCCACAGCTGAGTTAAAGCCACTCACATGAGAATAAATTATCATACTAAAATAAAAACCCATCACACCATTGACCAACTCCTTACTGAGTCACTTTGCAAATTAATTAATGAGGGTAGAGTTATATAAAAAGAGGAAGAAAACTGACTCAGAAGGAGTCAAACTGAGAGTAAAGAATGTGAGAATTATTCATATATAGGCAATATGGCATAAAACTGTAAGAAGAAATATGGATTTCCCCTAATACAAATTTAACCTCTGAAACTCTGTCCTGAAACCCTGTTCAGAGAAAACAAAATCCAAATTTACTACTGGGAAAAAAAGAGTAGTAAGAGATGAATCTTTAAGAACCAGGAAATTAAGCACTTCCAGGTTCAACTCCCAGCAAGAACAAATAAAATTAAATATTCCAAAAAATTTGCCTAACCTTCCTTTGCTATATTCCTCCATAGTTCATGTAGATTGTAGTTTTGGTTGCTTTAAAGTAACAGGCCTAGGGCAATTTACTTTGTAGATATTTAAAGCAATGGATAAGTCACTGGTTAGGTGTGCCCTGCCTCTCCCATTTGTTTTGAGATGGAGAAAATGTTGGCATAATGCAGGGGGGTGAGGTAAATCACCTTTAAAATCTCTTCGAATTTAAATGATTCTCTGAGTCTGTGATTCCATGATAATGTCTCAGGTTTTTCACTTGGTTATTCCTCTTTTCTATGCACTGGTTCTCTTCTACATATTGCATCTCTCTACCAATAGTGAATAAATAAAAAATACAAGGGGAAAGTAATGGTCTTGAATTAGTCATATGTCTCTCACCTTCCTGTATTTAACCCTCTTAATCTGGATTCTTCCTGGGGAATACAGATTTCTCTGAGTACTTGATTCAAGAGGATTTTGATGCTGACAGCAGTCTTTGGGACACCCCACAATAAAATTGCTTTTCAAAAGTAGCTAACACCACTGTGAGGGGTTTGGTTATGATTCTCAATGACACTTCTCTGGAAACATTACCTCTATCTGTTAAATGAACAACAGGAGGGAGTGGTTACATTGCTACCAGTTTTATTAATTCAGTAGAGTGGTTCTGGGATAGCACTTCTTTATCATCCTCCTTCATTTTCCTTTCCAAGAAGAACTTAGTGCAGATAAAATACACTGTCATCTGCTAAGGTTTTAATACTGTCAGGCATTGGTGTTATACAAATTCCACCTTAAAAGATGCTTGCCCCACTTATTTTATCCTTCTGTACTTAACCTGTCAGAAGAACAATCAAATAAGTCCCAAGTATTCTTTTGAGATCAAGATGTAAATCACACATTTGCTTCCAGGTAAGCTTCACTTGGTCTGTCAGAGTTAGACCAAAGAAGGCAGGGTATTTCTCTGTCCATTTAAATTAAGTGATAACATTTCTAGCTAGGAGCTTGAAGCTGCAAAAAAATCCCTAAAACTTCCCTTCTTCAGCTTGCACACATAACTTTAGAAATTTAGGTCATGAACACTCAGAGGAAGATTTTTAAAGCGGCCTATAGTGCTTAAGAAAAAGTAATTCCATTGACTTCACAGAGATTTGTGCTTTTCCTTTCATTTTTTTTATAATCTCTATTAGAAAACACTTGCTCAGTCTTATAGATATGGTACACTCCATGTTTCTAGTCTTGTGGCTTTCCACCTACATAAAAACCTGTTTCAGTTTGGTGATTTAGTGGCCAGGTTCATCTGTCATCCGGAATAGGGAGCAGGGAGGACAACTCTGTAGCCTGGAAAATACATTCCCTATGGATGAGGAGGAAAGAGCTTCTTTTGCCATCTCCCAGGAAAAAATGGACCTGTTAGCACTGTAGCTGCATTTCTTTGAGATATCCCATAATTTTCTCACACAGCTCCTCAGCACTCTGAAGAAATTATTCAAGCCCATTTGAAAAAGTTTGCTTCACTGTCCCGGAGTCAAACCTGCCTGCTGACTCATGAAGGATGCATTGCTTGGTAAATAAAATCTACCAGCAGTCACAGATCCCATCACCACCCTTTCAATCTCTTCTACTTGTCTTATTAACTCAAAGGATTACATGGGAACAGCTGCAATTATTTCTCTGTAAAATTGATCACAAATTTTTTTTTAGTCTGACTTTACTTCCTGGCATATTAATTAAAATGTCTTTTGGAAGATCTTTAGTGACATTTTTGTCAGGTTTATGCTGACATGAGTTCATTTTTAGTTTTATTAAGACTGGCTTATGATAATCCTGATATAATTGAGTTGCTTATCTGAGAAGCCTCTGCCACTATGTTAATACTGGCCACTTTGGCTGCAAAATAGGTCTAGTCTGAATCCATTTGAGTTCTCTGCATCCAATAAGGGATTTCAGGACTTTGTTCTAGTCTTATATCCCTTTATTTCCTACATGTCATTTGGCTTACAAAATTTCAGTATCTTTGGGTTTTTTAAAATAATAAATGAATTCTTGTCAAGGGTTCAAAATTACTTGATCCAAAACATGAATAAGCACTAGCCCAAGCCTTATTCTAGGTTTCATTTCTGCTCAGGAAAGTTAACTTCTGTTCAGCTATGCTTTCCACTGGCACAAACACACAGGATAATGTCTGTAATGCTGTGCCTCTTGGGAAACATAAGTGGGAAAATGGTTTATAGAAAGTCAAGTGAATACCTCTTGTGCTTATGGAGCTGTGCTGAATTACAGCCTGAGCTTTTCCACTGTGCTGAATTTTTCTGTGGTTGTGATAACACCCAAGAGAGTTGAGAGGTCTGCTTGCATTTCTTTTTTAAAAGAGCAGAAGCACTAAAAACATTTTTCAAGAGCAAAGCTAATTTTTATTATTTATTAAAAAAAAAAAAAAAAGATAATTTTCAAGTAGAAAATTCCCCAGATTTTCTGGGTGAGAGAATACATCTGGTCTTAAAGAGCACTTCATGCTTCCCTGACAGCTGCATCCCCTAAGGTATCTTCCTCTTTTGAGTCTTGCTCCCTTCCAGTCCCCTCAAAGTTTGTCTGTTTATTTCTGGATTAAAGTTCCATATTCTTCTTTGCACAGATTAAGTTTTATCATTTCATGTCAAGCATCTGCCAGTGTCTTCTTCTTCTCCAGATTCTCTGTTTGCTCTAATTGTGTCTCTGCACTGCAGGACCACCCTCACTGTCTCATCCCCCAGGCTTTCTTCCTGGAAAATACAGTCTGCACCTCCCTCTCTGGGGTCTGCATGGCTCAGTGAAACAGGAAGAACGAGGGGGCTCCTTCCTACCTTGGCAGCCCTTCAGCCAAAACAAATGCAGAACCAAATTCAACATGCAGTGAACAAATTCTGGACATGATTTCTAACAATCCAGGATATATTTTGAGGAGGAAACTTCACTTTCACAGAATCATAGTCAAAACTTTTGCTCACAGACTACTTCAACTTTGATCAAAGTATGGAATAAATTCCAGTGTTCTGGATTACATTGATCAAAAAAACCACATCACAAAAAAAAAGTCCATCAAAGTGAGAATTTTCTAGTTCCTACTAAATTATTAAACTTTAATAATATAGCTATGATTTTGAACAATTTCATTTCAACCAGCAGGTGCCTGCTTTCATATGCCTTGTGTTTGTCTCATGAAATAGATGTATGTTGAAAGCTGTAAGACAGCTTTCAGGAAATGCAATGTATTCCTATGACTTTCACAGATGCTGCAGTATTGATGTATGTGTGACAGAACTCCAGAACAAGCCTCGTGCATGCAGTGTCCTCAAGAAGTAGATTTGCAGTGTATGTTCAGCATTCAGCTGCTGTACAGCAAAATCTGGTGTGCAGAAGTGACAGGTTTCCTTCCCAAGCCACAGTCATACATTTTTCTCATGTTTGTGCAGGGTGTGGCAGGGAAAGGCCACCGAGGAGGAAGATGGAATAAAAAAAGTTGTTGCTGTTCTTAAGATATCTCCTCTGGATTGTTTTCACAACCATTTCTCTGTTGCACCCAGAAAACAGGTGGCCAGGGCAGGACAAGAGGTGATGTGCAGTGCTTCAGCACTGGATTGCCAGATCAGGCTCTACTCTAAACTATAGGGCAAGAAAGAGTCATCTAAAGCCACTGGATATAATCCTTTTTTCTGCTATTTTTGGATGAAATTTGATGGAGATGCTTCTGTAGTTATGGTGCCAGATGCAATAACAGAAGTTGTGATAATGGCCCATTTTTTTATCTCTTGAGGAAAATTCCAAGTACTCAAAAGAATGTGAAAACAAACCTCATGGCAGTAATAACAGAGATGTGCCACCATCCAACAACAGTCCTGACAAGCAATCACTCTACATTACATTCAGTAAAATTCCAACATAAAGCAGCTTTCTATTCAGATAGAAAAAGTGCCACATAAATGACTACTGAAATCAGAAGAAAACTGGAAAAGATGGACAGATTTCTGGGAGTTTCCCAATGTTCCCTCAAACTGGTATGACCACAACTAATCAGATTTAGCCAATTTATTATTTCTCATGTTTAATTGAGCCAGGGTACAGATGTCATGACTCTTAAGTTTGCAATTCTAATGTACCCTGGTGAAGTTTCAAGACTGAGTGATACAGATTGCATGAAATTTTAATTTCTTTTTTCTAATTGCATTTCTCAGTTTTAGTTTGCTCCTGTCTGTTACTCCCCATTTTTTTTTCTGCTGTGATGATGCACGTAGAAACAAAGTTGATGGTGCCACAGACTTTTGGATTTGGAAAATAAACTACAAAACTAAAAAGGAAGTATGAAAATAGTAAGTTAAATTCTTTATTTCATATATACACTGTTACTGCAGATGCATCCAGCATTCTTTATTTCATATATACATTGTTACTGTAGATGCATTGAACATTATGGGATATGACTAATTGGTGTGACAGAATGTTGGAATGGCTTGACCAAAGTATTTTCAACAGAAATGATTGGTGAACCTACATAAGCCAGCCCTTCCCCCACCACCCCCCAATATTTTTTTAGGACATGAAGCTCCATAATAAAGCTTGAAGTAAAAGTCTGCTTTTATCAGGTTTTGGGGTACCTTGGTTTTCTTTTTTTATTTCTTTGTTTCTTCATTTCATATTGGGGTTTTTTTGCTTGTTTTGTGTTGTGTTGTTTGTTTTTTTTTTTTTTAATTTTAAAAACATCATGGCATGTTAATTTAGTAAGCTCAACATTCTGAGTATTGGAATCTATTTCTTACCTTTGACAAATGCACAAGTTTCTTACATGCTTCACTGGATTTTTGAAAAATGTTAACAAGTTTTCACTGATTTTGAGAAATGCCACATTATGTTCATGGGGAGCTTAAAAGGAAAAAAAAAAAGTGTTTTAAGGTCTTCTCAAGAAATGAAATGTAGTCAGGACTAGTTTTATTATACATACTAGGGTAAATTACCTGTAAATAATAATGTCTGCTCTGAACACAATAGGAAAAATAGAGAAGTGCAAGCTAAGAGTTTGTGGAAATAAGTAATCCTTCTGAAAACAAACTATAGGGTTTTATGCATTCATTATTTGGTTATGGCCAAGACAGTGAAGGCAAGAGAGAAGGGAAGGAGGGAGGAAGGGACAGTAAGGATAACAGGACAATAGGATTTTTTACAGCATTTGATTGCTTAAACATCACGAGCTCACATCATACTGAGATCCCTTTGGAAATTCTAAGCTATGTATCTTAATTCCCACCTTCATTTCTGAGCAGCTGGTACTTAGTGTTTTTTTTGCTGAAGTCTGTGGCATCAGGCCTGAACTGGAGGAAAGATATTAACACAAGCATCCTCTTCACATATCTTTAAAATATGGGTCAAAGTCAACACTGTTTTTTTTTTTATTATTATTATTAATTTTGCATTTTGTTTTTAACTGCCTGATACAGTTAGGTATTGCTGAATCTGGCAGCCTGTAAACATGAGGCTCCATGCTCCAACCAGCAGTGAAGGTGAGCTGGCATTCCCAAAAGCACACATACACATGGGTAAGTCAGATATGACATAGAGAAACATTTCCCAACACCAATGGCAGAGGGGTTTGTTCACTGGGTCACCCTCCTGTGACAGCCTTGGTTATGGTGGCTACCCTGTCTGTCACTGTTTGTCTGTACACCTCTGTATTTGTGGAGATGAGACTTCAGTCACAAGCCCAGATTAATATTTTTTAAGGAGACCCAGCTAAAACTTTTGAAGTGGTAGAGAGTCCACAGTAGAGGCTGTTCCAGCTGATGGGTATGTCATTTATACTCACAGGTATCATGGAGAGGTTTCTATCTCATATCTGTCTAGTGGCTTCCATATTAACCATATCTAATTTTAATTTCCAGGCACTGGACATATTACCCTGGTGAATTATTCACTAGATGTTTTTTTAAATTATTTGTCCACAAGGACTGCCTACAAAGGAATCAAGTATTTAATGTTTTTGTTTCTATAGATACATCAAATGTGTTTCAATTGGCACAAAATGCTGTTTTGAAGGAAATCAGCAGTCATGCCCACTTAATACTCCTGGCTTCTCCTCATAACACAGGCTTTAATTGCACAGACTGGATCTAGATGGATCCAAATCTGGATGATGAATGCTTCAGGAGTCTTTGTGATTTGACCCCATCACTTATAAGCATGCAAAAAACAGGACCAGACTGGAAGCTGGAAGTAGGATTAGATAAAACTCATCCATTTGTAGTGTGGTTATTTGGTGCCCAGCACTACCTGTATTATTCTGCTGATTCATTTCTACAACTTGCATATCACTACTTGCAGATGCAAACTCAGGCAGGTCTGAGCGTCTCAAATGAAGACAGTAGCTTCATCCCCATTGGCCTCTTCCCCAAAATAATTTCAAATTTTTGCTGCCCATGAAATGAGCAAATTTTTTTTTTTTTTTTTTTTTTCCTAGTGGTACCCACATCAAGGAAAATGTCTTAGAATTTACAGAGAACTCACTCTCTGTCAGAAGTTTTTATTAACTGATAACATGCAAATCCAGGTTTCCTGGACTTTTAAATTGTTCTCTAACATTTTGCTTTCAGAGTGGTTTTTCATCCTTTAAATTGAATGGTTTTGCAGAAGACAAATTTAACTTAAACAATCTATTTGCATATATTAAATAAAGCATCACATCTAACATTAGGTGAATTCCCTGCCAATTTATCTAACAATTATGATAAATAATTATATTTTCAAGATGTGCACATGAAATAAATAAAATCTACAGAGTGAAATCTATGACAAGTTTGTGATTTTGACAATCAATGCTTATAACACTGAAGAAGTGAAAGCTGACAGCCTAAGATTTTATTCTGAGTTGCTATCATTTCCCTAGAGAAATAAGCCCATCATAAATGCTTTCTCAGAGACATGACTAAGAAATGCAGGAGTTGGAAATTTTTAATATTTAAGCTTTTTATTTACTTTGTGAAACCAGAAAGATTTTAAAGTGAATGTACTAACCATAAATTGATGTATCACCCCACCCCCCAACTTTTTTTTTTTTTTTTTTATTGAAAAGGGCATGTTTGACTCTGGATAGCAGGTAGGCCCACACTATCTGTGTATCATAGTGTGGATACAATAAATAATGCATAATTTTATTAATTTTTAGTTTAGGCATGACTATATTAAAACCAGGAGTCATCTAAGTTGAAATTGAAAAAGGGAAATAAATATTAATACTAGTATATTCAATGAAGGAATGAGGTAAATTTGGATTAAGCGTATATCCACATGGGAATGATAATGAATTTTTTTACAGGAGAATTAACGCTCTCATAATCCATATAAACTTTGTTTTCAAGTCTGTTACTCTGAAGAAGTGATACAAGAAGAGTCAAACTGAGTGACAACTAGTAGCAAATTTCTAATAGATCCAGAATACTCGGAATAAATTTCAGAAAAACTGAAGAAAGCACATCTTTAGGCAGAAACTGACCAATGTTCATGGTTTAGTTGAAGTTTTCACTGTTGCTACTTGTGCTATGTTGACTTTGTTGAACAAATCAGCTTCACCTTCATCTCACTTTTCCAGTGAATACTAACTTGATAAGAAAATGTTTTAAGATCTTTCATACAAAGATATTTTTCAAAATGGCAAGTGTGTCTTTTTCCCTTATATAACCAATCCTATTTGGAATGAAATAAATATCCTAGGAAATAAAGGTAATATTCCATAATGATGATGAAAATGGAGAGAATATGGCTGGGCAGTGCAAAGATGGCATTTTGCATTAAGCCACGTGAGAAAAGGACTTAGCAGGAGAACAGACACAGACTATGGCATTTCCAAATAGTGACACACACAAAATATCCCTTCTGCCCAGTTAATCAATCATGTTCTGCTAGATGAACATATTATCCCTCCAAGAAGAGAATGCAAATAGCAGATTCCAAGGAGAGGGCTGAAATGCTTACTAAGATATTTTTCTGTGATCTCTTTCGCTCACTCTCTGTCTATATATGCAGACACATTTTCAAATACTGGCAGAATGCTTTGTGTAACAATTTCTAAGAAAGCTAAAAAGAGAAGGGAGTAGTCACGATAAAGGGAAGTGAAATAAAAGGATTGGCATAAGTGCTGTGAACAGCATCAAGTGCAGCACCTTGTGCAGCTATGAGGAGTGACTTTATTTCTCCTAAAATTGTGTGAGAAGTCATTATAGTGCAAGAAGAAACTATCTAAAGTAGTTCATTAATTGTCAGAGGTTTTCAAAAGTACAGAATATTTTGTAGCTATTTTTAAGAAAAAATAATATCAAAATAGTGGTGATGTTGGAGAACACTTGGTTCATGAAGAATAACAGAGTTCATATAATTAAGGTCAAGTTAATTACATGGTAGTGAATTTAACTGCAATAACCTGTAATAGTGCATAGAGTATTCTGTAGATCAAGAAAAATGAGGAATTATTGATACAAATGCAACACTTAAAACTACTATGACTCACTCAGAGCCAGATTAGCTTCAGTAAAAGCCTTGCTCTTTCCATTTTTATGTGGGAAAAATTTCCTCAGAAAATATTTAAAAATGTGAGTAAACAAAGAGCATAGGATTATTCTTGTTAATTTTTTTCCATCTAAAGTTAATGAAGATTGGATACTGAAACAGATAAAAATTCTGAGCATGAAATAATCATGGTTCATAATTAGCATGGCAAATTCTTTCAGGTCTTTTCTTTTAAAAATCAGTAATAAAGATTTCTTCCCATTTTTCAGTGCCAATACTGATAACAATTGTGTGAGCAGATATGAAGTCAAAAGAGACAATGCCCATCAGATTAGTCTTGTAAACCTCAAAGCATAATAAAAAAGGTAGAAAATGGGATTCAGTGAAGACAATGTGCTTTATACAAGGAGCAGCTCTACTCCTCTGCTTATCATGTTAGCCTCATTTGGGTGTGTTTACCCAGATGTCAATCTTATTCATAAGTTTGGCCTAACATATTTTTCTAAGGCTGAGCAATTTCTCAAAAATTTGCAAGTATTTTGTAAAATAAACTTTATGGCATAGATGTGGAAAATGCCTATGGGTGAGGAAGAAAACTATGTTTCCACAGTCAAACACGTCTTCCTGGTAAAACTAGTGACAGTTTTATCATTCATCAATAATCAACATCCTGAAACATCACACAATTTCCCACATTTTCTTAAGCTTTTTCTTTTAGAATTAGGATACAAAATCAGATGTGTTTCTCACAATGAACCTAGATAATCTCCTTGGGCAACCCAATCTGCCCAGATTGTTATCTGAGTTATTTAGCTGATGCTACTTGCACCTCAGATGCTATTCAACAATACATGCACTGTAACTATGCAACAGCAAAGCAGAGCAGAGCAGATATTTTCCAGAACCCTTGTTAGTTTGTGAACTTGAGACATCACATATAATCTTGTATGGTTTATGTTTTTTAATGGAGCATTTTTCTCTGGCAGAGTTCCATCTAAATTATTAATACATTTTAATCTTTATGATTAATTTAAATTTTTAAATAAATTAAAGGTAATGAATTAAATTACTCTAAATACATAACTAAATAAATTATTAACATTATTTAAGGCTACATTTTAACTAAAATATTGGAATTTTAGTTCAATCCCATATATTGACCCTTGCCAACATTTTTCAAAGTTATGACATCTAGTGCCTGACAAAATAGTAGAGAAGAAATATAGCTAAAATTTACTCATAGTGAAATTGTTGTTGGTGTTTGGTAATCATTGTAAGTATAGAAGTTTAAAATAATCAGGGATTACTCTTACCCTATCACCTCTTTAATAAAGAAGGTCCCATGCTAAATTTCCTGCTGCTGGCTCTGGACAACTTTCCATTAGTAGAGTCCTTTCAGTTTAACACAAGAAAAGTGCATAGAAAAGCACTTTAACAGTCAGAAACATGACAGCATTTATATATTCTCATTTAATATAAAAATGAGAAATTATTTACTTAGCCTGCACTTCTCACACATCTGACAACACTTGCAGAAGTAGAATTCACTTCTAAAAGACTAGAAATAGTTAGACTTGGCTCTAGCTTGTTGGGCTGAGTTCAGCACACAAAATGTGAGGCATTCCCTAGTGGAATAACTTTCATCATTGTGACTTGGCAACAAATGTTTGTGAAATATGAATATGACAGCTTCACTCATTATGCTGTCAAAGGATGATAAATGTTCAGAATTTTTCAGACTTTCTTTCTGAAGAGACTAAATGTCAGGAAGAAATGTTACTGCCACTAGTTGTTAGGAGACACTGCATAGGAACCCTATATTTTCTTCTTGTGTGACAGATGCACAATTTTCCTAAAGGCCAGCCCTGGAGCAAGCTCTTTTTTTGAAAAAAAATGTAATTTGTATTTGTGTTCTGTATCACAGTCAGGTTTAGAATACAACTGATTCATAGCAGTGATACCATCCAAATCCTCCCAGTACACCCCACTCCAAATTTTTATGTAAGTGCAGTTCATACAAATAGTACTTTGAAAACAAGAGTAAAGACTAAAAATCTCCTACACACATGGAGGATGTGGAGGTGATGTGATTCATGGTTTTCAGCGCTCATCATAGTTGCTGTAGAGGCTCTGAAAAGTGATGGGAAGAGGTAAAACTTGGCCACAGTAGATTTGCTTCAGGTATTTTCTCAGACTATCATGCTTTAACTACAGTGCAGCTTTATAAGCAATCAGATTGTTTTATTAAATTTTTCTCAGAAGGTAAACAATTCATGTGTCTTCATCTTGTATCTGACCTTTTCTTGGGAGGAGGTCTGATTATATGTCTCCTTTGCTGCAACTAAATATTTGCTGGGGTTTTCTGCTTTATCAAATTCATTTCTGGATTTATCTCTTATAGACTTGTCTTCTGTGCAGCTGTGCCTGCCAGAAAATATGTATAACAAATTTAACCTTCTGCAAATGTAAGCAGCAGGGGTATTATGCTATGCAAAGAAAACCTTACATCTTCCCTTTCGTCTTTTGAGGAGCTCTTGCTTGCTTCCTAACCTGATATCATAAAATGCATTTTCAATGCAGTTTCACACTTTAACTGATTTTTTCACAGCAAAATCTTCAGTGCTAATGTATCACTGGATTTCTTCCTTTTACAGGTAGTTTCTTAAGACGAGTTCTTGTACTACCTCAAGAATGGTTTCTGCTGACTGATCCTGCATCACTGTGGCAAAGGGATTTAAGTTGCATAATCTATATGTACAGCAAAAGAGAACTAATTGCCTTTAGTTAAGAAATTAAAAAAGCATACTGCCAATGAAAGCCATTGAAGCCAAAATACAGTTTGGGCAGGAGCATTGGTGGGGGGCAGCTGCAGTCAGCAAATTTGGGAAATGAAATGGGAATTGAAGGTGCTCTGGAGTTTATTATTATAGGAAAGTTATTCTGTTTTGTAAATTATGTTAATTGACTGAAATAGTGAAAAGAATGCAGCCTGCTCCCCAAAGCTGAAACTCTGAATGCTATTTTCAGGCTGAGTGAAATGTGACAAAAAAATGAAATGCTTCCTCACGAACATCATGTCTGATAATATTCCTAGTCAGAAGAACTAAGATAAATGTACTAAAAGAAATAAAAGAGTTTAGATTTGATGGGAAAATAGAACATAATTTTCTATTATACTTGAAGGCACATATTTTGAACCTTGAGTTTAAAAATAAATACTGGAGTTACATCAGCCACAGAATGCTATCTTGTGACTTTTCAAGAATGACATAACTAAGTCTTTTTCAAAGTACAAATATCTTTGTAGATAACTGAAGACATTCAAAAGGAACTTAAAATATGGAGTAAAAATACTATGATTGTTAGAAAATATAAGGTAATAGTAAATTCTAGTAGATGTTAGCTGAGAATATTTTAAGGAAAAATTACACATTATTAGATCTGTCAACAGTATCTCTGTTGACACTGCTCAAAAATGGTTTATAAACTTTTTTTCCTCTAGAACACTGTTCTGGAGTATTTTTCATGGAGTTGGGAAGAAACATCCCCACAGAGGATCTGTTGCATTATTTCCTGTTATGGGAGATCATTATCTGCCTGTACAGAACACTCAGTGTCCAGATTCAGTATAACAATTTATGTTTCATTTATTTTCATATTTGTCCATTCCATAATTCTATTTTTCCCAGAATTCTCCTAATTATGGCTGCATATGGGATTCTGTGTACCTATGTCTTTAAGGGACTATCAGACTCTTTTTCTCTTGTACCTTCTATATCATTGCTATGTCTTTTCTCATGTCTTATCTTACTAAAGTATATTTTCTCTGAACAGCATTGGAAACATCCATTGCAGTCTTGCTGCATTCTCTGAAAATTTGCATGTTTACTCTTATCAGTCTATGGACAGCTCTGTTTTGTGTTGAGGAATATTTACCAGCCACACGTGATTGTCTTAATTACTCTGAAGAATTCAGTATTGTTCTAGCTGCTAGCTATGAATAAGGTTTCAGGTGGCAGTAATAAAAGGCAGTAAAATGCCAAATAATTTACATTCAAAATGAACAGTCTATAATCAACAATCCACTGAAAAGTAACTGATGACATTCATGGAGGTAGATGGCAAAGCTGTAGTGGGGGAAGAGGAGCAGTTGCAGGGATGGCCTCTCACAGATCAGTTTCCTAAATGTCCAACTATCCAGCTGTCCAGCATCAAGGAACTTACTGCAGCTCAAAGCTGAGCCTGCCAGGGATGTTTGTGTGATGTATGTGAAAACAGGTTTTAAAAGGAAACAAAACCACCCCAAAACCAACAACAGAGAAAAGAGGACTCAGTAAAAGAGTGAGAAATAACAGGGATCACTGAGATCAGAGAAGGAGGAGGAGAAAGCACTCCAGGAGATGGGCAGACATTCCCTGCAGCCCATGGAAAACCTGTGCTCGAGCAGATCTCTTGCAGGACTGAGGGCTGCAGAGAGCCCATGCCAGAGCAAGGGAAGTGACAGAGAGAAATCACTGTGAACTGACCATAATCTCTTCTTCATCCTCACTGAGCTGTCTGGGCTGGGGATAGAGCAGTGTGAAGGAATGAGTCTATTTCAATTGTCAATAAATGAAGTTAATTTTCCCCAAGCTAAGCAACCCCCTGTCTTTATCTTAACCCATGAGCTTGCTCCGTCCTGTTTGTCCACCTGTTCTGCCCCTGTTCTGCCAGGTGGAGGGAGTGAGTGGCTGAGTGGGAGCTTAGTTCTTAGACCCACCACAGAAATAAATTAGTGTAAAGACAGAATGAAAATGTGAAGGGTGCTCATTTCATACTGTCTGGGGAAAGATGAAGAAAAGATCTATATAGGGAGTTTAAATGATTTGATTTTATATTTGCTTGTTTTTAAAATTTAAAAAATAAACTGAAACAAATATGATTCAAACAAATGAAAATTTAAACAGAGATTCAATTCAATTGACAGGAATACTTAAAGCTGTAATAAGAAGATACCCTAACAGTGTAAAATCAACTTTTAGAACTCGTTGCTATGAATGCTGATAATATCAAGACTTAAGCAGGTTTGTAAGAAAACTTAAGGATTTTCATAAATGTTGAGAATATCCACATTTCAATTGCAAAGATTAAGAGAAAATCAGAAGAGGATGGCTGAAAGCACGTCTTCATGCCAGCTCCCTACAAGATTTCTTGCACTTCCCTTTGAAGAAAATTATATTGGTGCCTGTATGAGACAAGCTAATATCTCTGTCAATAGTCTGCTTTGCTCCACTTTTACTTGCTTACTGAATAGTAAAAATTCACTAGCAATAACAGGATTGAGCTCCAAATGGCTCACCAGGCTGATTATCTAATGAGAACAATTATTCTTTAGTCAGCATGATACAGTTTGGAAAAGCAAGTCTGGAAAAGGAATCTGCCAGAATTTAGCAGGAGTTTGTCACTAATGGTAAGAACTAGCTGATTCCCAGAATTACAGCAAAGGATGGTTTAAAACACTCAAAAAATATTCTCATTCTTTCAGGGCTGAATCCACCCAGAAAAGACATCTGACCTGTTCCCTGCTTGTTTCACCACCCTTACCCCATCTAATGACAGCACTCCCTTCATGTCCTAATATCAAACCTGACTTCCTTGTGTCCTGCCTTTGGTGAGTGAGGAGAAAAAATATTTATCAGCATCTATCTAGAAGTGTTTCGTGCATTACAAGGGATCTCAGGATGTTCTTTTATAATCTACAACAGCCAGATCCTTCAGCATTTTCTCTTGTGTTGTGTCTTCTCCATCAGTTATTTTTGTGGTCTAAACTGTCCCTGACTTACTTGAATTTTATTTAAAGGTGAAGTTCCCAGACTGAGCAGAATTTTTTCAGATGAGTCTTCTACCAGAGTAAAGTAAATGGAAAAAATTACCTCTTTTATCATATGTATAACATTTGCAATATTCCAAATTAACCTAAGTTAAGATATGTTAATTCTTTTTACAGTTTACCACCCTGGGAGAACTGAGTTCACAAACAAGGGCAGTTACATTCATAGTGCAGCTTTTACAAATTTAGTAACCAATTTAAAGCATTCTTTTTAAAAGAATGTCATCTTACCTTATTGTATTGGCCAGTGACACTCCCTTTGAAAACTTAATAGATTCTTGAGTGTCTAAAAAAGTCAGCATACTTCTCTTACAGAACTCAATTTATATATATATTTTATACTTTGTTATTTTTAAGCAATTTTTATGCAATGTACTTAATTCAGATAAATATATGAATCCAAGCATACTCCATTTTAAATTAAAAAAAAAATACCACATTTTCAACATTTTTTCTTAAGAAAGGAAATACCCTGCTTAGTAAAAATCTTTACTTTCCCTTGCAATTTCTTCTCCTTTTTCTCACAGGGTTCAGAGGTGGGAAGAGGTGAAAATTGTGGCCACAGAGATGATTTGTTATTATCTAGGTTATGGTTTTTGCCTCTAGCTCTCACATCAGTGGAAGAAGTGGTTATTACAAATTCCAACAATTATAATAATAAAAAAAAAAAAAGAGCAAGAATTTTTACACCTAAATATTTAGCCTGTGCAGTCACTCTACAAGAGATGGAAATAAAGTGGACGTGAAAATATTGGGGGCTGTTCTTATGCAGACTAAACACGACCATGAATCAAGAAAAGTTTTTTTCCTCCCTTCAAATTGAATCTGTAGTTGGAACATTTCTGTACAGTTGTCCTCCACTGGGGTCACCACAAGCCTGAATAACAGAGAATCAAGTTTTTCTATCATTTACTTACACAATTTAGCCTTCATGTTTATTTATTTCTATTTTGAGATTGATTTCCTAGAGAAAGCAAGTTTATATGACCATGCTGACTGGGTATATATTTGTGTCCTAGATAAATCTCTTAGCTAGTGTCAAAGAAAAGAAAAAAAGCAAAAAAACCTCATGATTCTCAGATTATTTAATTTCCTACAATTCCTGGGAATGAGTAGCTGGAAAGAAGACAAAAACTTCCTGAGTACCACCTGTGATGAAAAGGCTGCAGCATGACCTGGAGCATGACTGACAGGTTAATCTGACAACTCAACAGCTAAATTGCCTTGATTCTGCATCTGTGCTGCAGCCTGGCTCTGGCTCTGTGGTTATCATGAATGGCAGCATGAGGGTAAGGAGGTCAAATTGTCCATCTCTAATGACACAGAACTCTTTCTCAATGCTGCAGTATCACAAATGTATCTTGGTGAAGATCAGTGTAACAGGAATTTGTGGCTGGACTCGGACATACCTCTGAACATCCAGCCCCCTGCCTGCCTCTCGAGGACATGAGAGAGTTTCTCAGAGAGGTTCCTGCTGGCCTCATATCCTACTGTGCTCCTCAATGGATTATCTGCTGTATTGCACAGGAGAGCAGTGATTTCCTGCTTCTCAGTCTACAATAAATTAGGTAGTAATTAGCTTTATAAGGAACTTGATGAATGAGTGATGGGAGAAAATGTTATATATTACAATGGGCTTATCCATTCCTGTTAGCTTATACAGCCCCATACTTGATGTATTTTTTGTCTTGTGTCTAATTAAAATATTATGTAATTTTAATTTTTAATTTTTTTTTTGTCAGTGAATTTATCCATTTTGTTTCCTATTTCCAGTGAGAAAAAAGTGTTTAAATCCAATTCCAACCCTCTCAGCCTGCCTCCATAGCAGACAGAAGTACTCCAACCCTTTGATCATCTTCGTGGTAAATTTTATTGGGAGAAAATATATCATGGTTTGCAATCTTGAGAACACAATACTGAAAGCTAAAGAAAAAGTACCAGAAAATTCTGAATTAATTGAAGATATTAAATTAAAACTGGTCGCAGATTATAAACACTCAAATTATAGAATATATTAACACTATAAAGAATAGCTGAAAGGAGAATGAACTACTTCAGTAGAGAAAAAAAAATCAGGCCTTGAAGGAATGGAGAAACTAGTTACTGAAGAACTGCCCTCACTTGTGTGACAAGGTGAATATACAAATTAATTTTTTAGCACATCACATAAGTACTTCTCCTCTATCAGTTAGATAAGGGATATAGAGTATGTTACAGACAACGCTTACATTGTGCAAGGGCGATGTGAAACAAGGTAATATTTTACATGGAGAAACAGTACACAGATTAAACTACTTATCTTAATGTAACAGAGTCAGTGATACAGATGAGAACAAACAAAGAAAAAGATAATTTCTGGTTCCAGCTCCTAGGCAATAATTACTAGGCAAGACAAATTCTCAGCTTTGCAAATCTGTGAGGAAAAAACATGGCACCTCTGAAATCAAATTATTTCACTGTCTGTATTTCCTAATGAACAGAAAATGCAGGCAACCTCTCAATTTGTGAGCTTGATATGTGTCATCTTCTGTCACCTTGAGATATACACACTAGATTTTCATATTAGTTCCATGAAAAATATGGGAAAGGCCCTTTCATATGAAAGTGAGAAATTTTTAACTGTCAAAAGAGCTGCTATAGCAACAACAACACAAAAATTGCTTACATAAAATGGTGGAAAAATAACTGCTTGAAAATATAAATAAAACTACACAGATTGTGTGTATTTCTGTATTTATTAGTTATGTCCTCAGTATGATCCATTATAGAAATTTCTGGTACAAGTTGTGTAATGGTTTTAATGAAAATTTAGTACAGCCAGAGTGAGCACAACACAAAGCTATACACAGGCACTATAAAAATCTATGGTGCAAGTTTTCTGTACTGTGAGATATAAAAAATCACACAGGACCCCAACTGAAAACAATCAGTCATCTGGTGATTCTTGGTGTCTCCTTTTTTAATTTCTAAATATTTTGGGTTACCATATAGAGTCATTTGCTTTGGGAGCAGCAGAAAGAAATTTTTCTAATGACATCATTATGCTGCAATTTGCCTATAACACTGTGGAGCATTTTCAATTGCAGGACTTTTTTTACCCTAGGTAGGAATGGGAAGAATGTTTTAAATCTTTATGCTGTTCACAGAAACAAATGAAAGGAGTTCCAGCAAGTTTTTTCCTCTCCAGCAGGACCTTATGTATTGCTATCTCCACTTCAAAATAAGATGAACTTAATGTACTACTACAATAGTGAAACCACATATTTTCTTTCACATTTCAGACCTGCTTGTAGGGCACAATGCAAAGAAGTGCAAGTTTCTAAAGAAGCTCTGAGCAGCTCTGGTTCTCACTGAGCTGTTCAGTGGATTCACATGCCAGTACTGCTAATAAAGCTCAATCCAGCTCTGAGCACCAGCTGATATATTGGAACTAGCCTGTATCAGGCTCTGCATTATTAAATTGCTACAAGAGAAATATATTCTTTCTTGATCTCCTCAAATATTGCTACCAATCAAATGTAGTTGAATAAAAATAATGTGTTTTTTCTGGCATCTGTAGTTACAAGAGGAAAAATATGGACTTAACATGAAAGACCTTATGAGACTCTTGTTTATGTTGTCAAATGTCTTTACCAGGATCAGGTACCCTTTCATCCATTTTAAGAATCTACCATACTCATTTCATCACCTGGGAGTCTTTCTCTTTTTCCATGACTGCAATTACAAGAGAACTACTCACAAATTTAATATCACCTTACTAATGATAATTTTTATAAATTCTTCTCCTTTAAGTTTTTCAAAGTAATTTCTTTCAAATACCTGCTTGCTTTGAATAGATGAAAAATAAATGGGAAGTTTCAGCAAAACTCATTTCTTAACCATGTCAGCTTCTCTCCAAGGACTTCCTTTCATTAGTGTAATGTTTTTGTAGGCAGAACTCTGTGCATGAGGATTTGTGAATTCTGTATACTCTATGTCTCGCAGAAATTTTATTCTCACTGAGTCAATAAAAATAAATATATATGTATAAAACTAATAAAAACTACTGCAGAAATTTCTATTGCTGAATCTCATCTTCCTTTCCTCAGCACTATGATAACACCTCTTTTCATGCACATATTGGACTTGCTTTCTTTCATGACAGGAGGACATACCATAGATGTTGTTATACCAGTACTTGAAAACCCATGTATGCTTTGTTTAGAACTCATAGACTTGATCAATAACATTGATCATTCATCCACTGAGTTTGAAAATAAAAGTATGTCAGGCCACAAGGAGGGATTCTAGTCAAATGGGCTTTTGACATGGAAGGGAGCAGTTAATTTATCTTGCATTTGAGATATTCTGGAATTTTCCATACAGATCACAGGAACTTTGAATTAAAATTTGTTTCTCCTGAGTCTTTACTTTCAGGTGTGGAAGTCCAGCAGTAAATCAGCTGAGATATACTGAGACAGAAAGTAATAATACCAGAGGATGAAAAGCATATTTCACACTTTATATTTCTCTTGAAAATATGAAAACCACTGTGAGTTATTGTGAGCATACACAGTTAACTTCAAGCATGACTTGCTTACATTTTGCAAGTTATCAACTGTGCATTTTTAATTTTTTCTAACATTTTCTAGAAATCTCTCTGCCTTTTCCAAATTCACTGAGAAAGCCTCTTTTTGACATAGATGTCATTGCACATGAGTAAGTGGAGACAGAGAAATTGTTTTTACAAAATCATCCAGCAAGCTGGTAAAAGCTTGGACTCTTGTTCTCCATCCTAGGGCATTCAATTTAAAAAAAATATTAGTCTTATAAATAATCTGTGACCCTTTTTCTCCCTGAAAAGGATCAAAATTTATTAAAGGCATATTTTCTTGGTTTGGCTTGCTTTGTGTAGTAGCATCTTTTTTTATTTGATCAATCAATTGTATCTCATTTTTTATAACATTTTGTGTGTTGTGTTTATTTTTAGGAAGAGCATTCAGTGAGTAGCAAACAGAATAATTATTTACTGTAACAACTCATTGGTCACCTAATTGGAATAAGTGTCATGGGATATGGCAGATTCTTCATCACTTGAAAGTTTTCAATCAAAATAATGTTTTGTTTTTAAGTGTTTCTTGCTCAAATCATTGTCCTATGACTTTGGTTATGCTTGAACTTTCTTGAGACTACCAAAGTATTTCTGAGTTTATTTTCTAGATTTCGAGATAAATACTCCATGGATAAACAAACAGGTAATGGAATAAATGCACATGTCATGAAGTAATATGGCTTAACTTCCATATGAAAGTAGCTTTGGTTGCAAACAAAACATATTGCATTCTTCTAACAAGTGAAAAAGTAGCTGTTCATAAATCAAAACTACTATTTTCCTGACTTAATATGAGCAGGTTTTGAGTTTCAAGCTAGTTTTATGGATAAATATTTAATATAATGTTATTGAAGAAAAAGTTGGCATTTTTAACTGATAAAGTAAATTTGACAGTACACATGTAAACGTGGCAGGGTCATAGTAACAATGCTGGTTCTGTATAGCAGGCTTTTAAAATATTTTTACTGCTCTAGAATCACAGAAATGGTCCCAAACTCATCACCTGTTAATTTTCTATTTCAAATGTTTTCAAAATATCCATCTTAAAATCAAAACCAACCAACCAAACAAAACAAAACAACAAAAAAAGCATCTATTAACTACATTTTTCTACCCCCAGAGAATTATGAATTACCAACTGAATCTAGCACAGATCCTCCCCTACAGGACCATCTTCAAAATTATTTAGAATATCAGATGTTGAACTTTATAACATATCTTTCGATGGAGTGGCAGTAATTTGCATTTCTTCCTGGATAAATCTGGTTTTGGTGTGAGTTTTACCAGTGTTTGATCAATGGCTTTGAAGATACCTAACCCTACTGAACTATATACACTGATTATCTTAGCACTTTAAAATATATGTTCCTACCAACACAAATCCTCTTTTTTGTGGTACCTGTACAAGCGTATGGTGATTAACTGGAGAAGAATTGCATCTTGTCTGGCATGTTTTTCATATTTCTATTTCTTGCTTTAGTCTTCTGGATTAAACATTTGGGAAAAGTAAGCTGTACTACAGGCAAAAGTATTTTAAAAGTAAAAGAGGAAAAAAAATTGGCTGTAGTTAATGTCTTCTAAAATATTGACAATGAGAATCCCAAGAATAATTGATTTTACTTTTTGAGAGACAGTTTACCTTTGCATTGTCACAAATCCAAGAAGTCTCCTCTCAGACTGAAAGGAAATAGTTCTGAAGAGCCAGACAAGCTGGAAACAGCACATGCATTCTGAAATGCTGATTTCCACCCTCCCTTCAAAGACATCTAGGAGGCTGAGTGTGTCTCCTTTAGGATCAATATCATCAATCACATCAACAGGGAAACAAACTTAGAAATCTAAGTGTTTGAGCTGTCTCTCAGAAAATAACCAACACTTCATTTAAAGTGACCAGAAATGAGTTGGCAGAAATTTCTGGTTAGCTCTAGGGCAGTGAAAGAGCAGTAGGTTTGTCAAGTATTAATTAATTCCATACCCTTTTGGAATGGTGGAGCATGAAAATCTATTTCAGATGAAGGAGCAAAATTCAAAAATATGTACTGCCAGAAGCCTGGAAAAATTATTGTACCTTCTATGCTACCTTTCAAAGTCCTTTAGAAATCTTCACTTTTTAAGTTAAAAATCATGTTTTTCCTAGATTTCATTATAAATAAGTCCAGAAACAGATGAACACATAAGGAATTTACATAATTAGTTTTCCCAACTATTTTATTTTTAATTGGTATTCTAGTTGTCATTACTTCAAAAATCATATGCAGTTTCTGTTTTATAAATGGAATATTAGGCAGTTCTCTGCTGGGGATGGAAGAGGTGCTGAGTGAGCTGAAATGAGATTATTAGGAACTCCCAGTGAGGCTGGAAAATGGAAAGCTGAGTCATATCTTCTACAAACTGTTCCACTGAATGGAGGGGAATCATTTTGTCAAACTGTCTTAGGTATGAATTAATTATCCCAAATCTCATTCTGAACTTATTGGAGAAAAAGAGAAATTTCTAAGATTTGTTCTGCTGACCTGTTCTGGACCCCTTTTTAACATGAATTCCTCAGTTTTCTTCACGTGAGACAAATTTATTCAGATCAGCCAGTGACCATCCAGATGAACCCTTGATCCATGTGTTCCTGGCAATTTATTAAATCACAGTTCTCATAGCCAAGATCAGAATTAAAACTGAAATGTTTCACTGTGTACTTACTATGTTCAGCATTCTGCCAAAAATGGCAATAGGTGTTTACCTTACATCACAGCATTTATTTACATTACATTACATGTAACAACATCTGGGTTTTTTATGCCACCTGCCACTGAACCATTTGGGGCTTTTTTTTATAAAGCTCTAAGGAACCCTGAGAGTTTTAGTGACTTGTCATTTAATGAAAATTGCAGAGCTTGGAGAATTCAGATGCTCCTGGAAATCTGCCTTGAGGAAACTCTACTCTGGGCTCTAAGCCATACCTGAGTCCCAAGGAGAAATGCAGCAAGGACAGGCACAGTGAGAAACTTCTTTACCATGCTGTGCATGCAAATGAAAGCTAAAAAGTAATAATGCTGTAAGTTGCTCTTGATGCTCAGTACTAGCAGTTTTAGTGAGCTGGAAAGCCTGAAGAATAGAAAAGACAGTGCAGAAATAGAGGTTTGACCAATGTCTCAAATTCCCCAAGTGGATGGGGAAGATTTTTCCAGCTCCATTCCTCACCTTGCTTTATTCAAGTGATTGATCAAGTGAACAAGGATCAGATTCTTCTAAATAAAGAAATTTGAAAGTAAAGGGGACACATATTTCTCAAAAATCTAAAACAAAAAATTTTAAATATATTTTTAAAATGCTATCAACTGAGAAAAAATACTATTCAGGAGAGTTAAATCTCAGATTTTCTTTTATACAGAATTTTGAATAATTGTTGCGTTTACTTCTTTGACATAATTGGGAAGATTTGTAGGGACTAGCTACTTGGCTTCTATGCACAAATTGATTTTTGTCAGGAATCTCTCACAAAATAAATGAGAAAACAAATTCCATTTTGTTTTTCAAAGCTTGTATTCCTCATAGGACTTGATTAATGTGTTGCTTGAGAGTTCATTTTGATCAACATGATAATACATTAGGAGAGATAACAAGTAGCAAATCTCTTAATGAGTTCTCTGAGTTTCCTGTTTATGAGGCATAAAATAGTCCAGAGATTAGGACTTTTCCAGAGGCATGTGGTATTTACTTTTTTATTCCAACTTACAACTAGCATAATTTTTTTTAAAAAAGGTTCGTGGATTTGATTTGCCCTTGGGAACTTACATTTCTAAGGTTTCTGATTCAAACCCATTGAAAATTGATTAAATAATTTTGCTCCAAATAAACATGGGCAGAGAAGAATTGGTTGTCCAATAGTCATAGTAAATTGTTATTTGTATATCAAGTGGGGGAAGCAGCAGGAGCCACAACAGGCGCATTACAAGGTAATCCTCACTCATTAGCTCAAAAGGAAGCCCACAGAGTTGGAAGATGACCCAGTATAAACTGCTGATGTAAAGACTCAAGACACAAAACATGCTATCCTTTAATTAGGGTCCTAAGAAGCTGTGGTGTCAGTCTTTTGATAATGAGAGTGCAAAAGCCATTAGTTTCTGTGTAGTGTATCTGCAGTCAGCAGTGCAGTGAGAATATCCAGGAGAGTCTGGAATTGCATGGCCATGAATCAAAGCATGCACAGAGCAGGGAGTTCCTCTATTCCTACTTGACTGGTACCAAAAAGGCTGCTCCAGGGTCTGAGGACACACTTAGGAGCCAGCAGAAAGTTGTTTTTCAGAAGTAGATAGGGATGTTACTGCCCAAAGGGTCAGGCTTGGAGGTTTTCATTTCCACAAATAATGCTGGCTCTCTGGATTGATTGGGCTTTCCCACTTCCAGGATATAGTCATGATAGTGCAAGAACTGAATTACATTAAATTCTTAGATAGTGGACTTGCCACAATATCCATTGATGCTACTTTTTCCTCTGAGGACTGAAAAAAACATTTTTGTCTTCTACACGAAGTTCTTAAAGCAATAGGAGGCTTAGCTTTGTTTCTTTCTTTTCTCTTTAATGACATTAGTTTTTCACAATGCCAAAGAGAGAGAGAACTTGTCTACACATACTGTGTCCTTAGAGTCAACAAATTTTCTAGATTATATATATTATTATTTTATGTGTTTTAACTAACCATTTGAAATGCCCTCCCAAGAGTGCTCTTGACCTCATTAGTTTATTAAACTTTAAATTAGTTATTTTACCCATATCTTCTTCATTTGCTGTCTACACCTTTTTAGCATTTGTGCACCTACTTATTCTCCTGTATGCAATGCAAAAAAAAAAAACTAAATGTACTTTTCTCTCATACAAAACAGTGTCTGGCTGTTTATGGGTTTTTTTTTTGTTTTTGGTTTTTTTTTTTTTATGTGCTAAATGTCAGAAAACTAGAAACCTATTTATCCTTATGGAACAGCTATTTTTGAATGGCTTTGCAGACCTAGGTATATAAAAAGAGGTTTGTCATATGTTGGGAATGAGGTTTGGTACCAACCCAGCTTCCTTGGAGAGGGACAGACAAGGTAGCATTCAAAAATCAATTCAACCCTCCTCGGTTGTTCTTAAATCTTATTAATTCCTACAACATTTTGAGCCAAATGAACCTGCTCAAAACAGCAGGCTGCTTGCTGGGTTGCTTGGAAACGCTACAAAATCTGCCCTGGTACCTGCCTAACCTCAATCAGCACCCTCCCTCTTCTGGGAGCTGTGAGTTAACCTTAAGAATCAGACTTACCTCCTGCAGAGCTTACTCAGAATAGGCCTTTTCCCAGCAAGACAAAGGTCTTACAACCTTCTGGAAAAAAAAAAAAAAAAAAAGAAAAAAAAATAGAGAATAATACACTGGGAATGAAACTCAAGGAATACATACATGCAATTCAGTTGGCCATTAAAATGCACATTTCTTTGAAGGGAAGTTTCCAGCCTCTCCTTAAATACATGGAAAATGATCAAATCTACTGGGACATAAAACTTTCCTAATTTACAGATTAGCTCAGTTCAGCTGGCCTTGTACAGTGATGATCTAATACTGTCCCTGGTGTCCTGTCGGTCCTCAACAATTGCTCAGCTGTTCAACAACATATTACATCTGTTAGTGGCTTGTGGAAGCTTCTGTCTCAAATCATGTGGATCATGTGTGGGCAGATGAATGTGGCTCTCCAACTCTGGAGGAAGAAGTTTAAAGAAAGGTGGACAGTGGACATCTAGCAGTTGGTCAGACCTAGAAAGCAATCAGCTGACCTGGTCTGCTAGAGGCTGAATCAGTTTCCTAAATTTAGGAGTCCAGTGCCATTTTCATGTTCTTCTCTATCTGAAAGTTTTTCACAAAGCTGTGAGATGTGACTAGGATGCACAGGAAGCCAGTTCTTACCTGTTTAATAAGGCATCTGAATTGAACCTGATGCTGTCTACAGTACAGTGAGTCCTCCTCTAGCTTCAGTCAACTGTATGGACCTAATTGCCTTAGTAACACAATTTTAAAAAATATACACACTTACATCACATGTAAAAACTCAAAAAGATCTTGATATGTACCTAGAACCCACTATAGACATTTAATCAAGGTCTTCTGGCTTCTAGAAAGAGAAATGTGAACACAAGTTTAATGAAAATAATATTTCCATTTTAAAAAAATTCATTGGTTTACATTTTATGCCTCTTACAGTACACAAGTCCATTTTCCACACTTCACTTCTGGGAAGTCTTAGTTCACTTCTTGTTTCTAATATCTAATTATTGTACAGGATTTTTTTTTCTTGTATTTAATTTCTTGATAGCCTAACTTCACCCACATGAAGATCAAGGCTGTATTAATTAGAATTGTATTCTTTAAAAATTTCTTTGTAGAAAATTAGCAAAATATCATCCTTAGGTCTGTTAAAATATCACAATTTTGAAGCGTCTGGAACATAAAGGGAAAATTTTAAGACTAGCCTGAAACTTGTAAAGTATATTTCTTAGAAAATGAAAAATAAAACAGGTTATTTCTGACAGCTCAAGGATGTCATGCCCTGGAGCATCCACTAAGAAGGCTTATATGAAAAGATGACCTTTGGACACTTCAGACCATAAAGCTACTTGTAGCTTAACTCTATATCACAGTTTCTGCTAAACCTTGAAAAAGGCTGAGGAGTTTGTGCACTGCAAAAGATGACAGAAGGTGTAGAAACCAGTGGGTTTCTTAATCTACTTATGGTGAGGATCATTTCAAATAAAACATCGAGATGACAATTCTTGTCTTTCAAAATTTCAGATAGGTAATCTTGTCAAATCCATGAGCAGAGGTTTAGCACCCAAAACATTCCCAGCTCAGACACTGGAGGTAAGATTTTTCCATTACGAGAATACAGAATAAAACTTTTTCCTTGCATAAGTCTTGCTTTTAATAACAATCAAACAGACAATAAAATAGCTTCCCAGTAGGTCTATCAACAATAAGTATTTGTCAGAATTATAATTGACATTTTGCATTTACCTATTTTTAATTTTCTTCTTTTTCTTATTTTAAATTGGCTGCAATGTAGTTAGCTAAAAGCCACACGGAAGATCTCGTGATGTACGAGGAGATAGGACCCCATCCTCTCCATGACGTTGCCCAATCACATTGTACCCAGCAGCCACGCAAGCACACCGTGGTTACTTAAACCACGGCTGACAGGAAATAAAACGCAGTTTGCCATCCACCGCATCGGTGTAGTGTGCATTCTGTCCGGTCAGTGGGTACGTACGCCGTGGTCTCTCCGCGGAACCAGGTCGCACTGCCTGTCCCCGCACAGGCAACACTGCAACCATTCCCTGTGGTGCTGGTCACTGTCGAATTACACTGTGAAAGGTAACTGGTATAGAATACCAATATACTTCATTCTATACTCAATTACCCAATGTGAAAACTTAGTAATAACTTTAAATAAAAACAAGTAAACATAACAGAACATAACTATTGTGGTTTTCTTGGTTTTTTTTGGGTTTTTTTGGTTTTTTTTTTTTTTTTTTTTTTTTTTAAGTAGGCTTGAAACAGATAAGAAAACTATATCTAAGCACAATGCAAGTGTTTTTCATGGGGCAGTTGTTCTATAGTGGTATCTCCTTCTCAGCCTGCTTGCTATACCTGCAAATCATCACCGTACATAAAAAATCTTGCTGTGGAAGATGTAGAAACATTTCTTTTTCTGTTTGCCACTGTCTTCTGTAAAAGAACAGGGATACTGAACAGAAACAATACTTGATTAGTGACAGATATGTAGAGAAGGAGACAAGAGGAGAGACAAATATGGACTAATGTGAATTAATTTCTATTTCCTCTTAAATATTTCCATTTAATCCTTTTAATAGTCTCCTTCTTCAATCACTAAGCAATAGCTTCTTTTATTCCACTTTTGTTAATTACAGAGCAGCCTGTCAGGCAGTGTTATTGAAACATGTCTTGTTAAGACAAACTTTACCAGTTACTTCTTAGCTTCCTGGAGGAGATCCAGGCTTGAGAAACTTCCTTTTTGTTATTATCAGTGCCAAAACAAGAAAGGTGGAACAGGAAGAGTTTGAGAAATACAGTACTTGGTATAAAGTGTTTCTTTTCTAGAGATAAGCACAAGATTTCCATTTGAGTCTCCTCAAATTTACTTAGAGTAACCAGACACCAAAGTTGACAGAGAGGCATTTTCCACTGCAAAAAGGAAAGGGCAGGAGAAAGACAAATGCAGCAGAAAGTTTTCAAGAATATTCTCCATGGTAAAAATAGGTTTTTTAATAGGATGCTTATAGCCTGTTTTAATTTATAAGCATGAAAAATATTTTAAGGAGCTAAATTTATTAACACTGATTATTTCTTTACCAAGAATGCGACCATGTTAAATTTCTGGAAATCCTTTTTTTTGTCATTTCAGATTATATTTTGCATTCATTGATTCCAGATTGATTATTTTTTTTTTTTCCCCTGCAACCTGGCAGTTTGTATGCAAGCAGTAATTGTATGAAAACGGTGTGACCAATACATCAAATATATGCTTAGGGAAATGAGGGATAAGGAAAGAAAAGAGTTAGGAATTTCTAAGAAAGGACTTGGAAGATATGCATCTTCTAATAAAGAATTTGATTTAGTGGACCCCAAAAACAATGAAAGGACATTTGGCCTATCTCCAAGGAATTTGGGTTCATTTGCAGTTTGATGCTGCTCTGTGCACTTGAAGAGCTGGCTTTAAGATTTTACCTTTTGATACCTATTAGTCTATTTTCTCAGATTACTGTACAATATTTACTTCAGCTGTCTTCTTCCTGACAGTAATGAAACATTTTAAGAATATCAAAGCCAACTGTATTCTGATCAACAAAGGGAATCAGGAGGGACTGGCTTGTTTCAAATAAGAAAATATGTAAAAAGACACAGGTGTATTTCATGTGCTGAAAAGAATGATTCCAAACAAAATATTGATTAGCAGGGAAGAAGTCAAGGCAAGTTCTGAATGAATGGTCCACAGGATATCTCCCTTTTCCATTCTGAAAATGTATGAAAAGTTTTGAACAGAAGTAAAGGTGACCAATGCTGAACTGGGAGTGATAGTTTTCTTATTTCTACCTGTTTGTCATGAGATCTTGCATTGTGGTGGGATTAAAAGAATTAGTCTTGCTAGATCAATGACTGGAACACTGTAATGTGATATGCAAGAATAAGCTCTGAGTCTCAAGTTCCCTTTTCCTTTCTAACTTGAATCAAATTACTGCAAAGATCAAATGTTTTGTATCAGTGGATTGGAACTTGGGGTTTACTCCTGGATCTGTCAATGATAAGCTGAAAGTTTCTAAGAAGTTGAATATTAGAGCACCCATTTTGTAATCTGGGGATTTTCAAAATGTACAGGTAGTATTGATCACATCTTTCATGAAACACTGCTACAGTTAGAACATGAAATCACGTTATTTTGGAAATTTTGATACCAATAAATGTTAGAAATTGGAATCTGATAATATAATAACATTATCTGAAGCACAAGTATATCCTGAGACAAGTTATCTTCAAATTCAGGTTTGAAATACTAAATATGGAACAGCAAAGCCAAAGAGCCTCTCTCAACCTATTAGGTACAAGCATCTTAAAATAATATGTTAACCTTTTAAATCACAGAAAAAGTGTTTTCCTTTGATCTTCATTTTATTAATTACCTTTACTTTTCTAATTTATTTTCTTCTCCTCTTCTTTTTCCTGATTTAATTTTCCTCTTTAGTAAGAACATAGAACCAGAAGTTTGGTCTTGGCTTGCAAATCTCTAACATGAAGTAGGTTCAAAAATCAGGCACCTCACTCACTCCTTCTTGAAATGATCATACTGTGCAAGGAAATCTAGTGGAGGATCACAGGGCAGGACTTGGAAAGACTGACTTCCCTTTTACCCAATGTTTGATAGATATCCTCCCAATGAGACTTTGTAGCTGGCTGTAAAGAACACAATCTTAGTGTTTCCCAGGCTTGTTTTGGGTTTAATTTACAACTAACCTGAAAAGCTGTTCTGGAAACACCTTACTGATAATTGTTGCTTTCAAAAAAGAATATGCTTTTTTGTTGTCAGATCTGATCAAGATACTCACAAAGACAAGTCAAAATTAGGAAAAAAAATAAGTTAACACACTGAGGTTTTAAGTTCTTCATTGTAACGTAGGAAACTGATATAAGAAAGGCATATAAAAAAAGAGATTGTATATTTCAATGTCTGAACCAAAACTTCCACCTGTCATTTAGTTTCTGAGCAACTTCCCAGAGCCATCTTAGTTTTAGCTGCCATTACTTTATCATTGTTCAGGGCTCTTAGGGTGCCCATTGTGTATTAATTAATGCTTAAGCAGCTCCTGTTCCTTCTAGTTTTTCCTTCTTCCCTATTAGATAAAATTAGAAAAATTTAAAGCTTTAGTAGTTTAGTAGTATTTACAATCCTGTAAAAAAACCCACCAAAAATCCAATGAAATGTAGGGTCTACTGGAGAAAGCTGATGCTCTTGAAATCTTTCTGACAGCTTTATTTCCATACAATTTGTCTTAATCTATAAAACAGTTTGAGGCTTCTTGTAATATTGCAAAAAAATATGCTAGATACAGTTTTCATGCTTTCATGATTTAAGATTTTCATTTTTAGAGAGATCTCATGAACTATAATGATACAAATGAGATCTTGACTGCCGACTCAAGTGCCTCACTTCTCTTCATTAGTGATTTAAAGAGTTTAAGGCTCTGACACATTCCCTCTGCTGCCCTGCAGCAGCTCTGATGCACACTGCTCCAAAAGCTTTGATTTATTTTCAAGTCCACTTACTTGTAATCTGTTGACACTGCACCCTTCTGCCTTCCAAGATATCAATGACCTATTCTTCACTTGGTAAACTCTAGTTTAGCACATTTGAACTAGTAGTTTTATTTTTTCTATAAACATTTCAGTGATAATTTAGCAAAACAAGAAACACTTCTTTTGCCTCATTCCTACAATAGCATAATGTCCCCATTATGTAAAAAAACATACCATTTCCTAAAAGTTAACACTTTTACTAGATGCAAAGCTAAGAATACAAAACTCTCATCCTATTTCTTTCTTTCCTTCCTTCCTAAAAAAAAAAAAAAAAAAAAAAAAAGCCCTGAGGCAATAGTTTGCCAATCCTGTTAATCAAGTATAAGTCCTAGAAACTGGCCAGTAAATAGTAACATCACCTATAGGAAAGCATATTGTGTTCCTTGATCCTTCTTCTTGAGTTATACTCTTAAGTGAACTGCTTCACCTGCTCCTCTCGCCCATTTGGATGCTTTAACACTCAGACTCATCTCTCTCAATGTTCCTATAAGGAAATTTCCATAGGTCTTTACAGATGCTGCTTAAAGTGGGTGTATTGAAGGTAGACAGGAGTCTATATTGATTTGATTGGTCTCTGGAAGAGATGACCTATCTCAATTAATATGAAATGGAACAAGATGAAGCACAAAAAGTCTTATATTTTTCCTAGACCCTCTCTGTCCTTCAGCATTATGGTGCCAAGGGGTCTGCCAGTATCTCTTGCTCAAATCCAAGGAGTGAGATATGCAACACACAAGAGAACAAGACCTATATTTGCATGACCTCATGGGGTTTTCCAGGTGTTTGGTCTTCAGTTCTCTTCTCCTAGATTTAGGGCGAACACCTAAGCATAAATGTTTTTGAGTTAAATCTCAGTTTTATTTGCCACACATGTCCATTCACTCCCTATGGGATGCTTAGAAGATCAAAGCTGCATTGCAGAGTTCACAGCACTGCAGAAAGCTTTATGTGCACAGCCTTAATAGTTTCAGTATCCAAGATGTGGTTTTGTTTTTAATAAAACACAGTGTTCCACGTACATCAATCAAAAGTCAGTAATTAGGAAAGCACAGGTTTCTTCTCTTGCCTGTTATCACAGTTGCCTCTAATTAAACCCACACTGTTTGTACCTACTGAGCCTTCTCCTGGATCATTTGATCACCTAAACTCTTGTGCCTTTTCATTAGTTTTGTAGTCACCTGCTTTCCTGATCTGCTGCTCCTCTTAACCTTTCCCAGTCTAAAAGATGCAAAGACAGCTAATTTATACCCCAATTAAATCTATCTTCCTTCAATTCCTGTGGAGTACTGATCTCTCATTAATCTCTCTTTCATCTAGGCCTTTATGCCTCCCTAAGGTGTTTGACCCAGAAAATGGATTTTTGGGCAGAGATACTCTGACCTGTAAGATTCTGCAGTGAGAGGGTGCAAATATTGTCCTCTGGAGCTGTAGTGCTAGAACAGAATGGTGTGCACAGGTACTTGCAGAAAAGGCTGAGACACTAAAATAATCATGGACACAATGTTCTCTTAAGGAAAAGAATATTTGTGAAGTTCATCAGGCAGCATAGTAGGAAATATTCCTTACTGTGATTTTTTTCATCAGTGCCCATATGTTGTTTTAAACAGTCTTAAAATCTCCATGACTCTGTAACAAATTATGAAGTTGTGCATAATCTCATATAGAAATCATTCTATAGCATGTATGTAGCTCTTCCTTTCTGTCTGAATAGCACAAAAACATGGAATAGTTTCTGCCATGAAATGAAGATTTATGGGCCAGTTTGGGCCAGTGCACTGTTGTGAAAATGATCATCTTTGACTCAAACAGAATGGTATTTGGTGTGGTATTCCAAGAATGGTATTCCAAGGTGTCATGGTGTGACTGGGGTTTGCCAATTAAAATATATTTCATTTCTCTTGGGGATAGGAGTTAGGAGTAAAGACAAAGCAGGCTTAAAAGGGTATAAGAAGAAACTTATTAATAACACAAAACAATTCAGAATGAGATTTCTAGATTGTTCCCTTCTCCCCCTTTCCTCATAACAGCAACTTACAGAAAACACTTCAGTCAGTCATCTACTTAAATAATCATTTCAGTTCACGCTAGAGAGAAAAGTCCTTTTTTTTAAGTTCAGGCTTAGGGAGTGTCTCACTCTCATAACTTGCATCCGCCCGGAAACTACAAATTATGATTTTTCTTCCTCCCATTCTCACAGTCCTTCCAGAGCTGTGTTATGGGTTGCTGAAACACATGGGGTACCATTTTAAAGGCAGGCTGCTGAAAACACAAGTCTCTTTATCTCATTCTTCATCAAATGTCTCTGTTCAATATTCCAGTCCCAAAACAGAGAGAGCTTCATTTCCCCGAGGCAAAAAAGTCATCATCTCAAGCTCCTAACCTCCCCAAGTATATTCCACAGTTTAAAGGAATTTTAGTAAAGTCACAATCCCCTAGAACCCACAAAAAAAAGTTTTCAGCTACTTATCAGCGGCATCTTTTCAATCTCTTCTATCAGAGATCTTGTCTTCATTCACTGACTTCTGTAATTCTTCTTGCTTTATTCTTTTTGTTCTAGGGAACTCAGGAAAATCTAGAGTCTCATCCAGGCACTAAGAGTTAAACTTGAATCTAGGAAGTAAGGAGCCAGGCTGAAGCCACGCTGGGAAAAATGCGGCCACAAAGGAGACGGCTGGACCTCCTTCTGCCGCGTGCTCGGCTGGAGCCTCTCTTCTCAGAACAGGGGGAAAGGTAGTTCTCCCATCCCCCGCTCGGCCCTGCTGCATGGAAAAGGAAAAAGCCGGGCCGAGCAGGAACCGGGGAGCCGAGCCGTGTCCCCCGCCGAGCCCAGCCGGGGCCGGGCCGGGCTCCACCAAGCCGGGCCACGTGGGGCTGCCCCCGCCAGGGGCTGGAGCCAGGCCAGACCGGGCCGTGCCCACCCCGGGGCCTTCCCGGGGCCGGGGCCTCCCCCCTGCCGGGGCTCGGGCCGCGCGGGGGGAAACCAGGCCGGGCCCCATGCCGAGGCTGGAGCCCTGCAGGTTCCTCCTCCCCTCTCGGACGGGAAAGCAAAAGACCAGAGCTAGTCTTCTTCCCTGTGATTTGTGAAAGTGAAACAACCTCCCAATTGGTTTCCTGGGCTGTCAATCACCAGCCCAGGTCTCTGATTGGTCCCCGCAGCCTCAGGGGAGGTTCCCAGAGGGGGCTGTTCTCCTGTTTGAGGCCCTCCTGCTCTTCACGAGGCTCCCCTGAGCGCTGCGCTCCCATCCCGCTCCCTGCTCCATGTGTCCCCAGCACACAAGGCTAAATAGTTTAGATTTAGCTCTGAAAGGACATTTGGAAAGCAGCATAGCATATCTCTTTTAAAACCAGGTATGCTCCAGAAAACACTAAATTTTCTGGATATGTCAAAATATCTGCTGATGTCTGATATCTTTGCAATGTAATCTGGCATCGAATTATTTCTAAAAAATGATGTAACTATTTTAGAGCAGTCATCCCAAAACTGTGAATGTTCAAGTTTTGACAAAACACCAAAAGAGCTGGAGAAACTAGACAGTACCTCAGAGAAAAGGGACATTTCAGAGAATACAATTTCCACTTATACTCAACTTTAACAAGCAATTGCTCAGTTTAATAGATGAATTTAAAACATATAGTGATAGTGCAATAGTTGTATATACTGATGACTCTGAACTACTTTTTTATTTATAATCCACATTCTATCCTTTAAATATTGGTCCTAATGGCAGAGAGTAATTCTATCTGATATGAAACATGGGATAGTGTAGTCAGTGTTACTGTTTAAAAAAGTTCAATTACTTCAAAATTTAGTAACTCATTTCAAAGGCAAGACACCTGAGCTAAGAAATTAATTTGTGGTTACATAGAGGAGTTTAAACCAATATTATCAGAGACATTTTATAAATGAATCAGTCCTTGAATTAAAACTCATTATACAGTGGGTTTGGAGTGTTGGAATATATACATGTAATATTGTTTACATTAGTATTCAGAATACGATTAGTGACTCTAGCTGATGAACACTGAGGAACAATAAAGACGACCAATTAATCAATACAGAGGAAAAGTTGAAATAAATGCAATACATTTTTTCATCATCACTCATTTCAGATTTAATTTGATGTTCCCCACTGTTTCAAATTGTTTGTTTTACTGAAAGTCAAGGAAGTAGCACCTCACTTTCAGATGGAAGCTTTGACTTGCAAGAAATCAAACTAATTTTTGAGTTCTCATTATCTTATTAATTTTCAGACAGCAGTACTAAGGCTTGGGGTATCTGGCTTTCATGATCTGAGTCTGGAGTTCAGATTACAAAACTTTCTAGAAGCAGTAGAATCAAATTATTTCCTAAAGCCCTTATTCGTAAAGATTGGAAACATGATGCTATCCACTTCCAGTAAAAAGCTGGCTGCATTTTCCTGGTTAGGTGTCACTGATCTTTGCAAAGAATGAAACAGTCTAGTCCAGTCTGTTATAATACAAGATACTGGGCTAAAAAAATACTTATTCACTCATGCAAGGTACTACACATAAAAATAAATCTTAACATAAGCTAGATATGTTCACAACACCCTGTTAGAGTCAGAGAAGGGAATGGCAGGGAGTAATTGTTTATCTGTTTCAAGTAACATCAAGTACTATTTGGGTGATAAATTCATGCTTATGGAATCATTCACATTTCAAGTGTAGGTGGATGTAGATAGAGGTCTGTAATAATTTCAATAAACTCATTGGGAAATCTTTAATTGCTATATAAATCTGAGGAAAAAATAATCACATAATCAGATTAATAATGGATGGTTTAATGGAGAAGTAGAAAACTGGAATTGGAGAGTTGAATCACTAATGTACGCTTTTAACAACTGTTTCCCTTGAGACCTAAACCTTTGTTTAGCAATAACAAATGTCACCCTATACATCTGAAGGTTCTATGGCATGATTAAGAAAGATACTGTCCATCAGTTTTACCAGACAGTACAAAATTTCAAAAGTAGTTCAGTTCATCTAAAAAAAACCCACCTGCTTTGAATGTAAATCCAACTGTCTTAAATAAAAGACTTAAAAGTTCTAAACAGATTGGAGGCTATATTGAGAATATTTGTTGTGAAAAGTTTTGGATTTGTCAGAGACCCTAGAATCTTGAGATCTTCTTGAGATATGCAAAATGTTCCAAAATGAATGCCCCTCTTTCTCTTATCTCACTACCTTAAAACTAAACTTCATGTTTAAACAATTAAAAATAGATGGGAGTACCTCCTTTTCTTGAGCCACATGAGATTCAAATTCAGAAGTTAAAATACGAACATTTCAAACACTTCCATTTATTAATAGTTAGACGTGCCTTTATTAGACAAAAATCACTGTGGTTCAGTGTCTAATGAAATAAAAAGTTATTATAGAAAATACTAGAGGAATAGTCATCCAGAAAAATCCCAAAACAACATGTTCCTTACTGACGTGACTGTAATATAGCTTAAATGTACCAAAGATTTATTTTAATAGTTAACTGTGAAAGAGTTTAGGTCAGTATAGGATTTACCTTTCCTCTTTACATTCAGTTTTCTATCCATCATTCACAGATTGTTCCATCTCCTTCTGTTTGGTCATGCTACATGCTAAAAATTCTGATTATTTGATTATCTTCTTTCTGTAATATTACACCTGTCTGGCTTAACCTTCCCCAACTCCTTTGAATACTATAGTTTTATATTATTAACAAGTTGTTAATTTTCCATTTTCTCAGAATCTTCTATATACACTGGTTTCATCATTGCAAAGTGGGTTTCTGTCTCCTTGGGAATTGCATGGCTTTGTTTAAGCTTCCAGATTGAGTTGTCTAGATTTCTTTCACTGCTTCCTGTTAGAATACCCCTAGATGAATGAAATAGAGAGTTAAGATTTTCTTGGGTGGGTTGCCTTACCACAGATATTCCCACAAGACTGAGTAAGTTACTGAGATTCTTCAGAAAAGATGAGATTTCTGATGTAGCTTGTCTAGATCTAGTGACCTTGACTACAGCACAAAGAATTTAGCTGTTTGGGTGTTGGTCTGTTGTCAAATCTCTATATTGCTTCCATGAATATTTATAAGAATCTTCATTTTCTTACAAAAATTTTACAAAGATTTTTTTAGCTTTAATGGCAGAAATATGTTGATTCAGTAGCAATTTGGATACTCAATAAATAGCCTAGAATTTCCAGGTTAATTTCAGATTCGGTATTTGTAATGACAGTCTCACACAGATGGCTTTATTTTCACAGGAGTATTTTAGCTTCTCACTGAAGTTAGTCTGACAGAGCTCTGACTATGTTAATACTTCCATTTCTGCCCTCTCCTGGTTTTATTTCTCACCTCACTAATATAATGAGACCCCTAAGAAAGCAAGCAATATTGATTTAATCAGGCCCTCAGAAGACCTACTGCCATTCCTCTGCCTCTCGTGTCTCCCAGTAAAAGCCTTTCTGAAGGTGCTAATTAAGCAGACTGTAGAAAAGATCCCAAATATAGGCTGCCCTGACCATTCTCACATTCCCTGCATTCGAACCCAAGGATGAGGTGCTAACTTGACTGGAGTTTCATAAACTTTATGGATCAATTTGCTGTACAAGGATGTTTCTGAGCATACACACAAGACATTTTCATGTTCTACCTGCTAAAAACACAAGGGGTTTATAAAATGTTGAACTCTGTAAAAATAGTTGTTCACTGGGCTTAGATTAGCTCGTGTGATCACTGTACATTGCACAGGTATTGTGACCTATGCAGCAACTCATATTTTGCAATCTTGTTCCCAGCACAGGAAAATACCAGTAACAGCACCAGGACAAGAGGCTGTCCCCCTCTTAGGCAGCTGAAACAGTCAGGAGGAAAAGAGAAGGAAGCAGAATGATGATTGCTATTGCAGTGCATACAAGATAAGGAAAGCTTAGAGGAGGGATAACACAGGTTTTAGGAGGACCTTTCCTTTTAGCAGAAACCTCCTAGTTTCCCGCAAAGTGTGAGATTTGTATATGGACACCCTCCATAAAAACCCAAACAAATAAGCAAGGCAAAGCAAACAAAAAAATCACAGCAGAACTGATTTAAAAAGCTCCATAAGTTGATTTCAAAAGCTGTTTTAATAATAAGGACATACCCTATCAAAAATAAAAGCCTTGAAGGAAAAAACACAGCTGTGTAACTATCATCTGAAGTCATGGAAAAATCTGAGGAAAGATAAAGAAATTACCACTCCATTTTGCTTTACTATCTTCCACATACTGCTAGAATTCATTCTTTTTTTTACTTCTACAAGTGTTTTTGGACTTCTGACTACCAGAGTTTAGTGGGGGAAAGGAGTTTTAGAAGACGCCATTTTAAATCTGCTAAATCAAGTGAGCTAAGAAGGCAAAATACTCTTCTATGAAACTGGAAAATTTAATATTTTGATTCATATTTTTAATTAAAGAATATTGTATGCATGTTTACCAATGACAGTTACAATAAGGATCTCAAAGAAAAAGCATAAAAAGGGTCTTGTTTACACTGACACAGATTTCTTGCTTGTCTTTGTGTTTATTGAAGAGATAATGAGGAGAAAAGAAAAAACTTTAAAACTTTAAACAGACTACAGTTTAAATACTTGGTTTCATTAAACTAAGCCACCAGTAAGATTAACATTATTATAATGCTGAATACATAGATAACTGTATTATATATGTTCCCTACATCATATACACTTCTTGTAAGCTCTAATTGTATTTTATAATTGTAATTTCATATATTATAGAATTTCAGAATGGTTTGAGTTAGAAGCAGTCCTAAAGATCATCCAGTTATAACCCTTCTGCCATGGGCAGAGACACCTTCCAGTCTCTCCAGACCAGGGGGTAGATTTCCTTCAAGATTGATACATTATCTCCACTGTTCTTATCAAACATAAATGAACCTACTTGGGTTTCATTAGCTCTTATTAAGCTTCTCTGCATGGTGTTCATTATCAATTACAAACCACAATCCTTCAGATTGTTATGTCTTCTTCCTACATCCTATTTTTTTCTGTCAGAAATCTATGTGTGTAATGTGTCCATTTATTATAGCCACAGGCAGAAAATATATCATGAAAGAATGGAAAAAGACTGAATAATGTGATCTGTTAGTTGATATGTTTAACCAGCCTTTCATGATCTGTACATCTTTATTCAGGTTTCTCCAGAACAATGTAGTCACAAACTCTTCCTTGTCTCTTGCTGGCAGGGGCTGACTGTCTCACTGTTGGGGGCCACACATCCTCACTTTTAATGGACCAAAGAGATTTCCAACAGAATTCCCTTAAGTAGCATCCTGAAAAGCAGCACACCTGCTCTGCTGGAGAGCTGCCAGTGAACAGATGCAGAGCTGTGCATTTCAGTGGCGCTGAGCACAAGTACTCTGTTCTCACAAGTCAGACAGGTGTCGGATACAGGTTTAGCCACCTTCATCAGTGAATGTGAACCTGTGTTTTACTGGTATAAATGTCATGACTTTTATTATTGCTGATCAAAACAAGCCCTGTTCTTGATTTGTTATGACGGTTGAGGGCTCACCCAATGCCTACTGGCAGTCAGCCCATCTCTGCAATTCTGAGAGACTGGGGTGTGCAAGCACAGTATTAGTCCAGAAATAAGTAACTTAATTACGAGCCTGAATTCTACAGTATTGATATTAAACATCGCTCACACTGAATCAGAAGTTATTTAACTGAAATAAACCATCATTTTACAATCAAAAAATAATTACATAAGAGGAAAAGACTCCTATTTTGAGCTTCTCACCACAAGAAAGTCATTGACATGCTGAAGCATGCCAAAAGAAGGGAAATGAAGATAGGGAAGGTCCTATGAGGAACTGCTGAGGGAACTGGGGATGTTAAGCCTGGAGAGGAGGAGACTCAGAGGTGACTTTATCACCCTCTACAACTTCCTGAATGTTAGGGATAATTTTTTTCTCTCAGGTAGCAAGCAACAGAACAAGAGAAAAATGGCCTGAAGTTGTGTCGGGGGAGGTTTAGATTAGATAACAGCAAAAAGTTCTTCATTGAAAGGGTGGCCAGACATGAAGACAGGCTGCCCAAGGAAGGATTTGTGTCACCATTGCTTGATGACTTCAAAAGACATGTGGATGTGTCACCTGGGAATATGGTTTAGTGGGGAACACAGTGCTGGGCTAATGGCTGACGTGATGACCTTAGAGGTCTTTGTGTTTAAAAACACTAGATGTGGCACTCAGTGCCATGGTTTAGTTTGTTAAAGTGGTGTTAGGTCATGGGTTGGACTTGATGGCCTCAAAGGCCTTTTCCAACCTGATTAATTCTGTGATCCTGTAATTATTCCATTATCTAAAAACCTCTGTTCTGACACTCAGTTTTCACCACGTTCCTAATGTAGCCCACCAGCTGTGCTCAGTAGGTACCGTGCTTTACAGAACATGTAGATCCAGGAAAGCCAAAGGGGACTCACATTATTTTAACTTCCAGGCTTCCAGACTCTGCACCCTGAGGCTTCAGGTACTGGGAAAGAACAAAAGATGAGGTCTGGTCCATGTAGGCATTCAAGTACCTGCCTGTATGGATGATGTGATATAAGCACATCAGAGCACGGTCTGCATCTGTTTGCAGAGGCTGTGCAGCAGATGAGACTGCTGCAGTCCAGGCACAGCACTGAATATGTGATGGGTTGCATTGGCTGATATGAAAGACAGTGCCAGGGATAGCTTTATTCAATAAATATATCTTCCATGGTGTGACTCAGTGAATTCTGAAAGTGTCTGTATGTGCCTCATGGACAAAGCCTCCTCCATCCTTTCCCTTGTGCTTGTGTACCAGCAGCTAATCTGTGACATCTGTGAGATCTACAGGAGAGGTGTGTGGGCCTTCAAGAGGTGGTGCATGGTGCAGACAGGTGGAACATAGCACCAGATGCTAGAGGGAATATTGGGAGATGAAAATTTGGAATGGCAATAAATATGGTGTGGAGCTGTATGGAACTGGGAGTAGAGATGATTTTGAATGTAAAAAGGATGCTCAAGTGTGGATAGTTCTCTTCCACAGAGCAGGACAGAGGTGGCCATTGATTTCATGTTCAAAGTAACTTGAACTGCACCACTGAAACAGAATAAAGACTAATTTAATGTATTTTTATCTTTCTTCAGAGGCACAAACCACAAACCACTAATTTCTCAGACAGAAAGACTATAATAGTGGAGAATGGCAGCCTGACTTCAGAATACAACACTATGTTGTCCTGATTCTTCTTGAAAAGAAAGAATTACAATTCCCCTCACTCCTTAGAGATTCGCTAAGAACTTTGAGTACTCAGAATTTTCCATCTTACTGATGAAACAGTGTTAATTGAGAACATTAAGACCTAACTATAGATTAATTTTGAACACACAATTTTAAAGTTTCTGACCCCTGTGATAAATGAGTATCAGGGCTTTTAATTTTTTTTTAATCAAATATGAAAAGGAATATCCAACTCAAAGTCATGACACTTCATTCAAAGTGTAAGGTTGAAAACTCTCTTTAAGAAAATATGATTCAAAACTAATTAGAATAAACAGAAAAATGAAGAGGGAGACAAAGAGCTTCTCAATAGATGGAAGGTATTGTTTGAGAAGAATAATGTAACAGTCAGAAAGGAATTAATGAATAGGACAGGTACATACATACCTAGGAAGAGCTGTTAGAACCACAGAATTATGCAGTACTCAGTCATTAACATCACATTGCACCTGGCAGTTTAACAAGCAGGTTTTAGTTCTTTGTGAAAAGAAATTAAGGGCTCAGTTATGGATCTGAGCATGCTGAGAAGGGCGAAAGATAAATACTCTCTCACGGTGTGCTGGGAAGCCATGTGCCTGTGGAAAACACAGAAGACAGGCCTGCCATTACACCTGCAACACATAAACCACACTGATGGGCCAGCCCATTAATGGAGAAATATCTTCTCCAGAGAAACTCACTAAACCTCATTCTGACTGTAAGAAAAAAACCTTAGATGTATGGGAAGTAGCGTTTCCCCCCTTCTGATGACTTCAGGGAAAGTACTGCTCTACAAGAAGTAATGGTACTTCCAAACAAAGTTTCAGTGCAAATTGTGTGAGATCAGGAGCTGAGAATTCAGGTGGGCACCTCTGGAGCCCTATAGGAGGCAGATTTATACCTGGTTTTAGTCCAGTTGTTTCTGAGCTAGACCTTCAAGGTATTGGTTTGCCTGAAGGGAGTGTTTTCAAAACAGACGGCTTTGGTGATTTCATGGGACCATATGATTCTATTACCTTCAGATGAATCTTAGTCTGGTCACACTGAAAATATGTCCCTGATTCCAGTGAGAAAACCTCGTTGTGTGCTCTGTACCTGAGCTTTGCACTCATACACTGAGCTATGATTTTTTTTTTTTTCTCTTTCCTGTGAGTTGCAAGCAATTCCTGATACACCTTTAACTTCCTTCCTTCTTCTTGTATAGAATATATTGATTTGATCCAATGATTATTCACACTGCTCTTTTCTTGGTATGGGCAAAACATTCCCCTTTATGGCTCCTATCTCTTCTCAGTAAATGTGTAAGAATATGTTTTTACCTCTATTCATCTTTAATAAGTAAAATGCTTCTAAGGTATCAAAACTTTCTATTTATGTGGTACTATTTGGTTTGTACTTACTCTTTCTTTTTAAGCAATTTAGGGACACTTTAGTGGTGATGACACAGGACTTCAAAATACATTTTTCATTTTATGCTTTGGCGAGTTGATCTTGTTGCTATTTCTTCATGTCTGATCCATATTAGTCACCTGTGCTGAAACTCATCAGTAAGAAAAACAATCCCTAAATATTCCAGGTCTAGCTTTCTGAAATGTTAATAACTAAGGAAACCAGCTACAACATTTTTTCATGTGGAGCAGAGCCTCTTAATTCCAGAATAGGGAATGTCCATGACATAGCAGTATAGTGAGAAAGCCTAACAAATTGACTGATATTTAAACCTAATTATTTCATTTCCTGTTGCATAAATGATACTGCAATCCCCAGGTTAATCTAAAACTGTGAGTTTCATATTTATTCCAGAATTATAAGTGCACTACCATTTATCTTCCTAAGTTACATTAGAAATCAAATTTCATGATGTAAAAATCCTTTCCATTATCAAGTCCTCTAGAGTCTTGGTTCTATCATCACACTGATTTTCAGTTGTACCATACAGTATAACTGTATGAGCCACTGAATTCTACCAGGTGGCTTTCCCTGGTAGAAAACATGACATACAATCTTTATCTTGGCAAACATTCAGACTTTCCCATGAGTTTTATCTTCCCCTCCCTATAGGTATTGAAATCGGGATCCTCTAAATCCCAGTTCAGTTGTCATATAATGCTGGATATCCCTGCCTAAAACAACAGCCAAAGTCTGTATGCTTCCAGCATTTGCTTTTTGACATGCAGAGGACTGCTCAGATTGACAATACTGAGAGTCAGGATGTGCAAAGCATTCACCTGTACAGGTCTGGCTGCAGTCCTGGAGCACAGCTGCCAGATCAGCCCCTGTACAAAGGACACCTGTAAACACACACTTTGCAGCCAGAAACTCCATGGTTTTGGGCATTTCTCTAAGATATAAGGACCCACATTTTTCTCCTGTGTTTAAGCAAAAAAGAAAGCTTCATCTCCAACTTCTCACACAGATATTACTCAATATAGGAACAACTGTTTGAGGTTCTCCAAACTACACATTGGCATCATCCTGGAGTCATCAAGGTTAGAACAGATCTCTGAGATCATTGAGCCCAACCATAAACCACACTCAGTTGGATCCATCACTGAACTATGTCCCTAAAAAACACATCTGCATGGTTTTTTGAACACTTCCAGGCACAGTGATTCCAGCACTTCCCTGGTGAGCCTGTTTCAGTGCTTGTGCAGCCTTTAAGTGAAGAAATTTCTTCTAGTATCTAATTTAAACCTTTCCAGGCACATAGTCTTTTAACACTTCTCCCCTTTGAGAAAAAGACTTGTATATTCTTGAGCCAAATGAAGAGGGAGGGGAGTCTATAGTGTAGCAGGTATCACACTTAATCTTTAATTTCCATATCCCCTTCCTGCTGTTGACAAAGGTTTATGTGTGGAACTCCTGAATGATGGGTGTGTTGTGTGCTATGTGTAAATAAACTTCTTTTTTGAAGTTTGGACATTTGCTTCAGAGGAAGATTCAGGATGATGATTACAGATTGTAAATAAAGTGTTTTGTTTTTGTTTTTCTGAGAAAGATACTGAAGTCAGAGCAGTGACCACATTTTATCTGAAGATTTGCTTCTGTCAGTTTCTGTCACTGAGCTTACCTGTGTAGTCCTCTAGTGGTTGTGGTGATTTACTGTCCAAGTACACTGCTTACAAAATGAAAAGCAATGTGATTTTAGAAGTATTCTAGCCTTTCCATAAGAGAAGGTGTGTCTGTACAAGATCTAAGAGAGGTGCAAGTTCAGAGTACCCACAGCATAACCATTCCATACAGTGCTGTATTCAGGCAAAAAAACCATTTTTGACAATGCCTTTACATTTGGAGCTTGAGCAGCTTTGCACTGCAAGGGAAAACCTATCCTAAATCATCCCACATACCATTCACAGAATGAAATCACCTAATGAGGCCTAAAGGTTGCACTAGGGAAAAAACTGTCCAAAAATCTGAACAGCAATTTTGAGATATTTAGGTAATTTTGCTGCTCTATGGGTCATGGTTCAAGCTGTCTTCAGAATGGCAGTTGAAACTGTTAGAAATATAATTCACGTGGGTTGGAAAGTGGAGAAAGTGGAATGTTTTTCTCTCAAAGAATTCAAGACATAGCCCTAGACATCAGACTACACTGCAAAGATCACAATTTGTAAGTCTTTACTGAGGAAAAAAGTCTCTTGAATAATCTGATTAGTAAGTATTCAATAGCTGTATAATTTAAAAGCTTCACTGGAGTTGGCAAATTCTAAAAGATATCTAAGGTTTGAAAAAATATTCTGGTTACTCAGAAATTCAGTACTACCTAAGAAAGATTCAGATTATGGTGCTGATTTGGGAAGATTTGCTAGATATTTTAATGGATTATAAATTTGATACAAAAATTTATGTAGAAATCAGTTAAATGAAGCTAGTGAATTCATAGTTTGTAGGCTAGTTTTAAATTCAAGTATTAGAAAATATCTGAAAGGATTAGACACAATGACTTCAACTGACTGCATGACACTGACAATTGCTATTAATATAATTAACTTGTTGAGAGGACATCCTATTTCTCAATGTCAAAAGAATACTTTACGTTGTACTCCTGTCCCCAAGCTTTTATTGTAGAAGATTTTGCTCTTTGAGATAAACTAATTTTCTGTTTTACTTTTCTAGGAAAAGTATCATGGGATGATTTATCTTGGTCGTGTAGGTGAATCATCCCCTATAGGATACAATTTTTTTTTCTTTAACTATAAAAGGTGTCTATAGGGAAGATTTTTGTCTTCAGTGGTTAAAATAGCTGCATAAAAAACATCTTTTTGGGCATTGTGAAATAAGATGAGGTGCTTATCTAAGACTTCTGCTATGTTGTGTGTTGCATCGTTCCCCTTTTGGTGTTTAAGCTGTTCAATCAGTATAAGTTCAAGTAGTAAACATGATGCTAAAAAAGCAGTACTTTGTTAGATACAAGAGATACAATTTTGTCTGTCTGTACGTCTTTCTGTGAACATCAAATGATTTACCCTAAGTCACTTTTGCCACTTGCTTAAAGGTAACTGAATCCCTGCTATGAAAGCATAAGGCAATTATTCATAGTTGCAGCATCCTTCAGTTACTGAAGCATAAAAATGATTACAAACACACATGACCTAGTAGTTCCAATCCTAGTCCACATGCCTTGAATGGGAAAATCAGTAACAGCATGAATAAATCTTTCACTGACATGATCAGTAGGCATATGACTGAGATAATAAAAGACCTTTAAAGATCTGTTTTGTTGAGAGTACTTTTATTTCTGAGCTTTATTTGAGCCAAAATTAAGTGGATCTGCACAGACTATTTTCAGCTGTCAGATGGACTAATTCATTTATTTGGCAAATGATCTCATTCCTGGTTAAAAATATTGTGCCCATGACAGTGTTAAAGGAGTGCAATGTAGTACATCAGGCAGCAAGAAGCACAGAAGAGAGAGGAGGGAGATAATTTTTAAGCTGGTTTTGTTTCTGGTCCACTCAGCTTTTACAGGCATAACTCAATAGGGATGCATATACAGGGAGAAATTTCCAATATTAGCTGAGATGAGACCTCACTTTTGAGGTTGACCTAAAAAAACAAAAACAAACAAAGAAACAAACAAAACCAAAAAACAAACAACAACAACAACAACAAAACAAACAAAAAACAAAAGCAATCAAACTATTAATCATTTGCAAGCATTGAAAAAGAATGATTTTAGCTATTCTGTAGTATCTGCTACAGTCTACCAAATCAGTCTTACATTACAAACCCCAAGACTGGGTGACCATATCCCAAGGCTGACACTGCTATTTATTTATATCCATGACTTAGTGTCAAACCCAGATCTCTGAAAAACAAGCTTTCCTATCTAACCAGATCCCCTATCTCTTAACTCTGCTTGGAACAAGGTACTGCAAACTGCTATTAAGTGTGAATGAAGCTCAGATCTTTCTATTACGCCCCAAGGAATGTGCTCCAGCCCTGGCCCAGTGCATGGTAACTCAATTCCTTAGTGAAAAGAGACAAGTCATTTTTGAGTTGCTGAGAAACGAGTATTTGAGCACTGGAAGTTACCAGGGGAACCAATGTACTGAAAGCCTTTAGTTGATAGTACATTTAGTTGTCTAACTATTTATAGAACAATAATAAAAATAATGGCACACTCTTCTAGTCACCCACTTCTGGAAAAAAAATCCTTTATGTTTCTGCTCTGACTCTTGCTGTTGTAAAAACAGCACTATCTTGGTCTCTTCCCTCTTGATATTTTTGCCACTTCAGCAGGGTATAAAATTCCAATTATTTTCACACAAAAAGTAAATTTAGATTGTTATTTCTTTTTATCCTCATAATCTGCTTATACAGGAACATCAAATAGAGATTTTTTTTTTCTGTTATCTACAATTTCTCTGTGGATGGGCCATTCAGGATGGAGCCCCTGATTTTAATCCCAGAGGCAATTTTATCGACTAAATTTTGCCTACAAGTTTAAGCAAAGTGAGTTTTTTCCAAATATTCATCTTTACCAGTATTTTGTTAACAAAATAGCCATTTTTTCTCCAGTCTCCACCTCACTTTCCCTGCTTTCTACTTGCTTTTAGTTGGTCTAGCCTAAATTAACACTATCAAAATATGTAAAGATTAGACCAATTTTTCCCAATTGCTTCCAGCATTATATTCCTTCCTTCTCTAGGGAAAGGATACAAGGATAAAAAAGCTGTGCTACTTTTCACAGCATGTTTTTACTTAATCTGTTTCTTAAAGTCTCATTCTTAGTGAGGAAAATATCCATCCTAGGATGTTATTCATTATACATCCCTTTATATAGACTATTTTCCACCTTACTTTATTGTTTCTTGAGTTTTCACATCTCTAAAGAGTAATGAGTCACTCTGTCAAGAGAAGAAAATAAAAGTAATTCTGAAATCTGTCTTTTCCATGCTTTATTAGTCTTCACTATTCAAATCTTTTTCTGTATTCAAATATATTCAGCTGCTGGCTTTTGTGTCCATCTCTGCTTCATCTCTTTTGCTTTTGATACTTTCTTTCTACTTCAATCTTTCATCCTAGGCACAGTGAATTGGAAAAGGCACCCTGCAAAATAACTCCACCCCTATAGCTAGGAATAAATACTGCTCTGAATACCAGCTAAGTAGCTGACAGGTCTTGGCCATTGCTTTTTATGCTATTTACAAGCTGTCCCTCATGTTGTGCCCCTCACCTGATATCTATTTGCTGCTTTTGTACCCTGAGTGTCAAGCTCTGGGGTCAGGCACCACTTTTCATTCTGTGCAGAAGAGAGCAAGAGTGAGATTGTGTGCTGCCAGCCAGCTGCACCTCGATGGGAGTGTGGGAGGCAGAGCCCAGCTCCTCCTGTTAGCAAAGCTGCTGCTGTGGCCCTGATTTACACACAGTCACATCCCACGCTGCTGCCTTTGGAAGCAGTCCACCCTCAAGTGCTTGTTTTGCTTAAAGATGAGATCTAGGGCTGAGCTCAGTGCAGCTAAAAACTATTTTATTACCCCATTCATTGCCTTTAAAAGACCAGGACAGAAGCGTAAGTACCATTTCTGTGCTCTTTTCACAGCGAAAAAGAAAAGATAATTTGTTCTGAAAAATGGAGCTCTGGTGTTTTGTCTTTCTTCCTGGCAAGGTTCCAGCCTACCAGACTAGGATGCAATCCATCAGGAGCTAGCTGCTCCTTCACAGGCTCTGATAAGCTTCTCTCCTATGTTCATTGACTGGGACAGCTACATGCAGTGTTTTCTGTAAAATATCAAAAAATCCTCTTTTCTTGCACAAGTGTAGGAAGACAAATTCCAATTTAATATTCACACTTCTGTTGATCTTAAGATCCTATGCGGCTGTTCTGTTAATGGACCCTTTTTGACATCATATTTTAGTGTTTTTGGTTTTTTTCTAGCAGAACTTATCATGTGTCTTATTTACATAGTAGAGATAATATACACATTATAAAAGAAAAGTTATTCACTGCTGGGTTATAAAATTAAACAATCAAAGGCTAGTAATTTTTTTCCAATGACTGGTAATTATTTTTTCCAGTACTAAGTTCAAAGGAACAAAGGAATCTAAGTGTGTAATACAACATTAGGTCTGTTATCACCTGCTCTTTCAAGGCTTGTAAACACAACAATGAATGTCAAGCAATGTTAACAGATTCCAAAAAAAGAATTTATATGGGTATGGAAATGAGAAAAATTTTTTTAAAATCTTTACCTGATTTTATGTAAGATTTAGAACAAGTGTTATCTCATTAGGTTTATAAGTATTTCCTCTACCATTTCCTGTCATGAACACATGAACATCTCTATGTAGACTCTTTTCTCTTCAGAAAGATTAAGAGACCACATATCTGAGAGTGGGAAAAAAAAAACCATTGAAGCAACAGCTTGGGAGCATTTAGCATTCATTGTGAGATGTGGGTGAGTGTATTCCACGTTGCTGTATTCATCCTCTGAGAGGAGGAATTCTGTGGTAGCAAGGAGTGGCTCTGGAAGGAGCTCCATGGATTTTCTGTAACAGCAGCAGTCACCTCTTAGTGTTCACAGTGCCTGTCATGAAAACCTCCAGGACATGAACTGAGGAAGACAATGCCTTCATGTCATATTTAGAAGGGATTTTCATTTTTAGGAGTTCCTTCCCACTACACTTCTGGAAAGAAGACTGTACATTATTAAGTTGGGTTAAATTTCTTCACTTGGTTCAGACTAGGGGTTTGAACCAGGGTTTCCTGTGCTCCCAGGAACAGCCAAGAGATAAAGGAACAATTTTGTTAATATCAATCTTTACTCTCCTACAAACATATTAATATTAAAATTGCATTGAACCTTCAAAATTCAAATGCTCCATATTCCTAATACCAATTTTTTTCCTAATCTCATTTTTTTTTTTTTTTTTTCTCAGTTTTCTACTCACTTTCTTGCTGTATTTAATACTGTTTTAAATATCCCTAGTCTTGCCACTACTGCTCTGCAGAATCCTGCTGTGCAAATTGGCACTTTGAGTGGAGGCACTTCATATAAGCGACTAACAACCACTCCTGGGGAGATATTTAGAGGAACAATTGCACTAAACTCTGCCTCTTGCTTTGAAGAAAAATTAGATAGGAGAAAGAACTCAAGCTAACAGGAGATAATAATTCAAGCTTTATATAAAGTATGAAACTTTGTAAAGCCTTTAAGACCTGTAAAACTGCAAGAGTCTTTTCACAGTTAAAGGAAAAGATTAAATCTCTGCTTAGGAACCAGGGCTCAAAGTCAGCAAAGCCCCAAAGTGTCATTAAAATTTTGCAGCTCCTGAGATGTCTGCTTGTCATTGTTAAAGCTGTTCTGTACTCACTGAATTACTATCCTGGTCTGTATTACTTGGAATGGCCCTTGAAGTCAACTTATTTTTTATATTTCTATGCCTTAATCTCTTGGGAAAGACAACGAAACTGTTATATAATTCAGGATTATTCATAGTTGCCTGTGATCTTTTTGACGAAACTACTTTTCATTGGCAAAGAGCAGTTTGAAACACTTCAGACTGAAGGAAAGGTTTTAAATTTAATTTCCATTAAGACCAAATCCTTGGGGACAATTTTTTTTTTTTTTTAAGGTCAAAATAAGAAGGTATCTTTTGGGTCATTAAAGGAGATATTGCCCCAAATATCAAGTGTTTGATGATCGAATCCATAATCTGAAACCAATTAGTGGGTTAGTTGTTACTTTGTGATGAACCCATGCCTGTTTGGGTTTTTTTCTGTTTGGTTTTTTTTGTTTTTTTTTGTTTTTGGTTTTTTTTGGTGAATAAACCTAAATTTTTCCTGCTGTGGAATTAGATAGTGTTCTTTATATACATCTTAGAAATTAGAGTATTTGTTAAACATTCATCTCTCTCATTTTAGCTAGTGATTCCTAAATGGAAAATGCACACACTATCCCCACAGTAGATGCATGTGCTGCCAGGGAAGACAATCAGTTATTGCTGGGATGGAGAAAAATCTACCTTTTTTTCCTCCAGTGCTCTTAAGTGCTCCCTTTTTCCTATTTACTTGGCATTTTGGGCCCTTAGTAGAAGGAAGAATAGACTTTGCATCTTCAGATATTACCTCAAGATAGGCAGAGTATGGCCATTGTTTTTATTAGTTTAACAGATACCAGGATTGCTATTTTTTCTTAACAACTTGAATTCATGAACATTAAGAATCCAAGGGTAATGAAATGTCAACTTACTATCCTTGAGGTTATTTCACTTATCTAATTAAAGTCACCCAGTCAGGATTAAAATGAAGTTTGCCTTCTCTAAAGTAAAATCCAGGTTCCATTGAAATCTGTGGGAAAAGCTTTTACAGGCTTCAGCAGAGTTATGATTTCACATATCATAGGAAAAAGCTATTTTAAAACTGTGTATTAGGGCTTGGGGGAGGGGGGCAGAGAAATGTAGGAAATTTCCCTGACCGGAATTACTTATTATCCATTAGCCTCATTTGCAAACTGGGAAAATAGTTCCTTTTTAATTAAAAAACCACAAAAATTAATATTATTAATTATAAAAAATATGCAACATTAAAATAAATTTGTTTTACCCTCTATTTTTCCAAGCAGTGGAACAAATATTTTTCCCTACAGCTTTGTGTGCCAACTAATCATCAATTGACAATCTGTTTACAATGTTTTCTGAATACATAGTTCATGTAATTTTTCTATTTCATTCCTTGCATGAAAAATAAGGAATAGCACAGCAAGAAGAAAACATATCATCGGAGAAAAAGCAAATTCATGCTAATTATGAACAACTTGCTGGCAATATGGCAAAGAGACTGATTTATGTGGTTGAAGGTAAGGTACAATTTCAATGTTTCTCATAGTATTATGAGGATGATGAATGACCTGTTTTGCTGTTGCAATTTTAGTAATTGCACAGAGCTGGGGTAAAATCTGTTCCAGTGACTCACTCTGAAATAGAGGAAGGAATAGCTGTGGCCATTTGGACATCACAGAAGAAATGCTGTTTTACCCTTTTGTCAAAGTCACCCCAAGACCCCTTTATTTAAAAACAGGAACTCAAGTTGATTTTTCTCAGACACCCATTTTCTGCCTAAATTAATCCAATTTACACAACTTTCAAAATTAACAAATGGGATAGGGCATAGTAGACAGACCACTCAAAAAGAGGACTAGTTTACATACTTTAGCTTTATTAGCTGACAAGAATAGCAATATTTCATTGTATCTCAGAGGCAGCCTTTTAAATGAGGGGAAGCAGGATTTATTTAAGCTATATTGTTTTATGCTAAATTGATTGCTTATTTTTAAGGTTTGTTGATCTGAAGTTGAAAATTAGAATAAAAATGTGTTCTCCATTCTTTGTGTTAAAAATATATAAAATATATATAATATATTTTATATATAAATTTAGGGAAAAATCCAATGGCATTAAACATTGTCATATTAAAATTTACAAGTTATTTTTTTGTATTTGGCAGGCATAAATGAAGCCTGTAGTAAAAACAGGACAACTAGTGAAAAACAAAGAAAACAAGCATGCCATCAATGATTTGTGACAGTGACACTAAAAAAAAATGGAAAGGAGGAAACTTAGACAATATTTCAAATTTTATACCTTTTTATGTCTATGCTAAAATCTTTAATTTCAGAAGAATGTTAATATAAATCATGTTCTAAAGCTAATGGAAGTATAAATACTTATTAAAAAGAGTTCTTCCAAAATGCCATCTCAAAGATCAATGTGAAAAAGTGAATAAAATTTCAGTCAAAGGAGACTGTGACTACATTGAAAGTTCTAAAATATTTGTCTTAGTTTGTTTCAAAGTTACCAATAATAATAATAAAAAAACAAAAACAAAAACAAAAACAAAAACAAAAACAAAAAAAAAAAAAAAAAAAAAAAAAAAACTAAGCTCAAAAATGAGAGTATCAGAACACAGGTGACCTTTTGAAGGTAGAAAGGGGAACACTGAGGAACAAGCCCCACTTACCATTATTGATTCCAGGATGGGATGTGCTTCAAGCCAGTTCCACCAGCTGGGTGCAGCACTGTTAATGTATGTGCAGTCTATTAAACTTTCAAATATTTATTGCATTTGGAAGATACTTGGCAAGTTGCTGGCAATCCATAATCAGTGAAAACATGGGCATGTGATTTTTCTCTGAGTTTCTATGACATAATTTCTAATTACAGGTAAATTTAAGTTTTCTACCTCCTTAGCAAGTTGTATTTTAGAAGCAGCCCATGTGAGCCAATTTCTCAGAAACAGTTCATATTTAACTGATGATTTGAAAAGTCATAGATATCCTTCCCTGGTGTAAATGTTCATTGACAAATGCCAAGCTTGTTAAGAAGCAAAGGGGAATTATTATGCATTAATCATGTCTAATCATTTCTTGAAAACCCTTGTAAATGTCAGGAGTCTTTGGTATCCTGTTAATTCACAGAGCTGTCTGTCATTGTGTCGAGCTCCTAGAAACCTGAATGACAGGGTAGGGTATTCCAAAGGGCAGGACTCTGCTGCTCAGCAGATGGAGAGCTGATTATCCTCTGGAGTCACTCTGCTGGCATTCAACAGGACTGAGATAAAGATCCAGACCCCCAACCCCTGATGGTCCCTCAACTGACTGAAAATCCTGAAGTGTGGGGTGGTGTGAGAGGAGAGTCAAGACTGAGGTGGAATTTAGGAGTGTGGCTGGTACTGACCAAGACCTTTGGGACCCTGAGTTTTGATGAGTGTGAGTAGTGCAGTGCCTGGAAGGTGCAAGGGCTCTGTTCTCAGGCTGTGCTGCAGCACAGTCTGGGATCAATGACAGCCCAAAACAGGTGCCCAGGTGTGCTGCTGTGCTTTCTCACCTGTGGGAAAGGGGCAGCCAGGGCAGGACTGATCTCTGCTCCAGAGACTCCTCACTGAAACACACTCCTCTTGTCTTCTACAGTCTGCCAAGGAGATTAAAACTGTTTTCAGGGGTCTGAGATTAGGCTCTAAACTTGAGGCAATGTGAAAGCATTGACTTGATAAATTGTTGACGTTTGAAATAGAATTTTTCACAATAAAAATATGCCGTAAGTCTTGGCATTGATGCTGCAATGATCTTGGATGACTGGATGTTCCAGACACTTTCAAAATCAAGTAACTAAAAGAGATTTCAAGCTTTGTACTCTGTTTTCTATTTCTTTTCATTCTAAATTTCAGTTTCTTTCACAAAAGTGCATCTGGAAAGTTTCATTAACCTAAAGGCTATGAATTTTTACTGGATAAATTGCAGATGAAGGTAGAATGAAAAGCAGTGAATATTAGTAGGAGCAAATATCAGCAGAGAAATAAAACCATGGCATTTTCCAATCAGATCAGAGAGAAAAGGAAGAATGGATGTAATTTTCTTCTATATCCAGGAAACAAATGTAATTGAGTTAAGTTGGTTTTGCAGCTATGCTTTTTTAAAAAAACCCAAAAACTGTGTACTTTTTCATTTACTTTTAACGTCTGTTTTCTGTTACAGTGTGTGCCATGTACTAAAACTGCAGATTTGGGGACTGCAATTCCTTCACTAGAACTGCCTGATGAGCCCTATTCTCCTGGTCAGATGGTGGGATGGTGAGAAATCTCCCATTCTTCCTGCAGGGATTTTGTGTAATCCTGGGGTGGGAAAAAAAAAAAAAAAAAAGGAAAGATAGGGGAAAGAGAGGTACATAAATAGGTAGGTAGATAGATAGATAGATAGATAGATAGATAGATAGATAGATAGATAGATAGAGAGATATAGATAGGCATATATACATATCTATTACTATTTATGTAAAATTCAGACTGCTGATGAGTTAACTGTAGAAGGATTCCTTTTAGCTGTGGAATTTTTTGACATCTGAGGTCTAAAATCTTCTGGAAATTGAGCTTTCTTTTTAGGTATTTCATTGCAAAGAAATTCACTTCCTCTGAAGAATATGTATTATATGCTACTGAGGAAAAATCCCTCTGAAGTAAATATTATTTTTTCTGTAGTTCAATTGCAAAGAGGAAGGATCATGTCCCAGTCAAGTTAAGTGAAAGTCAGTAAATTATAGCAGAGCATGACTAATTTTTTTCTGTAGATGGAAATCAGGGGTTGGATAATAATAATTATGAATAGATTTGTGTTTAACAGCTCTATTAAGGCACTATCAATCCACTCAATTCCTCTCCTATGTAGTGTGTAAGTACTGGTGGCAGATTGCAGTTCAGAAAAATGGGAGTAGTTAATTGCTAAAGCCATGGCAGCATTCTAGCACAAAGATTAAAACTGAAGATAGCTTTGGGTTCTTGGCCAATTCTGATTTCTTATTCACTGAGTTTGGAATTTGAAAACAGCCATTGCCAGCTAAAATACAATAAGATGCAAACATCTTCAACAGAGACCTGAATGTGTGTATAAACTCTCAGGAATATGAATGGGAGGAGGTAATCACCCAAAAATGTTGTAAATGACAGCCTGTATAACTGGTTAATGACAGAAGTCTTCTAAGAGGCAGAAACAATGGTGAAAGTTCAAACAGACTTTCCCCTCTCTTTTGGGGGTTGTGGCCCTGTTTTTCAAACTCCTACATTTCCAGTTAATGGAAGAGGACCTAATGATGATTGTCACTTTATCTACTGGCTCAGGAGTTAGAAGCTGCACCAGATTAAGGAGCATGTTCTTATAAAAATATAAAATTAATACCACAGTATCTGGTAGGACAGTTCAGGAATTGCAGATTTTGCTATTTCCAGCTCAAAAGCTGTTGTTCATCAGCTCTGTCTCTGTTCAGCTTAGTTGTCTGTGTTTAAATAAACAAGAGACTTTCCAAAGCATCTGCTTTTCGCTATACATTATATAAGGATTTTAGGAATTTGATTTAAGGAGATTTGTACATTATGAATCTAAAATTTAAGTATATCTGCACTCATGGAAGCTTTAACTTCTCTAGAATAGGCAACAGCTGATCAGATATTACAAGAGGAACAGTTTTAGCCCTAAACTCCTAAAGTGTGAGTGGAAAAAAAACAGTTTTGCACTGTCTTGTACAGCTGGATAGAGCTGACATTTTTAGCACTTACTTCAAAGACCTCTCTAAATCTCTGCACTTCACACCAGCTGCAGACATAACTGAGCAGAGCTGAACAGAGCTGGAAATTATTCCAGTGATGACAATAGCCATACAATCAAAGCAGTTTTCCTTCAGTTACTTAAATGCCTGCTCCAATTTTAAATTTCTGTGGGAAATAGAGAAAATCTTAGGTTTACAATGTGATTCTAAGCTAGAACCCTCCATTTGGCATTTTCTCCTCCATGGTAAGTGCTAGTGCTTTTGCTTTTCTGCCTTCATGCTGTGTCTTTTTCCCAGTCTATCAGAAGTCTGTACCTTGAATTGCAGATGACCAGAACTGACTGCATCAGTGGGATTTGTTTGAGTTAATTCCTGCACAAAGTCCACATATAAGCTGCAGGCAAAATGTTCCCTAACCCACTAATTCTGCAGCACAAATATGAGAAAGCAAAAGCACTGACTCAAGGGATAAGCAAAACACTTGTTTTATTTTCTAAAACTTTCCTGCGTAAAAGTTTTCAAAGAGAAGAGATTTCAAAAATGTGTTGGAATAGGATCTCAGAGAAAAGGTGTTACTTTTGCAGTCATGAGTTCCACACGCTGCATCACTCTGAAATGACTCGCACAGCATCTGCTGTCCTGGCAGGGGCTCTGAATCAGATGCTTTCAATCAAACATATGCTGGTAGAAAAACCCACACCTGAATGAGACACCCATGACACTGGGTTAACCACAGGGACACTGAACAAGGTGTTGAATTCCACATGGGTGTTAACAAAGTATCATTATCAACTGGAGCTAAACTAATGTCCTTTATTCCTAAAAATGGAGCTTGACAAATTTGTCTTTATTTTGGCTAAATTCAAGACCACAATGGGAGTTCTTTCTAGTAACTAAGAAACCAAAATAATAGAAAATCTCCATGTGGAAGACCGAAGTGCTTTCAAATAATGAAAGCAAGTTACCACTTTTGCCTGAAGACCTAATCTAACTAGATGCAGAGTATAAAATAATGATAGATAATCAAGAACTCTGCAAAAGGTCCTCTGTTTTGGGGAACATGAAAAAAATTGCAGAAGATTGAAACAAAAGGAATCTTCTTTGTGGAATAAAAATTACAGCAATATCCAAACAAATTTGACATTCATGAATATGAGTAATTTGAAGGATTCAAGTATTCAAATCAGCATGTCCTAGAGAGATTCAGATTTCTATCTTTGATGTATCTTAGGCATTTCACAGTTTTCACTCTTTCAGTCAGTCAGTTTTCTGCATGTATAATTTGCACAGTCACTTCCATGGTATATATATTGCATTGAAAATGTACAGTCAAATATCACCTTTTACAGAGAATCACCATGGTCATAATTTCTATTCTTCTTATAGTTTTAACTTCTTGCTTATATTCTTGTCTGAATGCTGATGTATCTTGTAGGACTCAATTTCAACAAGAAATGGTGGTATTAGCTATCAAGATTTAGAGAATTTCCTCTTATTTTGGCAATAATTAGAGGTCCAAATTCTGAAACCTTTGCTTTATCTGTCACAGTGTTTTTCCAAAAATGGAAGCAATCTATATTTATCCCTTCATGTTTAGGACTTCAGGGGGGCTGAGAGTAGTCAAAAGAGATCAGTGAGGTGTGTAAAATGAGCAGAGTCTAATTTCCAGCAGTAAAATAATTTTAGGTTGTATTTTTTGTATTAAGAATGCTATTGTGTGCTAAGGCTTCACAACAGTGTGCTGAGTGCTAAGGCTAACACTATGCTGAAATTTTTGTCAGATTGACCAAGCAGCTCCTTCCTACATAGCATCATGTCATGACAAAGCGTACTAAGATGCTGTGTTCAGAGCAATACTTCAAATTTATTCTCCATTCTTTTGTGTTACACCTCAACAAAGTACAGAACACACTGACTGAGGGACTGTCCACAATCCAAAGAGCAAAGCATTGTGTGCTACAAACTTGTGGTTTGCATCTATTCCACCCTTGTCCCCTCCTGAAAATTAACTTGACTAATAATGAGCATATCTCCTCTGTTCAGCTTGCAATGGAGAACAAGGAATTTTAGCCACAAACTCTTCAATCTAAGAAAAAAAGAGCTTCTGACAGGACTCTTTTCACCAAGTTGCCCTTGCTTTAATACTTGTTTCAAACTGTTCCCTGCAATAACTCTACTTTTCATGCTAATTGCAGCTTGCAGCTCATTATTTTCAGGGGTGTTTTATAACAGGCTGCTGTTATAAAAAAGGGTCACTTGGAAGGAGATGCCATCTCCTACACTCTCTGCCTCACTCTTTCCAATTATTTCCTTGTCATTCTAATTGGTTACTACTCAGAGATAGAAAATTTTCTGCTTTTGCTTGTTTGAGGGTATTCTAGTGTTTTGGGTTCTCTAAAAATGCTTGAAAGAATCTACAGGTCAGGAGTGACATCCTGTTCTGTCTGCTGCTGCTCACAGCTGTGTGAGACACAGGCAGTCACCTCCCAGGTTTGGAGATCACTTGTGCCTTTTCCACCACAAAAGCTGTCATTTCCCCCCTGCTCAGGACTGGATTTTGACTCTCTCCAGCTTCCTAGATGAGGGTAGGGGGAAAAATCTCTTTACTTTGTTCAGTTAGCACCTAAACTCTGTGTGCAGGGTTTCAGATGCTGTATCCTTTGCATTCTCAACCATCTGTGTGTGTCATAACAGGGAAAATAGGTGGGCATTTAGTGTCAACAAAGGGAATTAACTGAGCATAGACAAGTTCCACAGCAAATCATCAGCCTTTGGAAACAAAGAGTCAGAGTCTATCTCCAAGAAAGGGCTAAAACTCTGAGATAAGCTCTTTTAAGGAAATCTTTCCCAAGGTATAGGAAAGAGTTGCTTCTTATGGCCCTTTTCCACTCGTTATGTTTGGTTTAAACTTCAGTGATGTGGACACAATGAAATACTTTCCCATGCTTTGCCAGTAATAACACTGTTCTACAACAGCATTATAATCCTGAATTTTCTGACAGAGATAACTGCTTAAAACAGGACAGCAAATTTCAAAATTGACTTTGGTGAGAAGTGGCTCACACTGTGGTTGGTTTTTCCATCATTAAAGTGTGCATGGGCAGCAGGGATAGCAGAGACACGAGTGGTACAAAGCAGAAATGGGAGGAACTGCAGAGGCTGACAGAGAGAGATCTGCAGGACAGTATTTACTGACAAGGCTTTACAGAACTGCTTCTTGCAGCCTTCCCATGGGCATAAGCAGACCTGGCTGGCAGCAGCAAATAATGAATGCACCTATTAAGACAGAGTGGGAGTGGACCACCTGCATGTCTTTTATGCTGGCACAGTGGTCACAGCAAAGTTAAGGCTTGAAACATGAATTGGTAAATCTATCTTTAAAATTAGCTATATTATTCTCCATTAAGAAAGAAAATGGGCTCTCTTAGGGAAGGTAAGACAACAGGAAAGGTTTTTTAAGGAAAAAATATTCTGGGTAACTTGTAACAGAATCAGAACAATCCTGGATCAGGCAAAAGGATGAAAAAATCTCTGATTTCTTTTCAAGGAAAATAAATACTACAGAAGAAAGGAGGGAGTAGAAATATTCAAAGCCTTTCCAACAAAACCATCCAACCACCCCTCCTTTCTGAGTGAAGAAAAAAGGAACTAGGAAGTGAATAAACAATCTCATTCTTACTACATCAGGATTTTAGCACCTTTATAGAAACAAGGACAATAAATTTTGCAAATGTTGTCAGTCACCAAATGTTTAAGTCAAGTTCAAGTGATGCAGAATGCAATGTTAAATCAGACAAACTGTGATGCCTTCCCACCCTTGTGATACACTCATTTTCTCTATTTAAATGCCTGACAGCTATCCAATGTCATCATATGTTTCCAAACACATTTTCTAAATGATTTCTCAATAATACATTTTAAACATGTATTATAAATTATAATGGAATATTAAAAAAAAAAGGAACTCCTACTTCAGAATTTCAAGAGAACTAAGTTGACAGGAAAGGGCCATTTTATACTGGTCTTTTGGTATGATGCTTCTTAATCCTAGATCTTTCAGAGGTCTCCTCTTTTTATAACAGACAGCATGCTTTTTCCTCTGGGAAGTTATGTTATAAGGTTGCCAAAGATTCCCTTTTTCCTGACCCAAATATCAGCACAAGATAATAATAATTCCTTAGAACATGGATAGTTACTCTTTTACAAACATGAAACCTGCTGTTCCTGTAAAGCTAATCTATGTTGCATATCAGAACATAAAATACTTTACATATATACATGTTAAATTATAAAGGAAATTTATTGAGAATTCTTTAACAATGAAACAGGAAATAAAAGCTTCAGAGATAATATTTTTTTAAGAAGCAAGGCATACTCTTCTAAAAGGGAGACTACAAACAAAAAATTGTTGTTAGGGTTATGCTTTTACATGTATTAGAGTCATGATGTTTACTTTCTTAAGGGTTGTATACCTTTAGAAGAGGCAATGTAACTTCTAGCTATTACTTACATTGAGGAAATAGTTACTGAGATTCACCTTCAACATTTTCCTGGAATCACTCCTTGCTCATCACTGAAATCCTCCTTCACACACACCCACTTTCAGCCCTCTCCACATTGGCAGTAGCTGCCACTCTGCTCCAGCCACTTCTGGATTGCTCTCCCTCTTGTCTCATTTATGTCATCCTAGGTCCCTTTGTAAGGTCCTGGCAATTTAAAATGCATAAAATAATAGTTAAAAAAAAAAGTAGTTCTCAGGAACAGTATTGGATTGACTTAATGTGATGTACATTTGGCAGTTCAACAATATATCTGATTTCATTTACCTCTATCCCTGATTCCCTTAAAATTTATCCCAAAGTTTAGTTTAGATAGGCAAGCTACCTGTGTGACATGTTTTCTCTTTCTTACATAAAGGCAGTTTCAATTCTTTAGTTAGCTTTTTTATTCAAAATATATTACTCTCATCTTAGAGCTTTAGATACCTAATGAAGGCTAATTTGTGTTATGTCTTTATGTAAGGAAAGTAATTAATCTTCCTCTGTTTAATGTGATGAAGGTTTTTCAAGCTTTATTGATGTTATGTGTTTCTCATAAAAACAAATATCTTCACTTATATAGTGCGTGAGTGCATGAAAGAAACTAATTTCTTTCAGAAAAAAAACCTTATTCCTACTAGTATGAGGCTCATAGACCTATTGAGAGTATTTAAATAGATTCTTTTGATTCTGTGTCTTCATTTCCTCTTTCTTGAGCACTTTTGGACAAATGTTTTGAAATCTGATTTAATTAGGCCTGGTGAAGAGCTATTGATCCAGCAGTCAACCTATCTACAACTGATTAAATGCTGGCAGAACTGACCAAGCTTTTAGAAGAGTCAGGTCAGTGGCTAGTGGGGGGGTTTATCTCAAACAATGGGTCTGGGCACCTAGAAGAGTTGTTTGCAATAAGCCCAACATGAAATAAAAGGATTTGACTGGCATTATGTTAAAAATGCTGCACCTTTCCTCAAATCCCAAAAAAGTTTCTAGGTAGTAAAAGGTGATATTAACATTTTTCAAGTGTCTGAAAAATTGTTTGGTTTAGAAAAGGGTACTTCCCATGAAAATTCAATAATAGCAATGGCACAAAAATACAGATTCAGCTGCCCTGAAATGGATATCAGATTTATGTGAACATGGTTTTGTGACTGTATTCTTGAAACTATAGAAGAAAGCACCAGTCTGTCTTTTGAATACCACTGCTTTTGAACACCTCCTCTGTGACCTGCTTTGCTCCATCTGAAGAGATGTCAACTCACTTCTGCACATTTGACGGCTATTCTGTATTAATTTAATCATTATTTGAGCTTTGTTTATGGGTAAAGATCTGAACTGCTGGAGCCCCCCACCCATCTAGAGAAAGCTCTAGTCACCACAGCATGGGATACATTCAGGTTTGTGTCCTTGTCTATCATTCTTTCACAGCTGTTGAAAATGTTTCTTATTCCATGCATCTCTGTCTGAGCAGACTCCAACCTTGAAACTTAAGGGCTTTCAATCCCTGCTGTGGACAATGAGGAGTCTTTAAATAAACCAAAATTACAACAAGGAAAAGATGCTAGACCATCAGTTGTGTGGTAGGATACCTTGGTTCATTTTCATCAGGCAGACAAAGAATTTTAGCCAGGATTTCCAATACAACTGCTTTAGCCTCTAAGCTTTTTCAGCTCCTATCTTGGTGAAACTGCCCCTTTTGTTCCTGTTGTCTGTTTAGCTATGAGTCCATTGACATTTTCTGCTCACAAAAAGCTGTTTGGGAATTTGATTTAATAAACAACAAACAACTCCATTCTAGGGAAAAAAAAAAAAGTAGAAACAAAACTTTTTTTCTCTGTTTGCATGTTTACCTTCAACTCTTGGCCAACTGTGTCCTGGGGACATCAGGCACAGCATCACAGCCAGGCAAGGGAGGGATTGTCCTGCTCTGCTCTGCTCTGCTCTGCTCCTGGGCACCCTCACCTCCAGTGCTGGGGCAGTTTTGAGTGCCATGATATAAAAAAATACATTAAGCCAGTAGGAGATTTAATCCAAAGGAGAGCAATAAGGATGGTGAAAGGCCTTGAGGGCAAGCTGTATTAGGGTTGGTTGAGGTCACTGGGTCTGTTCAGCCTGGAGGAGACTGAGGGGAGACCTCACTGCAGTTACAGCTTCATTGGGAGGGGAGAGCAGGGGCAGGCACTGATCTCTGCTCTGGGGTGACAGGGACAGCACCTGAGGGAATGGCCTGAAGCTGAAGGAGTTTAGGTTGAATATCAGGAAGTTCTTCACTGAGAGAAAACAGAATTCCAAGGGAAGTGGCCACAGTCCCAAGTCTGCCTGAGCTGGAGAAGTGTTTGGGCAATACTCTCAGGCACAAAATGGGATCCTTGGGGAGGCCCAAGATCTTTGTCCTGTGCAGGGCCAGGAGTTGGACACAATAATCCTGATGTTTCCCTTCCAACTCAGCACATTCTATGATTCTATGATTCTATGATTCTATGATTCTATGATTCTATGATTCTATGATTCATGATTCTATGATTTTCTCCCTCATCTCTCTTAATCAATCAATCCAAAAAACAACTAACATTTTTCCCACAGTCTTTGCTGTTACCATTTCTCCTGACTCATTTTCATAAAAGTGTGCCCAGCTACTGTACTGAGTGATTAAGCTGCCCAGTAATTTAACATTATATTTAGCTCTGAGTTTAATGGTTTTGGCCTCAAACTCTACTTGAATTTTGCATATTTTCTATACAAAACATCTCTTAGATGCAGTTTTTCATTTCCATCTATGCACAATCTAAGCATACTCTCACATTTTTTAAAACAGCCTTTTGTCTGAACTTAGCAGATGCTATACTGTGGCTACAGGCATCCTCCTCATACCCAGCTCATTTGAGCTTGTTATCACTTTCTTTAAATTACTACTCTGTATCTTTCTCACACTTCACATGCAATTTCAGAAACTGCCTTTTCAAGGCATCCCTGTCATACCCATCATCTTCTAATCACAATCAGAAAGCAGAATCTTGCTGCTGGCCATTCTGTGATGTCAGGCTCCTCTGCCTATGTTTTACATTTTCAGACAGGTGTCATCAGACTTTTTATCACTTTCACAGCTGGAAGGATCACTTTGTAAGCATCAAGAGAGCTGGCTACCTTCAGAGATGTGGTTGGAAAAAACCATCCAGTACTGTGATGCCTACAAAAATATACAACAGTGAGAGGCTGCTGTGCCTACTGATTTATCTCATGCTTTCTTTGTGCTCCTCATGCATCTCTGCTTGCTCATCATTTGACCTCTTTACAGCAGGCACCATCCCCTTGCATTCTGCAACTCAAGTCCCATGCACAGTAAATATGCTCACTCAAATCATAATAACGCATTGGTCTGTGTTTCTTAGAGATATTCCAAGACTTCCTCTATTCTTGTGTTGAACTAAATTGCAAAGTGTTTCCTTGCTGCCAGGTATTAGTGGTTGTTGGAATATGAGTAAAATGTAGTTTAGAAATCTCTGTTGCATCCAGGAATCTAGCAGTGGAATGTTATCCAAGCAATTACTTTAATTGGAGATAATCACTTGGGAAATGGATGGATGAATTAATCAATTCCAGTTAATTGGGATAATGACATTATTTATGCCATTCACCTTTTTTTTACTGTCTGTAGGAAGATTTCCAAATGCAAGGCCAAATTTTTCCATGATACAGATCCACTGAGGCTACTGCAATTAAAGCAGAAATGAATCTGGTGCATTGTAAGTATGGTATAAATTGCCTCACTTACTTATTTTGGAGAAATGTGTTCAGCTGACCTGGGAATACTACAAATTACTCTCTTTATTCTGCTGTTGCTATCCTGTCATTAGTAGTGTTGCAACAGGAGGTGTTCTTGGCACTTGTTCTAACAGAAATATATAACTTTTGTTTTGTTTACATACTTACACAGCTCATTACTATGTGAAAAACAGTCTGCAGCTTGGCATTTGTTAATGGGATATGGAACAAGGAAACAGCAGATGGAGTATTGGGATACTGAATGCATAATAAGTTTGATCCTGGAAGTCCTTGTGTAGTTTTTCAGCTCAAGATAGTTGCTAAATTCCACTGCAAAGCTGAGCAGAAACCATGCCTGTGTTCAAGAAGGCACAGTTCCTCCACACTAAACAGACACAAGGGTCAGGCACTCTCTGCACCTGATTGCCTCTTAAAGGGAAGCAAAAGGCACAATTTTGCTTGTGATTAATTCTTTGGGTTCTTTCACTCTTCAGAGAGAAGCTCTAAAAATAGGATGGTGTTGTGGTTTGACCTCAGCTGGCAACCAAGTTCCACAGAGCAACTCATTCCCTTCCCATGCATCAGGATGGGAAAAAAAGTCAGAAGAACAAAAATTGTAAAGCAAAGCAAAACAAGGAATTCATTCACAACTTTTCATGAACAGGCAGTAGTTCAGTGCAGGAAAGCAAGGCTGCATCACACCTAACACTGACTGATGACTGCAAATGCCATGACTCTGAGCAGCCTCCTGGTTTATATACTAAACATGGAAATTTGGTCAGTCTGGAGTATCCCTTTGATCTGTTGAGGTCAGCTGTCCCAGCTGTGTCCCCTCCCAACTTCTTGTGACCCCTCAGCCAACTTACCAGTGGGCTGGGCTGAGAAGCTGAAAGGTCCTTGACTTAGTGTAAACACCACTTACAAACAACACGTGAGAGTGTTTTCATTATTCTTGTCCCAAAGCCAAAACAGTACCATACCAGCTACTAGGAAGAAAAGTAATTCTATGCCATCCAAAATCAGGGCAGATATTTCAATCTCCTAGAAGTGATCGAAGACAACTTTTGTTGTGATATTGTCTCACCTATTTCTGTCTTGATCTCAAGAGAAATATAGCTCTGAATGTCCTCCTCTGCTCAGCTGGTGGCAGACTGGTGGCCACAATTCGAGAACAAGTAAGCAGGACTACAACTACTTTGAAGGAAGAGATATTTTCAGTCAATATGTTATAGTACCTTCACAGGTCTCAGAATGAGATCTTGGATCAAAATGATTCCTGTAATATATTTGTCCATCTTCATCCCCGTGTCAGACTGAGTGGCTCTTTAAGTCTGATGGAATAGACCCAGATCAATTGTCTTTCAAAGAAAATGATCAAATCATTCTGTGACACTTGGATCAGGATACACTGAGCCCTGGTACATCTCTGACTGCAGCATGGATTTGACATATCTGCCAGGCTGCATAGAGCCAACTCTGATTTTAAGAGGCTTTTCTGCAGCAGAATGACTCTCCAATTATATAACACAGACTTGTTTAATAAATCAAAACCTTTTATACTTCTGGGAAGTGTCAAGGTGTAGCAAATAAATGTTGACAATATTATGATCTTTGCAATGGAGTCCTAAGTAGCTGCAATACTGTTTTCTGTAAATACTACATGAGACAAGAGCGTGATGGATGAGAAATCTTGAGGTTTTCAACTGCAAGTGAAAGTACTGCTCCAGCAAACTATGACTTTTTGGGGTGGGGGAAAAAATGTTGGTAAGTGTTAGGACAGACATCAAACCTGGAGTTTCTCACAGGTTCCTGGTTCTCATCATTCCTTCCCTTCCAGAACTCCTTGAATTCAAGCAGGTATCTTCTGTGACCACAAAGAGGAAAGCATCACTTGCAAAAAGTCAGTTCCTTGTGGTTCTCCTGTTTTTGCACTAGGCATGCAGGCCCTGACTGTGCTGACACATAAACAGCAGCTGGGTCAGAGGAACCTCACAGCATCACCCCACATATCAGGAAATGCTTCCTGACATGCCAAAAAACAATGACATGCCACAGGAAGAAAGCAGGAGGAAGTGAGAGCATTATCTGCTACCAGATTCTTGGACGTTTGTCAATAAAATTCCCAGAAGACGATGAAGTTGATGACCCAGGCTACAAAAAAAGTAAATTTTGTTTCTGCAGAAATTCTTCCTAATTAGGAGAAAAAATTCCTCTGGACCCCATATGTGATAATTAGTTTAACACATTGAGCTGGACAAGCAGCTGAATACTTGTAATGCCACTGTAAAAGTTTATAATGTCACAAAGTTTAAAGTAGAATTAAGTCCTGAAAATGTTAATAGTTTTGAAATTATTTTAAATTATTGAAGATTTTAATTATAAAGAATCAGCATATTTCATCTTTAAATTTCTCTCACCAAATTAAACCAAACAAACTCATTCACTGTCTTATAGTATTTTTCCAAAATAATTTTATCACTCTGTTGGAACCTTGAATTTTAGTTTCTTTCAATGTTGGTGACAAGAAAAGTTTAAACTATTAAAAGCTAATTTTTATCAGTACTTTCTACAGCAGTATTACTATTTTCTTATTTTTTCTAAAAAAATATTTTAGAGAAGTCAAGCTACAGTTTTATCACTGACTTTGATGAATCCAATGATCAGGATTTCTTTCTCACACTTATTAAAAGGCCACTCTTGTTTTTCCTGCCTGTGGTACCTCAAGCACATCCCAAGGTTTAATGCCAATGTCTTCTCTTAGGAGCAGCTTGTTCCAGCAAGTGTTGTGGAATCAAACATGGTTGAAATACCACAACTAAACAGCAAACTGAATATTTACATCTCAATTAGCACTTCTTTGGGTCCAAGGCATCTTATGCTAAAGAAGACAGAATTTGTTTGATTTCAGATCAGGAAATCTGAAACACAAAAAAAGCACAAACAAAGAAAAAGGATCGCAACTATACAGAGCTTTCAAGTTTCTGCAAGCATCACTGGAAGACTGTAAAATTTGTATCAAATGCTTATACTCTTGTTTGGTTGTTCCTCCTTTATGTAGCTAACAGTGTTTTAAGGTTTCTTTAGGAAATGAGCCTTTGACTCCTAGCAAAATGTGGTTTCTAAAGAAGGAAGATGGATTTCTAAAGGGAGATGCTTTTGCTGTGCACTGCATCAGTTAGAAATGTAACCACAGGCCCCATGGAAGGGCTGTAAGGTGCATCTTTGCTGCTGTGCTCAGCTGTGCCCTGTCTCCATGGGAACATTTCAGCAGACGTGGAACCTGCTGGTGACCGAACAAAGATTTCCCCATTGCTCTGCAGAAAAGGCAAAATGTAAGCTGCAGTGAATACAACATCTTTCTTTCACCCTGAATCTGTAAGCATTGGCAGACCAAGACACCACATCATTCCTTACCTTTTATTTTTCTCCCCGAAAGAGAGGCAGTAAATGGGGAAGAAAGGGAATGGGTAGTATTTTAACAATGAGAAATCTATTTACAGCAAGATGAAAAATTTTGAAGTCAAAGCTCTTCTTTACAAATGAAGGGGAACTCTCAAATCAAAGCCACTCATAGTTGAGAGAAAGGTGCTTCAAATTGCAGTGGTGTGCTTGCTGAAATTAAAATTGTAAGACAAAGAAATAAGAATAGTGAATATATCATGATATGAAAGAACACTGGCATCCACTTTCATTTCAGCTACTTTGCACTGAGTTGTATAGCCAAGAGAAGGTATTTTCCCAGTATTGAAGTGGCAGGAGTGGTTAGTGCTTTTGAACAGTGTCTTCAGTTGGAGACAGCATAGAGCTGCATTAGAAGAGTAGGAAAAGTAAACTATATCAGATCAGGAAAAGTAAAGAGAGAAAGAAACCAACCAAAAGATCTTGTCTTCTGTTCCAAGTTAGAAAATAAAGAAATCAGACATAAAGCATCTTTACTTTGGCCTCCGGGGAAACTCCTTTAGGGACTTATAAGTTTGAATGAGATGAAACTAATTAATAACTGTGATTTTTCATGCATTCCTCTCAAAGCCCAGTGCTCATCCCATGGGATGGAGCATTAATTCTCCCTTTTCCCCATAGCTTCTATTTATATATGAAAAGCATATTCAATCAAAAAATGAATTCAAAATTTACTTTAATATGCAAGACAGGGTGAAATATCTCTTCCTTCTTTTCAGGTTCTGAGTATCTTTTGAATAGGGAATGGTGACGAAATAAAAATTTTTTCAACAGTCTCATCCTTCTGTGTAGGAAGGATATCAACATCATTAGTATTCTGGCACAAATGCCAGTGCCATGCTTACCTTATGTTTTCCCTACACAAAATAAACCTTGCTAAGTGGCAAGGACAAACCATTAGTTTGATTACTACTAAGAGTCTGCAACCCCTGTGCATAAAAAACATCCCACAATTAAATTTGTCAAGCAGACAGAACATGTTTTATTTATTTTTTTAAATAATTATCACACTGATATTGTCAGCTTTGTTTACCACAACATTGATGATTATGTTTTCTTCTAATTAGAATGGAGATTTTATTTAAAGTTGCCTGCTCAAATGATTTGGAGTAAAAGCTCGTGTAGATGATATTAAATTGTTCTCATCCACAATCTTCAAACTATAGTGCTGACATTCTTTCTGAAGAATTCATGTTTTGTTCTTTTTTCTAGGATGCCAGAATAATTTCAGACTTCCAGAAATAAATTATTATAATGGATACAGTGATCACCAAGGCTGGATATGGCTGTGCTACCTCCTGGGCAGGCAGGAGCTGCATTGGGGGTGGTGGTGGAGCTGGTACTGCTGAAAGCTCCTCAGCTGCAAATTAATGCCAAAGATGTTGTGACTGCATCAAACCTATGTCCACTTGTGTCCTGTGTCATTCCAGACAGCAGGGATTTGGGATTTGTGAGCATCTGCTTGCAGAGGAGGATGTGAATGGAGCTGGGTGTAAGAGCACGGTCAGCTGCTTCTCACATCCACACAAGAAATTTAAACTCTTTAAAATTCAAATGCAAACCATGTTTTCTTAGTATGCCCCACCTTAGCTGGGATCCTTTAGTGATTTGGCTAAGGCTGGTACTTAGTGAGGATGCTCACATTCATCAGTTACAAAAAATTAGTGATCATGGTCAGCTTTTGAATGTGAAAGGATAAAAACATTTCATAAAATAACTTCCAGGTGTGTTTAGTTGTATCTCTGTTAGGATGACATTCCTTCAAGAATGACTTTGTTGTGCTTCCTGACCTCATGGTGGATTTATTGCTGCCTTCATGATCTGGAAAATAAATTGCATTAACTCCCCTGACCAAGCAAGATGGTCCCTTCTTTCTACCTTCTACAGACCATGAAAGGCAAAATTAATTAAAAATCCTGCTGCTTAAAGCAATCTTGCAAACAATGACATGGCATAAAATGCTTATTTCTAAGAGTAGGAGAATTTTGCTCATTAATATTGCATTATTTTTTGCAATTAGAGTGGCCAATTATTTGTTTGGTTGTAATCTCCACCAAAATTTGGTTTAATTCTTAAAAATGTTATGTCTGTTTTTATCACTATATGAATACTTTTAAATCCTTAAATTTTGTTGTAATCCAACAGAGAGTCAGTGAGGAAAAAGAGGAGTCTCCTGCTCTCATCTTTGGAAAGAAAACCAAAATATTTTATTTTATTTCTGAATTACAAAATTACTTTCAAGGCATTTAAAACACCATCAAGAGAGAGATATGCATGCAGAATATATACCCAAGGGAATAAAGGAAAAAGTATTTGAATTTCTTTACTATTCCATGGTTAGTACTGAAATTTAAAAATCTATTTTTTACTTATATTCCAAATAGTTTTTCACAGACAGAAGAAAACTTCTCTTCCAACCTGCATGTATATAAAAAATTGAGACTTTTTAAATGCAGCAATTTTTTTAAAAGGTAATTTTAGTTTATTTTTTAAAAATAAAAGTCTTTTTGCATTTCTCTTTTGATATTTTTTTTCACAGTAGAATAGGGGGAAGAAAAAGCAAGACAAAGTGGAGGAAAGACCAAAAAGCTTGAAAGCAAAGTGGAATTAGAAGCTAAAATTATGAAAAATTTATCTTCATTTGAAACTTGTACATGCTACTGAATTTTATTTTGCCAGATAAATTACTTTGAAAAAAATTAATACTTTTTTACCAAATTTGATTTTAATAAAAATATCTCTTTATAGAAACATTTTAAAATCAAAATTCTTTGGCAGTTTTTAATTCTGCTGTTTACCATAACCTGATATAAAGAGAAAATAATATAAGTAGAATTAAAAACTATTGAGTAACCCCTTTTTTACATATAAAAAGCTCATTCATATTCATTCAGACTATTTCCCCCTAAATGCAACAGTTATCAAACCACTAAAATGGAAATGTCATTTCTATAGACCACACAATATGTTCATTGGATAGAATTTACATGAAGCCAGTTAAGTCAATAAGTCTTTGCTGAAAATATTTTAAGTTGTCCTTATATATTTAGTTTTAAAAAGTATGCATTTTCTTGAAAGTCACAGTCATATGGAGAACAGGAGACCTTTTAAATTCTATTCTATTAAACAAAAACAATCACCAAAAGACACTAAGCCACTAAATATTTAACTGCTCTTTCTTATTTAAAACAAGCAAACAAACAAACACAAACAAACCCCCAAAACTTTAAAATAATAAATAAACTTCAACATCTATAAAGAACATCTGCTGTGCTACAGGTCAAATGGTAAACACAGCCTCGAATTTCCATTAAGTCACAATGATTTTTTAAATTCATATTTTAACTTTTCAACAGAAAGATTAAAAAAAACTGTCTTCAGGTTCAGAATTCTGCATATGCACTGCTCCAAGCTTACCTAAATCCTTACAGAGGTGAGAGATGTGAAATATGAATTTTCTAAGATTTCTTAAAAATTAATCACAAAACTTTGTTAAAAAGTAGCAGCCTTTGCAAATTCTCTGTGCCGTGGAAAGGCTGCTACCTTTTTGTTTCTCTTATTTCTTACCTTGCTTTGCCAACAGCTACAACAACTAGTATTTCTGTGATGACACACTCTAATTCCCATTTCTCATCTCTTCACCCCACCTGTGACACTTTCTTCCTTACTGAATTCTAAGGAGTCTCTCATGAGTGCAGGATAAGATTCTTATACTTGGGACTCTATTCCCTGGGTTTGGAAAACCAGAAAGCAAAAAGCTTTTCTTCACTCGATAAAATCCATTATTATTGAACTTAAATAACCACTCATATGCCTGTAGTATTAATACTCTATTTCAGCTCAAGGCAGGAAACATCTTTAAAGGCATTTTTTTCTAAAGGATTTCATACTGGAGTGATTCCTCTTCTGGTGAAATGTTGTGATATTTTCCCATGAATTTTATGTGACATTGATTTGAAAGCTCAAATACTGTTAGTGCTCAATGTATTAAACACTGGATTCCAATGTATATGCATAAATTAAGGTATAAATAGCCAGCATCTAATATTTATCTTAGTGGAGCCAACATTTAAAAATGTAAGGTCCTTGTAAGGGCAGAGAAAATTCTTTTCTGGCCCCTTCCTGTAGATGAAGCTATGATTTTGTTGTCCTGTAAATATGTTTAGCCATCTACAATTAGCACTGCTATTATTTTTTTGATTTTCCTTAACTCCTAGTGACAAACATTTTTTCATATGCAAGCATTCTGCATATACAAGTTTAACTGATTGGTTAGAGTGTCATCATTAATTTATGACCAAACTCTGAGAAAGGTGATTTGGGAAAGGTGTACAAGACATTTCTTGCTGATGGGAAGCTAGAACATGTGTAAATATTGCATATGATACTTTGAACAATGCTGAAGTACTTAAAGAAGGATTAAAGCCTTTTTCTAAAAATGCATCAAACAGACAATATTTAATTTATGGGGTTTTTTTTTCAAAGATGGTGTGCCTGAGTTGTGAGACAAATGTTAGTTTAGATTCAAGTAACCCTGTAGAACTCTATAAATTTTCAGAAAATCTTGACTACATATCTCAGGCTTCTTTAGAGTTTTAAATGTTTATCCCCTGAAATGAAAAAATGCCATTTTTTCCATAATTCATCCTTTGTCACTGAGCCATTAGAAAATACCAGAAAACCCCAGTGTTCAAAAATTATTTGGCAATGTAGATGGAATTTGCTATCGAATACTAACCTGGAATTTAACTTAACTAAAAATGTTTCACCAAGACTCCTTTTTTGGGTTAATTTTTTTTTGTTTGTTTGTTTTTTAATTAGCAAATATAATCATATTTCCTGGGTTTCAAAGTTTTGGGAGCTATAGTTCTTCTAAAGTACACTGAAAGTTAATTTTCTCTCCCATTTTCTATTTCAGAATTTCTTTTGAAATGAAGCTTTGTACCTTTTATCTTTTCATCTACATCCTGAGCTGCAGAAATCTGAGGCAGATTTGAGAACTACTCTAAACTAAACAAGCATTCTCCTGAATGTGCTTTGTTCTCCATCTAACTGAGACTGGGAAACAATTTTGTATGAATGAGATACAGACAAATGAACCTGTATTTTTTAGTAGCCAGAATTAAAAAGAAAGGAAAATTACTAGTTAAGATAGTCCTCAATTCAGATTTGAGACAGAGACATGCAATGTAAATAGGCAAAGATTATTTTCTTTATTTTTCGTGGAGAATTTTCTCAGTTGATAAATTTCAAGAACATGTTGGTTAAAACCCAGAAATATTTTATGGAAATTCTTATGGCATTATTCATACCTATTATCTGAACAGTTATTCCTGTTTTTTCCTCCTCTGACCAATTACTCTGATGAGAATTTGGGGTTGATCTGATCCTGGATTGTCTAATTTAACCTTTATCAAATGGAGCCACCTTCAGGAAAGCTTGCAGATCTGTGAATATTTGTCATTCCACATGTCCAGAGAGGAGCCGTGACTTCTTCAGCTGTGAGAAATATCCAGAGACTTCAAACTAAAGAAACAATGAAATACAATTACTAATTCTTAAACATATTTCATATATCATAATTCTGTTTATCTACATTGCAGTAATTTTAAATTAAAATTCCACACACTTTGTTATTCCTTATTATGCAGGCTTTGCTCTTACAATAATTTTGTACATAAATGGAATTTCTTGAAGAAAATGGAATATAATACTGGGTTTACACAATAAGAAATTTAAAAATACAAATTTTCAAAGGAGATGCCAGGATTGCTTTTACAAAATGAGAGCTTTTTTGTTTTTACCAGAGGAAATAGTGAAATGGCATTCCACACCTGCGTAAGTAATATACAGAAAATATATTGATGAAGACACAGTTATTAATTATTTAATAGATTAATATTTTTATGCAGCCCAGCTCTCCTACATTTAATGGAACAACCTCAATATTTAGATAAATATTGCTTAAAATAATGATTTTTATTAGCTCTTCCTTAGCAGTTTGCTGTGAAAGGCTTCTTGAGCCACCGAGTATCATCACTGGAAAATGACTAAGAGCTTGTTATCAAGTAAAATCTTTCCCTGTTCAGAGTTGATTTTCTTGGAACAAATCATTACTTCATGAAAACCTTCCATATTTTTCTTTCTAAGTAAACACAATTAACACTAAGAAAAATATTGCTCCACCACAAAGAAGCAGAGAGACATTGATGGGATAATATAGCTCTCCTTAACTACGGGATTTTTTGTTTTTTCTCTCTAGCTAAAGTATTTTTTTTTCATTTGTAGCCACAAAAAGCGATGATTGCCTTCCTGTAACTCTCAATTGAAACAAGAAAAACATATGTCTTCCAATACCTTTAATCCTGTATTTGATGCCTGTGTGCTGCAAACTGGCACAAGTTGGATTATGCAAGGAAGAGATGAAAGAGACAGAAAGAACAAGAATGGGGAAAATGAGGATCTGACCTTAGATATGGAAGAGCAGTATCTCAGTCATTGCAAATGTGGCAAACAACAGAGTTAGGGGGAGATTTACAGCAATTCTCTAATTAGTTGACAAAAACATAGCTTGATTCCTTGTACCTGCAGGGAAATAGAGGAAGAAAGTTGATCATCAGAAATTTGTCTGTATTGTAAAACTGGTAGAATTACTAATATTTCCACATTAAGAATGTGGAAAAGAATGTCTTGGTTTAGCAGAATGCAGACTAGGTAATACAGAGGAAGTTTTGAATGATTTCCCAGAAAACATGGCCAAAAAGAATATCCATATAAATATATCTGCATAAACTCTGTTTTTTCTTGTATTTCTGTTGTTTTATAGGGATGTTATAGAAAAAAAACCAAAAGGTTTCCTATCCCTGAGTGCTTACAAACAAAATGTAGCTGAAAAACAAAAGGTACAAGCAAAAAGCAAGATAAGTCCAGTGAAATACTGATCTAAAGTTAATCAAAAATAAACAACAAAATGGACAGTGACCACTGCAGGATGAGGATTGCTTGTTGGTGTATGGCCTGAGCACACATTCTGTGCAGAGCTGCAGTGCATGAAGGCTCCTACAAGGACATTTAGCACCCAATGGGGGCAGGCAAACTCAAAGGAAAGCCCATTAATGTCAACAACTCTCTGCCTTCTACTTCAATTTAACATAATTGAGAAGGGAGAAAAGAAACTAACAAAATTTTTAATTGATTAAAAAACAGCAGATAGGTCTAAAAGCAACAGTTCCTGCTAAAGACAAGAGGATATGAGGAAACACTAAAAACTGAACAAATGGAAACAGTGTCATCAGTAGCAGAATCTCAGAGAATTATAACCAAAACATTTCATGAACACATTGCTATTAGACTGAAATTCTCACACAGTGCCAGTTTAAGATAATGTATCTGAAGCAACTACAAATATAAATGCAGCTTTAAAACACAAGTAGTCCAGATCAAAATTCTTTTTGTTATCTGTCATGCAGTATGAAAAATATTCCAAAATATTATTGAACTAGGAGCAATAAAAGCCTCTTCATTCTTTAAGGATCACAGAATCACAAAACTGTTCAATTTGGAAGAGAGCTCAAGGATCATTTAGTTGGAACCTTCCTGCCATGGGGGGCTGTATTGCACATTTCATAGATCACTTGAAATGTTTATGAGCAATATTAATGTTTTTAATGACTCATTTCCTATCAGTTTCCCTAATCTGAGAAAATAAGTAATAGCAAATGCTCCCCATCAGATCCATCAAATACTACAAACCTTCCAGCCAAGGTCATGATGATAAAGTGAGCATGGATACAATCCAATCCAGAAAGCAAGGAAAAGAATGTGCAAAAAAGTGTCTCAAATATCAGTCTGAAATGGACAGTGAATTAGTTGTCTTGTGTATATGTTGTGCCTTGATAAGTGTTTAATTTTGAATTACAATGCTTTTTAGCTTTCTTAGTGAGATATACCATCAAATTACTTTATTATGTTGCAGAATATGATTTTGTCTTGTTGTTTGCACTTGAACTGTATTAGTACCTTAATTTACCTCCAGTTAATAAGAGATGCTTTTCTTCCCTGATCAAGGTTTATCTTCTACCAACAAAAGAAAAAATTTAAATTCCATATTTAAAATTTGGTGATCTGATTACAGATAACAAACAAAAAAGCAGCTAATTTTTTCTTCTTTTTTTAGTTAAAACTATTTTGTATGCTTCCTTTTCAACATCTTCCAACATGCAACCAAATGATACTCTCATATGCAGTTCAGCCCAAAAATATTTTGTGAATCTGGTCCAGGTGTGTTTTTGATAGACCTGTCAGTACTTCAGCTGGAAGGAAACTGCAATTTTGAAAAGACTGAAAATGTGGTAAAATTATTTTTGCAGCTCACCAGCTTATATATTCATCAGTTTCCTCCTAAAAGAGACCCATACAATTTTTTTATGTATCACTTATAAGTAAATTGTTAATATAGAAATTATGAAGAATTGGCCAACTGAAAATTGTATAAACAATACTAAACATGAGCCTTGATGCTTTCAAAACAGAAGTAACTGCTGACTTTGGGTAGTCTGCAGTTATTAATGAGCTAGTAAGGTGAAGAACAGTAGGCTTGAGACAAGTAGCATCCTCCTTTATGGATGATGGAAATTTCTTTACAGATGAGAATGCACAGTACCTACCTTCTACTTCCACATCTTTCTGCCCTTGTTGCCCTTGTTGAGGGACTAAAGAAAGGGAAAAGTTTATTAAAATCTGATTTATGAGGTGTCTAATTTGGACAGACTAAATCCATTCTGTGCTCCTATCTGAAATTGTGACCAAAATTCTGAAGATTAATTAAATCTAAAAAACTGCTGTGTTTCTCAGTTAAATTCTTAGGGAAGCTGTCATAGAATTCCAGAGGTGTTTTTTTTAAGTGGCAAAAGCTTAGAAGTAATGTGGCATGAAGTTCTCACAGAACTGTTATTTCACATGGGGTTTCTGCATTGTTTACTTTAAGATACTGTTCATATTCCCTACATTTTTCATCTTAGTACATCATAAAATTTTGCATTCTTTCCTGAACTCCTACATTTGCCATTCCCCAGCCTTAGGCACACCATGTCCTTCATCTCACTCTCTGTATGTATATTTACTGTACACCAATCAATCAAAAAAACAAGTAATAACATCTTTCATAAACTCCCAGCATATCAGTAAAAAAGACCATCAAAAAAATCTCACTAGACAAAATGAATAGGTGTAATTATTCTATCTGAAAAACTGTTTAACTGGTCTAATCTTTGTTAGAAGAAAATGACCCTGACAGCTAAATGCAACCTGGAAAAAAAAAAAAGCCAAAAAATCAAAACAGTAATTAAATAATCAAATAAGAGTATGTAAAAAATTAATAGGTGAACACCATCTCTGCTGAAGTCATCAGCACTTCCAGACACATTTTTCTTTTTGTGAAATGAAGATGTACAGGAAAACATACTATTCATCAGATAAAAAAAGATTAAAGCAGTCCCAAAAATTCAAACATTTTACAGTTTTATGTGTTGTATTCTGGCAAGGAGAAGACCCATTCTCAATAGTACTGCTAATAGTTATCATCCAAACCCTGAGTACAAAAGCAATTATATTTCTTATGATGAACTTCATATAGTCCTGGAGTGTGGGAAGATGCTGGTGGAGATCCTGAGTAAGATATTATATTACATAAACCTGAATATTTTTTATAGTTCATTCAAAAATACATATGAAATAAAATTAAGAGCTATATACAACACCAAACACTTTTCTAATAATTTCCTTTCATACAAAAGGGAGTGGCTATTCATGGGCTTGCCATTTTTGACTTTCATTATTGGAAGAAAGACGGATTTAATTACATTATCAAGATTTCATTATACTACTTTATTTCCTTTGCTGCTTCAGTTTGAGCTTTTTTGAGTGAAAAGTCAATAAAAAGAAGATAAGTAAACTCACAATTCAAAGTATGAAAATGTTCTGTGGAAAGAGATTGGACAGGAAATCTCCAAAGAGAAAACTCATTAACAATACATAAGCTCTGAAGAAGTGGGAGGTTTTTTCTGAAAAAATGGGTACCAGTTAAACCTGAAATTAACTGTGAGGTAGGAGCAGATGAATATAATGGTGTTGAATGAATGAAAGCCTGTTTTGAAATAAATGACTACATTAAACTGACATAGTTGTATGTATTTTCTAATCCATGCAATACAATTGCAAATTTTCTCTTAGAAAATTGACCAAATCTTTCTTTTTAAGTCAAAGGCCCTCTTCCTTTCCATGAAGCATTTCACTGAATATTTATTAATAGGTGAAAGGAATGAGCAAATCAAATGACAGACATAGCAAAGCAGGTACCTCATTACAAGGGCTGGAAGTGAAGTCCTCCACAATAGACCTAAATCAGATAAAGTGCATGCTTCAAAAAGGATTCACTGAAGCTGGTCACAGTTTAGATGGAGTCAATCAAAAGTAGATTTTCTCATTTATATTTGTTCCTTTTCTTTTAGAGAAGGATAGAAGATCCAGTAAAACTGATTGCTTTCTAACTACCAAAGATTATTGTTAATTTTGAAAAGAGCAATTAGAAATAAAGGCAAGCACATTTTGCTAAAATTATCATTAGTGGGTAATTTTATTCCTATGGGGAAAAAAATCAATTTCACAGGATGGCATTTTTCTCAGCAAAGTAATAAAAAATTAATTTCAAATTTCTATGTGGTTAAATGGAGAAACAGTTTTTCTGGGCAGTGTATACAAAAGCAGATCAAACTCTCCACAAGTGAGTCAGATATCATCACATGCAAAAGTTCAGCCAATATACAGGGGATGGGAAAGAAAAGCAACACAAACTCAGTAAAGGTGATTTGAAAATATTTGTCCATGCAAATGTGAAAGGGCTCACACTGTCACTCACACTGCCAGAGTAGTATCTCCCAGGGAACCACACCTTAGAAATGGCAACAAATACAAAATGCAACTCCTATATGTGACAAATTCATAATATTTTATTTCTTTATTCATTAGCTTGGCAGAATATGTATTCCTGCTTGAAATACAGGCATGGTTTATAAATGCTTAATATTTAGTATCTGCATATAAAATACAAATAAAACTCAACCAGCTGTATACCATTTGTATCTTTTTGTTATGATTCCCTTAGAAAACTGCTATCCAGTTCAAAATGTAAATGGGAGAAAATAGTATAATTATTACATATATAGATAGATAGAGATGGAACAATGAATATAATGTGAATCTACTAGATCTAGATAATCTACTAGACATGTACTTCTGTAAGCCTATTCTGTATATCTACAAAATAGATATGTCTGAGATACAAATATGTATATATGTTTCATTTAGATCTATGCTCATTTATGTCAAGCATGTCTCTGCATTTATACACACATGTACACACACACAACCTCTCTCTATATAGTTTTTACCACATAAACACAAAAGATTGAAGTTGGAATGAAATTTTCTACAATTTTCTATTTTGAGCAGGGCTCCCCACATGATCAAGATCATGTCCAGATGCCTTTGGAATACCTCCAAGGATGGAGATTCCACCACTCCCTGAGCAAAGTGTGCCCCAGCTCAGTCATCCTCACAATGGAAAAGCCTTTCCTGATGTTCATACAGGACCTCCTGTGTTTCAGTGTGTGTCCATTGCCCCTGGTCCTGGCTCTGGGTACCACTGGAAAGAGCCTGGCTCTGGCTCTGCACCCTCCCTCCAGGTATCTAAATGCAGTCCTGGGATCCCCCAGAGTTTCTCTTCTCCAGGCTGGGCAGCCCCAGCTCTCTCAGCCTTTCCTCACAGGAGGGGTTCTCCAGCCCTTTATCCCCTCTGTCATCTTTCCCCAAATTCCCTCCAGTGTCTACTCTTGTACTGAGGAGCCCAGAACTGGACACAGAACTCCACATGTACCTCACCAGGGCTGAGTAGTGGGGAAGCATCAAAATTGCCTTCTATACTCCAAGATCACACTTCTGGCTCCTGTAAATACATACAAATTTACATTTATATGTTCTGATTTATCCTGGTCTTGATAGAAAGGACTTAAAGAGGATATAAAAAAATAAATCTTCGTAGAATAATGTGCAGTATTTTTCTCTTCATGAGATATAGGATTGTTTATTATGCCCTAATTTTTTTTCAAAGTACCATTTCTTCTATAGAGATATATACACTATTTTTATTTCACCAAATTTTTACTCACTGACAGTATGAATTTAAATAACAGCTTTAATATTCTGTTTCCATCAAACAGGATAAAACTTCTTTTGGGGAACGGAAATCTAGAGGGAATAGTATACATCTATCAATTTTTCAGCCTTTCTGGATCTTGGAACTCAGCCCAGATTTATAGTCATTAATTCTCTGAATCCAAAAGTGTCTAAGCTTCACTTTTAATAAAATTAAGGATTCAGATTCTCAATGTCACTCAGGAGCTTTCACCTAGTTCAAATTAAACCTAATGGAAGTTAGTTACTTTTTGAACCTGTGTGTAAGTACATAATGTAGAGACCAAGCTGGTGAAATCTCTGCCTTGCTGCCCAAATGATGTTGTATTCAGAGGTAACAGAGCTAACTATGTTCTAAGGTGATTTCAAGCTGGTTTATGTCTTTCTTGCACTGCATCTCAGGTAAACACACAAATTTAAGCAAGTAGTGGATTTCCAGATACAGCACTACCATCTATTTTTATTCCACACCTACCTACTTAGTATACACATCCTATATAGCCTCTTCAATAACTATTTCACTTCCCCCATATACAGAAGAATTGAAAACCCAAAATAAACATTTTGATATCAGTTCTAAAGCCAGATGTATGGTAATACTCAATAGGTAAAAATCTGAACTGAATAGTTTTACTGTATGTGGAAACTTTACGTACCAGAAGATGATGAGTTTAGCTCAGCTCCTGGAAGATACACCAGTATTTCCAAAAGTAACATAGTATTTATTTTCCCTTTCCTCATTACTCAGTAAGAAAGGCCTAATCATTTTTCAAGTGTCAAAGATAGATAATCAGTGAAATGGATTTACCAGATGATTTTTTATTCAAAAAATTGCAGAATCTAACCTTTTTAGACTGCAAGAGCTCAGAAACCATCCTCATTAACTCCTTTTGTAGTTGAGGTTTTTTGTTTAAGTCAGCTGAGTACAAGCGTGAATGTTCTTGGTTTTTCTTTTGACCTTTATGTTTTTAATAACTGGAGAACAGTCAGGTGCTTTTCTAGCCAAGCACAGCACCCATGGTGTAGTGGTAAATTAATTAACTTTCATGATTTAAAGTCAGGTGAACATGAATGGCTGCTTTATTTCCATTTGGCATTCTACAAAGCATTCATGAGTGACCAGCTGTGTCTCATGTCAGGTTTTTCTTTTAAGTGGGCTCATGTAGTTTGTTCTGAGTGAGTGCAGGATGAAGGAAGGACACAGAATCAGGCTGGTTGCAGTAGAGCTAGAGACAATGCCCATGGTTGTCCAAATAAAACTGACAACTAAAGAAATGCACGAATTTTGTCCCCCTTTCTGGCTGAAAACTCTCTAATATTAAGATTTCCAACAGGATAGATGTGCTGATTTTTATCTAGTTTAAAGTACAGCTCAAGTGAGATTCATGGCAGCAACAGAAGCTGAAGTGAACTAGGTGGTCAGAAAGTATCAGTAAAAGCACCTGGGCTGCACACAGCACAAGTGTGGAAGAAAATTAATTCCAGCATCACAGACTGTTAGATCTGGCTGGGGCCCTGCATTGCCTCGTGACCATGGGTACAGCATGTATGTCACAGGACAGGTAACATGACAGAACTCTGGTTACTATCATTGCTTATCTTCGTACAGACATGGGCAAGAACAAAGCTTCTTGAATAAATGTCACTTTTTCAAGATGAAAGGTGAGGGGAAGCACCAAAAGCTCAGTGGGATATCCCAGCCTAGTTTAGTGCTCCTGAGTATGTACCTGGGTGTGCCAGTTCTTGTAAAAAAAACCTTTAAATGAAACCTACAGAGACCTGTAATATGGCCCTTTTAATCAGTTCTTAAATAAGGTGTAGGAGTATCTGAAATACCCTCAGACAGTGATAGGATTAAATCTATTCACAATCAGTAACCAAAGACACAGCAGAGAAAAGGGAGCACCCTGACAGAAATGCACAGTACTGTGTTTCCCAGGATCTCGTGTGCCAGGGCTGGCATCCTGAAAAGCTGGGTTCTTGCTGCTGGGGACAACATGGACCTGTGGCTATTTCTGCACTTGGTCAATAAAAGAGAATTCAGTCTTCACTCCTTCACCTGTGTAATGTCATTAATCCCTGGACATTTCTTTAGCATTGACCCCTCCCTCTATCCAGACAGCTCAGTCCTATTTAGGCTCTTGCTCTTTAGAACACCAAAATTCTTGGTCTGCAGTGCTGAGAAGTTTAAACTGCCAGTGAGCATTTTTCACCCCACTGAGTTTGATAATACTTTTATTCACTGTAAATTTCTCTTTTTCTATCTCTCTTTTTTTATTTTTTTAATAGCAGCTTTGACAGCTACATAATTCCCCAAGTGTTAAAAAGTGCTCATTATAGTCTTGCTTTGAGAATTGCAAAGTTTCATTCTTACTAGTCATTTACTGCCTTTAAACATTCTATATATTTTGATGAAAAGGGATTCTTTGAGGTAATGGGAGGAAGAATATTCTCTCCAGCTTATTTTGCAACTTTCTTCAATTCTTCAAGAAATCTTTACAACTTTTCACTTAAAGTGTTTGAAATCAATTCTTTCTGCCATCAGAAATGAAAAACAAGGATTCATATCATTAAACTTTACTGATATGTTCAAGGGTTCCACAACAGGACCTTTATTTTTAAATGAAGCTCAGGAGACTTAGAAGAACCAGTTTCTTATATGTCCAATGCTTCTTTGCCCATCAATTTTCTTGCCTTTTACTGGACTCTACAGTCTCTCAACATCTTTTTTGTATTTGGAGGAGAGGACCAACCTGGATTCTTCCAGGGGCAACCACTTGTGTGTAAAATAAAAGGGAAAAGTCATGTCCTCCAGCTATCCAGGATCTGTCTGCCTATGAAATTGGTGATACAGCTCACCCCATTTTTAGACTTTACTGCTGTGAGGGCATGCTGCTGACTGCCATCCACCAGGTCCCCACACCCTTTTCTGCAGATTTGTCAGTCAGCTCACAGCCTGTAGCACAGCCCAGGGTGGCCCCAGGTGCAGGACTTTTACCTCTGGTGCTGTGGAACTTCAAGTGGTTCTTGATGGCCACACCTCCATCTTCCTGAGCCTCCTCTGGTTAAGTGAAGGTGACCCTAAAACACTTTCATAAAATATTTGGAAAGTCATTGTGACATTTTTGATATTTTAAATACATGAAAATATAAAGTAGTTGAAGTTTAAGCAGACAAAAAAAAATACAAAAAATTGTATTGCATGGCATGTAAATATGCACAAGCTGCATAAATGAATATATTTGAAGTCCTGTAATATCAATAAGAATTTTTGACAAATGGTTTTTAATATTTTTAACAGATATATTTGAGAATATTTATATGTAACACCTACTAATAATTTTATTTTGCTATTGCAAAGAAATTATAAGTGTAAACTGGAAAAAAAGGCAGAAAGGTTTTACTTGTTGTGAGCAATAAAAATAATTACCTTTGCCACTAATTCAGTGAAAATGATCTTATAGCTTGGATTTATGAGTAACTAAAGAGAAGTTGTATTCATAAACTTTAATATAACTTAGAAAAGGCTTTTGTTTCATTATGTTTTTTTGTCCATACTGATTAATTATCAAAATTTTGCTAATGGAGTTTACTTCAGTTATCTAATGAAAACCCCAAATTCTCTTGCAAGACACTTAGGGAAAAAGAAAAAAAAAAAAGAACGAGGAAACTGTTAAACTAAAACCACCAACAACTCAGCACTATTCAGATAAATAGCAAAGGGATTTCCACACATGAAAATAACTTTCAAATGGCATCTTAACAGTAATGCACACATTGTTGCCTCATTCTGGTTCCTCAGGGGTTGTGCAGCAGGGATCTCAACACCCTGCCAGGCAGCTGCCTTCACTGAGTTATGTTTTAGGAATTGTACAGAATGAAATACAATCAACTCTCTTGTCTATAGTGTCACTTAATAAAATACAGGTTTATTTCAAGCTCCATTTTCTAGAATGGAGCTTGTCAGTCATATTAGGTTATGATACTCTGGAAAATGTTAAACAGAATATGCCAGAGGCACATTATGTGCTAAAATGTCTCCATTATGAGACTTTCATAGTAGCTGAGGTAGGGGTTTTTTAGAAAAATTTTACTAATTCCTTAAGATTTCAAATACCCTTTTTAGTCCTGAAATTATAGACAGTCAGCTGTGCCATAGCTGCACACTCCTTCATCCATTTATGAGGATTAAAATGAACATATATTGCATGATAATATTTCCATAAAAATGCTGTGCATTTATTAATGTGAAATTGGGTGCAAACATCAGTTTATATTGTCACTTCAGGTTATATGACATCCATTGACTTGTGTGGTATATGATATCCAACATCTGTGAAGCTATCACATTTATTTAAGGTGCTGCCTACTCTCCATTTTCATCCAGGAAAATATATTTCTTCTATTGTCAGTACATCTTGACAGCCATAAAATAAGACAGATGCATTTTGGGACATTTTTGATCAACCACTTTTCTTTTGCAGAATCTTTGAAACCTCTTGATTATCTAGATTTTAGGAGCCAAACATCTTTGCTGTATTAAAATGGGAAAGCTCAGCTATTTCCACAGCCTGCTGGAATTTTCATGTTCTCACAAGCTCAGGGCTAGACAGCATGTGTTTAGATCCAAATTATTGGAGCTATGGGAGCTAGAAAAGTCTCCCAGGGAACCTGGTAAAAAGCATGTAGCAATGTGCACAGCCTGAGAGCATTGCCACTCCTACAGTTGTGTCACCCGGCCTGTGCTGCTCCAAGAGCACCAGTGGCTCTCCATTCCCACTGTTTCAGATGGGATTCATTGTTCTGCAGAGCACCTCAGCAGTGACTCAACAATGCAGCCAGGAGGATGTTTTTTAATGAGCAAATATCAAAGAGACAGAATTTAAGTTTTATAATTTCACAACTAATTAAGAACCATACTAACATATCTACCAGCGTGTGATGGATCCTGAGGACTTCTGTGTGGATACCAACATTGAAATATTGTCACTTAATCCCTTGGACCATTTCTTCCTTGTTTAAATTCTCTGGTTTTCTTGTTTTCTGGTAGTAGACAGATCTTAGAATTAGAGTGAATTACAATGAGTGCCTAAGAACCAACTGTTGATCTGTCACTGTGATGAGTAGCTCTTATCACAATCAGTGGTGTATTACACCTGCATTTTAAAGCTAAAGCCCTTATCCAGCTTTTCCAGTCAAGGCAGTATCTGCTATTCTATTCACTGAAATGAAATAATTTATTATTTTCATTCAAGGTCTCATTTTTCTTGTATTACCAAATGGTCTCAATTTTTATTTCTTCTAGGGGAACACTGTACCTACTTTCCCCCTCTTTCCAAGTTTTATGTTCCTGATACAAAAATTGATAAGTTAGAAACAAATCAAACCAAACCAACAAAACACTCCTGAGGGTGTGACTAGTAAATAGAAATTTGTTTATGTATGTTGCTATTAAAGAAGCTATTAAAATCCTTCAAATGCTGTGTATTCTGTTTCATCTTTGAGAAGGATATTATGACTAGAAAATCTGCGCTATTGAAAATGTTCATTAATTTTCTTAACATCTTGCCTAAATTCCCACCCTAAGCAAAGAGAAAATAGCCAGTGAGTGTTTGGATCTACACATAAATCCAGAAGCTGCTGAGAAGGAGGAAAGAGGGTATTTTGGGCACACTGAAATGGTGTGCACTGTCTCTTGGAGCCTTGAGACTGTTCCAAATAAGTATGGACAAAATGTTGTCTGAGCTCAGAAAGATATTTTTAATGATTGTCACTTTGTATGTCTTAATGAGAGTTAATAAGTTTATTTATCCTTTGGTTTTATTAGGATCTGTAATGGATCCTTACTCTGGAGAACAGCATTCCTTCTTATCACAACACAAGAAGTCACCTTTTTCTCACAGTATTTCTATGTTATACATTCCTATAACTTTCTTTTCTTTCTTCTTCTTCCACAGCAATGAATAGAACAAAAATTAACCCTTATTTTCATAATTCCCAGCATGAAAAGTAATCTTAATTTCCTTTATGTTTTCCACTAAGAATGAGCTTATTTTATTTTATTTTATTTTATTTTATTTTATTTTATTTTATTTTATTTTATTTTATTTTATTTTATTTTATTTTGCTTTAGTCATGAAGGAAAACATTCATCTTAAAACTGAAGTGTGTCTTGGTCACAGTTCTGATGTTTAAATCAACACTCTAAGAAAGTGACAGTCTTTTGGTAGGAAGGTTAAATTTGCAGAGTTGGCCTGAATGAAGGTAAGGAAAAGTATGATGTGTAATTGTTCAAGTTGTGAGATGGCATAACTTTGACCATACAGTGGTTAGGGGTTTTTTGTAACAATAAGAAGATAAGATAGAGAGGAAAAAAAGTTTCGTTGGAGAGGCAAATATCCAGGGAGTCTCTAATTCAGAGTCTAATTAAGAGCATGAAAAGACAAGCTTCATTTCAAAAATAAAATAAAACCAGAGATTATATACCTCATTACAGCATTTGAAAATGTCACTGCAGGAAAAGAGACAAGAGAGCAAAAGTTTAGCCTTAAGGTCCTGTATTTAAAAAATCTTTACCAAATATATTTTTAAAACTTTTTTTTTTTTTTTTTTTAATTTTAAGGCAAGCCATATATACACATGCACAAAGTAAGTCTTGATCCCTAGAAGAGAAGGTTGATATTATGGGTTATGAGTGAAAGGTATTTGGAAAATAGTTTGGATTTAAGTTTATTGTATCATTTTGACAAAACAACTTAAGCTCAGTGTACATATACCTAAGAAGTGGGAGATATTTTTATGGTGGACACATTCATTGACACATTTTCAATGCAGAAAGAGGTAAATGCACCTTAGGTATGAAATAATGCATCAATCTGTAGAGACATTGGGACCTGGAGTCCAAGCAGGGAGCAGCAAGGACGAAAAAAGACTCCAGGACATTTGCAGGACTGTATGGCAGTCAATTCACCTTGCTAAAATTTTGAGAAAGCATATAAGAAAATGATATTACACAGTTTGGAAATGGTGTAGTGCAGAAGCCAGGTCTTAAAATTAGAATCAATAACTAATTTCTAAGAATGAGAGTCTGATTCCATCCCACCTAACTGTACAATTTTGAAATAGTGCCTATTAAACATTGTAATTTCTAATAGATTGCCCCTAAAAGTGGAAAAAGAGGAAACATTTCAGCTACCATTTGGATATTACCACCCTGCTTCCAAAAGCATAGGATCATCTTAATTTAGGATGCTAATTGAGCTTTCTCAGGGCAGAGTGTAGTGCTGGGCAGATTTATCCATGTCTATGTTTCCACTAAGAATCTCATGCCTACATATCACATAGTACCTATGCTTCAGAACAGCACACAGAAATAGAGAATGCCTCAGAAGGGAGGGCTGCCCAAAAACCTCAGAGGTTATGTGAGAGCTGGCAATCCATGCAGGAGGGCAAACCCACACTGCAGGAGATGGGGATGGTGCCACCCTCACATAAAGATGAGACCACATCAGTGTTCCCAGCTTGGGAAGACTCAGGCCCATGTCACCTTTCTGGTAGAATGCTGCATCCATCAGGGTGCAGGCAGGACAGGGGGGCTGGGGAAAGGGGATTTTGCCCAGATTCTCAAGGCTTGGAGTCAACAGAAAGCTGGGCCAGGAAAAGCTTGATGCCAGGAATAGAAAACCAAACCAGAGATTCTGTACCTTAGATACTGCACTGCAGCTCCTTCAGAGGGAAAGGGTTTCTCCTTCCTCCAAGATTTTGTATAATTTTATTAATTAAAACAGAGCCCAAAACAGACTGCAATGCAGAATTATGCTAATAGCATAGAGACACAGGGATTTCCTCCTACTTTTGGTATGCAACAACCATTTTTCAGTGCTCTCAAATTACAGGGACCTGAGTTCTGAGAAACTGAAGACTGGCACAATTTGCCAGCACTGTGCCTTAATTTTGATTTACGCTTTCTTCAGTCCAGAAATAAAAGGAATTTAAAAGTGATAAATGGTTGCAATATGTCAAGGTCTGATTTTATTTTCTGGAATTCTCTTTGTTCTGTAGAATATTGTGAGAAAAATTACAATTATACAGGCTTTAAACTTTGCCTGCAGTGAACAGCCTTTTTGAATATTAATGAGAAAACACACACTAAATAAAATTTCAGGCAGAAGTTGCAATTGGGCTAAAATGAAAGAAAACAATTCTTTTGCTACCAACAACCAACAAGCTTATGATTTTCAAATAATCAAATCAAATCAAATAAGCAAATGTTATAAATGACTGATTTTGGAAATATTATTTAGAAAAAGGTAGAAAACAGGCAAATAAGATTATGTTATAACAAGTGATATATTACTCCTCCTAGACAAAAATTAACTATGAGAAAGAGTTTACTGGAAAAAAAAACAGGTTCATAAGGTAACCGTGACATTGAATCAGGATAGCAATGGCAGATTGCACAGAGCAGCAAACTTGCTTGTTAAGCAGGTTAAGACAGCTCATTTCATCTCTTTGCTTTTCCTATAGATGTAGGTACAGCCTGGGATTCCAAGTTGCAATTTGGTGAAACTACAAAGTGTATCAATTTTGTGGAGCAGCTGCAAAGAACCTTGAGGCTATATTTCCTGTCAGAAGTGCTGAAATTACTTATTTTGTGAAAATTCATGAATTTTCATTTCAGTCTGATTTGGACTGGACAGGTAATCCTGCTTTCTTGCCAGTTATAACCTATGATGGCATTCTGGAATACATCCATATTTTCTTTGCTTTTTACCAATAGAGATAGCATAGGGTTTTGAAGCACATGAAAGATAATGCAGGTTAAACAAGATATTCCCATTCCATTGACTGAATGATATGCTGTAAAAGATTTGATTTATCACTGAGATATTGTGCAGTCTGATACATTTATTTATACAATTTTGTACAAGGATTTTGCTAATCCTTGTCTACCGTGGATAAACACAGAGGCAGTTTTGGCATCTGTATTTTAATGTTGATATGATTACATGTGACTACAGAGAGTGAAGTCAAGGGAAAAAAATGTTGTTGATATTAAACAAAAGAGAAATTCCTCTAGTAACATCTGGGATAAAGGGAAGATTGCATAAGTTAGAGCTGCCCATGGCCACACTGAATTTTCATTCTCTTTGCTAAACACACTTCATCACCCCACAGTGAAGTTTGTGAATCCTGCTCCATAGAGTTGCCATAGAAGTAGTTACACATTTGTCGGCACACTTCATGAAACCAAAGATCTAAATCCAATAGACACCCCTTCCCCCCACCACGATTATCATCTCATTCTAATACAGACAGCCAGGTATTTTTTATTACTTCATGTTGTTTTTATAATGCAGATTCATATCCCTGAGGATGTCAATTGCTGCAGTGAAATTTGGCTTTCCAGAGCTCATTTATTATATTTTGCAATGTTAAGAGCTATTTCACTGGCTTTGGGCTGGTAAGCTGTGTTCTTTTAGGGAAAATTCCACTTTCCTGTTTGTTTTCTTTTTCATTTCTGAGCCATTTTTGTAAGTATGCACTTTCTAAAAATAGTACAATACCAAGAAATTAAAAGAAAGGTAAAAGTATCACAGAGGGAAAGATAAATATTTCATGTGATGAAAGCATATTGCATTTTGAATCAAGATGCTTGGCTTTGAAAAAAGGCTCTGAAAATAAATCTGAAAGAAGTATTTTTCAGTGTAAATCCATTTTACTTTATTGGTGTTATTAAAATAATTTTACCACAGTACTTGGTTGACCAAATTTAATTCTTTCTAGGGAACAGCAAACAAAAGAGTAGAAAGGAAGGCTGAAGAGGGACAAAATTCAGAGATGCAGCGCATGGTGTGCATAGTGCTTCATGCTTTAATGGCTTGTGTACCTTGGCTACTCATGGCATGAGAGCAAAACTGAATCTCCTAGTCAACACTGGAGAGGGGTTGTTTGTTTTACATATCATAGAATCATAAAATGGTTTCTGTTGGAAAGAGCATTGTCACGATCCGCCCAACCCGAGCGTGAGTTGTGATGGGTTCTTTTGGGGATCTCAAAGTGCAAAAGACACAGCAGGGGACAAAACCAGTTTACTTTTGCAGAAATGCACTTTATTTAGTGCCAACCAAAATGCAATAGGGGGGACAGAGAGAGAGAGAGGGAGAGAAAGGGGGGTCGGGATTATAGCTACCAAGACGGGCAAGGGATCCTCGTGGAACCAGCCAATAGATGCCTGTTGCCATCCGGGGAGATCTCGGGGGTCTTTAGTCCATGGGTGTCTCTTTATAGTCTCCTCCAAGGCGAGGGGCCTCTGGCCAAAAGGTGGGAGGGAAGATTTATGGACTATTGTATGTGGAGATTGTTGCTCTGAGGAACAGGTGGAAACAGGACGCTTCAGGCAGTACCTCGCTCGAGAGCAGAGCATTACGGCAAGCTCCAGGCACACCAAACAGTCCTTGTCTTATGGGACAAACACAGGGCACCCCATACCTGCCCAGTCTATTGTTCTCCCAGCGGTGGGAGCTTTGTTAAGTAAACACAGTTCAGCGTCCCATGACTAGCCATCATGAGAAACCAGTCCTGGTAGGCATCACCTGTGAAACAATCACTTGGCACTCCTCCCATCCCTGGCCAGCCTCTTGAAACTGCAGTTTGAGGGGTCTTCTTTGGGCCTCAGGCGAGGGTCGTTGGGCAGAACAAACGAGAGGCTCAGACAGACTCTCACAAGCATTAAAGACAAGCCCCCACTATGAGCAGGGACACCTTCCACTGGACCAGGTTGCTGAGAGCACCATCCCACCTGGCCTTGAACAATTCCAGGGATCAGGCATCCACAGCTCTGGACAGCCTGTGCCAGTGCCTCACCAATCTCACCATAAAGAATTTCTTCCCAACATCTAATCTAAACCTCCCCTCTTTCAATTTAAAACCATTATCCCTTGTCCTGTCACTGTCTGTCCATGTAAAAGGTTCTCTCCAGCCTTCTTCTAGGCTTCCTTTAGGTAGTAAAAGGAATGAAGTGTCCCCAGAGACTTCTCCAGGCTGAACAGCTCAACTCTCCCAGCTTATCTTTATAGGTCTGATCCCAAATTATTTGGCTTTTTGCATTTTGAATAGATGAATCTATTATGAAGTCAGGGGGATGTTTATTTACTTTGAACTAATATGCATTGTTCAGATAAAATGAGTTGTTTTCCTATTTAACATGTTAGGATTTTTGGTTTAGCATTCTCAGAGCCCTCTAGGCAATGGAACAAATTGATGGAAAGTAAATTATTAACATACATTCAGTCAGGCATATATAATCAGCCCAATTTAAAGCTATGATATCTTATATAAACAAGTACTGTATGTATTTAAATATTTATCATAACAATTTATAGAGTGTCTAGGATGAAGAATGCCCAAACTCTTTCAAAGGGTATCTGAAATGTTATGTACAACTTCAGCAGCTGTAGGCACAGGATCTCTAGAAAGGAAGAGTGAATAGGTGGAGAACCAATTTGTTTATGGTGAATTGCATTGTGGTGGCTGAAAAAGGGCATAATATCTCTTGTGAAGATGACACTCAAAATTTTACTACTCTTTGGACATTTAATTTCTAATTTGAAACTTATTAATCACTTTTTCCAAAATTAGGCTAATGACTAAGTGAGAAGTTAGAGAGGATGAAGAGCTTCCACCTCATTTGGTAAAATTTACTTTTGGCTAACACTGTGAGAAAGAGAAAGGAAGAAAAGGAGGGAGGGAAGGGAGGGAAGGGAGGGGGGGAGGGAGGGAGGAAGGGAGGAAGGAAGGAAGGAAGGAAGGAAGGAAGGAAGGAAGGAAGGAAGGAAGGAAGGAAGGAAGGAAGGAAGGAAGGAAGGAAGGAAGGAAAGGAAGGAAGGAAAGGAAGGGAGGAAGAAAGAAAGAAAGAAAGAAAGAAAGGGAGGAAAGGAAAGAAAGGGAGGAAGGGAAAGGGAGGAAGAAAGAAAGAAGGGAGAAAGAAAGGGAAAGAAAGAAAAAGAAAGAAAGAAAGAAAGAAAGAAAGAAAGAAAGAAAGAAAAGAAAGAAAGAAAGAAAGAAAGAAAGAAAGAAAGAAAGAAAGAAAGAAAGAAAGAAAAGAAATTATTTTATTCCAGAGAGCATATCAGTTCCAGATTTTTTTCTTTAGAAAGATATTCCAAGAAAACATGAATGCAGTTGTATGACTGTTAAAACTATCATTGAGGTCCTCTTTAGAACCTACATTTTTTAAGAAGATGTTTAAACCTGTATTAGAAAGAATTTTATGCCAATAATATCTTCCAAGGAAGGAAACCAAAGTTAACAGAAGCTATAACAATTCATGGCTGGAATCTCACAGAATATTCTGAGCAGGAAGGGAACCATCAGGATGATCAAGTTTAACTCCAGGACCTCTGCAGGATACCCCAAGATTCAAACCATGTGCCTTAGAGTGCTGTCTAAAAACTTCTTGAGCTCTGCCAGGCTGCTGCTGTGACCCCCGGGGGGCTGTTCCAGTGCCCAAACACCCTCTGGGTGAAAAAATAATTTCCTGATATCCAACCTCAACCTGCCCTGGCACAGCTTCAGGCCATTCCCTCAGTCCTGTCCCTGTCACCCCAGAGCAGAGATCAGTGCCTGCCCCTGCTCTCCCCTCCCAATGAAGCTGTAACTGCAGTGAGGTCTCCCCTCAGTCTCCTCCAGGCTGAACAGACCCAGTGCCCTCAGCCACTCCTCACACGCTTCCCCTCAGGGCCCTTCCCCATCTTTGTTGCCCTCCCTTGGTCACTCTGCAATAGTTTAAAGCCTTTCTTACATTGTGGCCCCCAAAACTGCCCCAGCACTCGAGGTGAGGCTGCCCCAGAGCAGAGCAGAGCAGGACAATCCCTCCCTTGCCTGGCTGTGATGCTGTCCCTGATGTCCCCAGGACAGGGTTGTCCCTCCTGGCTCCAGGGCACTGCTGGCTCATGTTCAGCTCTGTATCCACCAGGACCCCCAGGTCCCTCTCTGCAGTGCTGCTCTGCAGCCTCTCTTTCCCCAGTCTGTGCACACAGCCAGGGTTGCCTCATCCCAGGTGCAGAATCCAGCACTTCCCTTTGTTAAACTCCACTGGGTTGGTGATTGCCCGTCTCTCTCATTTGCCCAGGTCTCACTGCAAGGCATCTCTGCCTCTTCTATTTCTCTCTGTGAAATTCACTAATTCAAAAATATTTTTGAAAATGTTAGTCAAATTTTAATTTTCATATTTCAGCTTTAAAACTGAAACAGAAATAATAAACTTTTGGTTTGTGGTTTGGGTGAATCTTTCTTTGATCCCTCTTTTCCCTACCATTTTGATTTCTGTTTTGTCTACCTGTATTTTCTCCTAAGCAAAGGATAAAAAAGAAAGAAAGAAAAGGAAATTTTTAGCAAACTTTGAAGTAATTTTAATACTTTTTCAAACTGACAAAAAGCTGGGAACTGTTGAAATAGAATACCTAATTTCTAAAATTATTTCCTCAATAAATATATAGAGTTTAGGTGGGGTTTTTTTGGTTTTTTGGGTTTTTTTGTTTTTGTTTTTTTTTTTTTGGTTTTTTTGTTTGTTTGTTTGTTTTTAACAATCATTTGTCTCTCTTGAAATACCTGAGAGCTTACTATTATTTAAATACTCTTAACCCAAAATCTTACACAGAAATAGAATGAGAAATCATTAGTCAATAAAAACTTTTATATTTGGTCTCAAACTGAAACTTTAAAAGCTTCCTTTCAAAATATCTATAAACCTCAGAAAGGCAGATATTCATGGAATACTGCTAATATCATTGTAACCATGAGTTTTATTCATGGTGTAAAGCAAGATGTCAAAAAAGATTTTATGCTGAAGTATAAAATAGTAAAATCTGCTGTGAACTCTCAGATTCACAAGATATTGTTAATCTGAAAGAACTGAATGGCTGGGAAAACTTCAACAGCTCTCCTTTGTCTTCCAAGTGTTATTAAAAAGCCAGAGCAATGACATGAGTGAATATATCTAGTGCAGATCAGAAGGAAGACCTCTATGACTCAGGGTATGTTTATGTTTTGCTTTGGATGACTTTGCTCAGTCCATAAAGCTTTTAACGCTAAAATGTGGCATCAGCTAATCAAAATATTGGCAAACTCTCAGACTGAAGTGTCAACTTTATATGGAAACTGTAGAAAAGTATAATTATTAAAAAACATTTTTGAAGATGGAAATAATACTCTTATATGTCTGTTCTTCTTAATGGAACATGGCATGCTTTTATTTAACTGTCTTCACAGTTTAGTTGGGATTGTGTGGTGGCACCTGCTGGTTGTGACTCTTGTACTTTCTCTTCCCTGTATTTTCATATCTAGGCACTTGATTTTAACATTTAACTACACTATTTGTATTGTAAGTAATTGCTAGTAACTATTATTCAAATTTAAGAAAATATTTTCATAATAACTTAAGAGAGCATCAGCAAACCATACCCAAGTGAAATTCTAAATTCCTTACCATGCTCATCTTTGTACCATTTTCCTGTTAAAAAGGAATAAAACTTGTGTAAACTCAGTTTATGTATTACAGCATATACAAGAAGTAATATTTTACCAAAGAAAAGAAAGAAACTGGCTTTAGATTTCTTGCTATAAGTAAGGAATACACATCTTTGAGATTTCAGAGTGGTTGTGAAAGGTCCTCTCACCTGAAAAGTCTAAGAATTCTTTTTCTAGGATGAAAAAGTCTTTCCTATGGAACATGGGAAAACACATTTAGCCCTGGAACAAGATTCATTATATTTTTTTAGCTACCTATTTAATCCTCTAGAAATTCTCATCTTTCTATAGAAAGGTCCTAAACTTTGGCTTAGTCTAGGTTAGCTGAAATTACTTGGTTTAGTTATTTTCATTTTTATATGAATTCAGTGTTTTGCTGAATTTTTAAAGCAAGACCAAATAAAGATGGCCTCGAGATATAAAATGTTTTTTCCTTTGCAAAATAAATAAGCAGCATTGCTAAGATTTGGCCCATATTGGGAGCAAAATATGGAATTGAAAGGCAATTCTAAACATCTCCTATAGGTGTATTTTGGGTGGATGCCTTGTCTAATTCAAATGTACATGTAAGCACATTTTAAATTCATGCTTTAGTGATGATAAAAATAATGTTGTGATATTTATAGGAGAGTGTTTATCAAACCTAAAAAGCTCTATTAATATTTCCTTGGTCAAGAAGAGTTTAAAAAAATCTTGCATTCTGCCACACATACAAGAGACTTGACACTTGAAAGGAGATACTTGGAAGGGAAAATAAAAATTGTTTGTGAAGCCAGACCAGATAACAGGAAAGCATAAATGGAGACAGGCTTTGGAGATGTCTTTGAAGCCTCATAATGATAAAATTTCCTCATTAGCTTAGAAAGCTCAACGTGAGAAGTAAACAAAGCTGCCAATGATGACCATATCTCTTGACCAACAGTAAAAAGACTTCAAACAATTCTCTAGGGATAACTCTTTGACCAGGCACCAAAAGTTAACATAAATATTGGAGAACTGGGAAAGTACAGGGAGGTGACACCCATCATTTTTTGTTACCTCACCAGCGTTCCAAACTATCCAGAAACCACAGTTCAGAGTAAGTGCTAGCTCTGTTTGCCCTCCAAATGAGAGATACACATCACATAAGGCTTGACTCTAAATATTCCAGAGTAAGTCATTTTTGCTACCCTGAGTAGACTGTGTGCTTGTGGAATAATAAAAGCTGCTGCAGTTTCTCTCTTCTTATTTCTGGTTCTTGTTTATTAACAAAACATGAGGAAGAATTAAACATTAGATTGGCAAAACTGTGTTTCTAATTGCCTTGAGAGTTTGTGCATCAATATTTTACCAAGAGAATTATAATCAGTCAATTCTTTCAGATTGCTTAGACAGGACATTCAAGACCTGAAAATAAGTCACTCTGGCAACCTTTGCAAAATTAAACATGACACAAAAATGAAAAATGCTGCTGAGGGGCAAAATGTAATTTCATAATTTCAAATTTAAAAGTACATTCCGTTCCCTTGGAAAAAGAGAGTTCTGTGGGTCCTTAATGAGTGAAACAAATGACAGCAAAAAATTCTGACATTTCAAATACTTTGGAAGGCTAAAGAACAATTTAAATTAACCTCAAAATCTTGATTGTTTCAGTAAGGTTCCAAGGAAACATGCTCTATGTAAGTCTCATTTTAAAAACACATTCCTTGTCATATTTGCTCTCCTAGAAGAAACAATTATATTTACCCCTAACCTAACTACTGGAAGCCCACCCACTGAAAATATTTGAGCAGATCTGACAGGAGAGGTAAGAAAGGTTGTTTACTTGTGGGTTATATTGACTTTTTGTTCCCTCTGCATTACTGAAAGGAGTGTTTGGGGGTTTCTGCCTTGCAAGATCAGAAAGCTGACAGAGAAGGGTAGGAGTGCATTCATTATCATATTTTGTGAGGTTGTTTGCTCTTGTATTCTTCCTGCAGTTCTTGAAGTGCACAGATGAAACACTGATATGATTCTCTGCCCATCCAGAGCTTTTTGCAGCGTCAGCCCTAGAGGAATATGTAACAAAATGAAACCTCTCCCCCCACAAAAAAAAAGAAACTCTGATAATGTTTCACAGCCCTTATTGTATATATCAGGTTGCTGTAGCTCTGCTTTTTTTCTGAGACCCTATTTTATCCACTGGAAAAAGCTGTGAGAATGGAAAAGACATATTCCCTCTAATAAACACTGTAAATCTGCATAAAACCAGGGGAAAATTAGGTCTAAGAGTAGTAATTCTTCTATCTATAAGAAGAAAAAATAATCCATCATCTGGGCTGTGAAAGGATTACCTGTAATTTTCATACATTCAACCTGACAATTATTAAATTTGTAGCTCACTTTCCCAGGGCACCAGATCTGCATTCCAACAATTATTTTCTGGGAAGAGTCACCTGGGGTCTCTGACAATCTTCCAGTGCAGGACAGCAGATTGTTCATTCAGAGCCTGGACTTTCCTGGCAGGAAAGGGAGATGGTAGTCAAAGGGTAAAACTAAAAACTACCAAGTGCTGATTGCTCAAAGAATATAAGCATCTCTAAACAGAATTTTGACTTCTCCCTTCTCCTGCCCATCTAGAAATTTCCCCTAGAAATGTCTTATACTGTTGTAGTTGAAAATTTCTACATAGAAAAGGATGTTAATGATTTATTCAAAATATATGTTTCCCTCTTTTTTTTTTTTTTAATTCCCTTTCCATTTCAGATAATTATTCTGTAACTGCATGCCCTTCTCCAAATATTTGAATACCTGCATTTAGAGCAGGACTTGTATGTTATTAGTTGCATGAAAACAAAAAATAATTGAACCAGGCCTACTTGCTGGTTCTAATACTGCAGGATTTACATCTTCCACCAACAAAGGCAGCTATAACCTCCAAACACATGAATTGAGAAAAATTTCTCTCCACTTTTTCTATTACAGCCACAAAACTTCCCAAACTTGCTATAACTGATTAACAGTTCTCTTTTAATTAAAAAGGGTAACTTAAAATTTATTTTATTTGCTGTAAAAGTTTTTTCCATGATAACTTGCATTTGGGTGTGAGGAAACAATCAATCAAAAATTAATCCCTAGCAGCAACAGATTAGTGGAAATAAATTAAAACAAGTTGCCTTTTGACTGAAAAAAACTAGTAAAAATGTAGCTTTTCAGGCAGAACAAGAAACATTAATATCAGGCAAGCAGTAGTCTCATTTTAAGATTATGTATTTTGTAAAATGTTTAAGACTAGCAATTATTTTTTCTGTAGTAAAAAAGCAGCATATGCTTCAGGAGGTAATGCAAGGGTAACACCTAGGTAATCCATAATCACTGTCAGAATTCAGCATAAATTTGAATGCTAGAACATTGTCTCCTTTGCAGTTATTATCATGAAAAAATTCTAATATAAAATTCTAAATTTAATTGGAAAAATATGTACTAATTCTACTTCCTAGATGTAATTCTTTTCAAGGATTTTTATCTTTCCTGAGCACCTTGCAAGACAGTCACTGGTTTCCTGATGAGACACACAGTTCAACATTTAAAACAATTGTACATACTTTTAGATTTGGTTTATAAATAGTTTATAATAAATACCTTAGAAGTAATGGATAAATGAGTGTCTTCTAGATAATAAGTCATGCTAAAAAACTGTAGAATATATCTGCATGGTGAATAAAAACAGGAAGCTGAGTCTTTTTTTCTTTATTCTTTAACTCCTCTGTCACCCCTCCAGGTTGATCTAGATTATGTGGTAAAAGTAAAATGGATTTTCAGGCTGTCCTGAGGCATTGTGTAAGGCCTTTTTACCTCAGTCTTTAATGACACAGATAAACTTGGGCTGCTCAGCCCTCCACAACTACAGGACCACAACTATAGGAACAGTGATTTTTCATTTGTAGATGCTGGAATTGTAAGGAAACAGTTGCATCAGTTAAAACCTGATGGAATTCACCCCAGAGTACTGAAGCAGCAAACAGAGGTTACAGCAGAGCCTCTCTCAAATCTTACAAAGGCCTTGGGTAGCTGGGGATCTGCAACTGCATTCTGAGGTGCATCAAACACATCATAACCAGCTGGTAAAAGGAGAAGAAGAGGTGATTTTACATCTGTATTCAGTGTTTGTGTGATCTTTGCTTGAGCACTCTGCAGTTCTCACAACTGAAGTAAAATGTGAAAGTCCTTGAATGCCTCCAGAGGAGGGTAACAAAGGTGGAGAGGGGCTGGAAGGAATGTCCTGTGAGGAGCAGCTGGGGACTCTGGGCTTGTCTAGTCTGGAGAAAAGGAAACAGAGGGGGAACTTCATTGCTCTGTGCAGTTTCCTGTTGCTATTGGGGCTAGGAGAGCAGCAAAAAGAATATAGCAACATTACTTTCTTCATGCAGTAGAGAAGTAAAAATCCCTTTATTTAAAGAAACACTACACTTTAATAGGGTAGTTCGTGGTAGCTAAGAACAGACATAATTTCACTGGTGCAAGGTGGTGACACCCGAGGCAAATATGCTTTCATGAAAACAATCACATCTCTCACACACTGCAGGTGCATAATCATTGTCATAATTCTTTTCTCTTACGTTTTCCTTGAGCAGTGTAAGAAATCCAAGCTGTCTCCCTGGTTCCCAGCAGTATCCAACAACAGTTTCCTGAAGAGGGAGATGGACAGGGCAGTGCTGAGCTCTTCTCCCTTGTACCCAGTGACAGGATCCATGGGAAGGGCTCCGTGCTGCACCAGGGCAGCTTTAGACTGGACATTAGGAGATGTCTCTGTCCTAGGAGGGTGTGCAAACACTGGAACAGGCTTCCTGTAGAGGCCATCAGAATTCCAGGCATGTCAGTGTTTAAGTCCTTAAGGACATGCTTTAACTTTTGGTCAGCCCTGGATAGGTCTGGGTAGTTGGACTGGATGATTGTTGTACATCATGTACAAAATAGTTTAATGTTATCTGCTCTACTCTACTCTGTTCACTCACATTTGTCAATTGGTGTTTGACAGAAACAAGATGATGGTAAAAATTCTTTCCTTGGAATATGGGTGTGGATACTGTGAGAGCTCGGGAAAAAGAGCTGGGTGAATTTTCCCAAGCTATTCAAAGGAAAACAGGAGAGAAAATATTGATAACAAAGTTAGCACCTGCTGTTGTGCACAGAAGAGTACGTGGGAAATGTGGTGTTTTGGTGAAAGCATGTTTACAAGAGGTGTTACCTTCCTTGCACCAATGAAATTACTTCTCAGTTCTGCAATCTAGTCTATAAAAGTGTTATTGCCTCTTTAATAAAGGGCCTTGCTTCTTTTCTGTCTCTGAAGGAAGCCATGTTGTTATATTTTTTTGCCTCATCCTAGCTCGTTAGCAACACATGGGCACTTCTAATTACACACTATTGCCAAAAAAGGAGGATCTTCAGTGTTTGGGACAGAGTTGCCATTCTGCAGCTCTGATACATGCTGAAATACAAGTAATTTTAGGAAAATATTAAGGTTGTTTGTCAGTGTCTTCTCATAAAATATCATCACAGAAATTGTATTTTACCAATATATACAAAATATTAAGGTAGTAAAATTATTTTGCTGTTGGTAATACCAAAACTATAAAGCTGCATATGAAGCCAGGTAGATATCAATAGTCTCTCTATTTTGCCTCATGCTCTGAAAAGAATGCATAACATCCTGTATAAGACCTTGATTCTCTACAGAATATCTAGCCAAAATATACCAGAATAACAGCCAAAAAAAAGCCCAGTATCAGCCATCAGGCAGAGCTTGAAGGGGTTCCCTTAGAATTGATGGCAAAATACCTGGGTTTAGAATCAGTTGCCTGAGGTAATGGGACATCTGTTGCTACTAATCATGATAGTGTTTGTCCATATACATCCATCTATAAAGTGTATATAGTTTTTTAAGTCAACAATAACAATTCTTCCTAGAGAAGGAAAGCAACCTTAAATTAATTATTCATGCATGATAATAAGTTTATAAATTGATATAAAACAACTTATAAATTGACAGAAATACCTTGATGCAGTACTGGAAAACAATTTTTTCCAGAAATGTTTTACATGTAGAAACTCCAAGACCCACAAAGCAGAACTTCAAACATAATTAGGTACTTAATCAACCAGTCAGCTGCCTAGGAGAGGCAGAAGCTCCTAAGATCTTTCTCTCACTGAAAGGTGAGTGACTAACTGTTAGCATCCTGTTAGAGCAAGGCATGATAGATCTTTCCCTTGCCAATGGAGGTAATGAGGCACTGCTGGAGGGCTGTCCATCTTGTTGGACAGACTTTTCTCAGTATGGGAGGAATCTTCCTGCGCAGTATTTTATGTATTTTTTCCCTTCATTGACTCAAAAAGAAACCTTTTAGCAGATTGACTAATTGACTCAAGCTTTGAAGTAACATAATTAATGCCAGGTCTCACCAAATTCAATGCTTTATCCAATTCTTAGAGGTCTTGGAGAAAAAAAAAAAAACCAAACTTCTTTACTTTCCTGTTGATATGCAAGCAGTGTGTGGAAACTATTTACTACAAAAGACAAGTTTCCTCAGGGAGGGAGGTAAGCTTTCCCAACACAAATTAGGAATTAAATGAAGTGCACAATGATACAACTGGCAAATACACAGCCAGTCAGGTCTGAAATATTACCCTTTCTTTTGACCTCCATCCACAATGTTTTGCTTTTTGTCACCAGCCCAGTGACTGTAAGATGTGTCCAATATTCTGCTCTAAATGAGGAACAACAGAGCCATTATCACAACTCTGTCCAGATAGATGTAAAGAGTGTGTACAGTTCTGGCAAGAACTATGCACAGCAAGAAGATCCACAATTTCAAATTTTCACAGGTAATTGATTCATTATCTCGTCTTTCACTATTTTCTAAAAATACACAATTATTTCTCACTTTCATGATTTTCTGCATATGGTCTCAGATTTTATTAAGGGGGACCAATTCAACCAAAAACCTACTTTTCAAAGCACTAGATAAGAACAACCAACTAGGAAGTGTGCCAAATATATTCAATACATGAGAATCTCACTGGAACTAATTTTTTCTTGAACTGCAAGACATTTTTGAAGAAAACATAATTTTCACATATATAGATATAAAACATACATTAATTGTTCTGCACTACATGCAGAAAAAAAACCCGCATCTTACTGCATCTTTAATAAGATTTCTGTTAGTTTTCAGAGTGTTGTTTTTGCCAACAACACAGACATACAGTTCATCTTATGCAACATTCATAAAATATCAATACGAGATATATTATAGAGAGATGTGACCTCCAGTTAGTGAAAATTAATATAATGTGTGCAGATATTTGGAACCATGTGCCTTACAAATGATTGGTATAGTTAGTGAACTTTTTATTGATAGTACTGATGGTTTGAGATTATATTTATTGCTGTGTGACAATTACAAATGTTAGGGTTAACCCTGGTAGTCAGCTGAGCTGCTTGCTCACTTCCCCCCCATCAGGCCCTGTGGAACAGGGGAAAAGAAAGAACAAAAGAAAGAAATGTTGGAAGGTTAAGAAGAAAAAAAAAAATTGTTTAATAACTGAAGAGTAAGTGGAATAGGAGAAAACAGAAAGAAAAAAGAAAGAGAAGAAAAGGTACTCACCTATGAGTAGTCTCTGCACAGACAATTCCCAAGCAAAAGATATCTAATCATCCTAAACCTTCCTCTTTTCCCCTTTATTGCTCATTGGGATGTTATGTGATAAGGAATAAGTCTTTGGTGACTTCAGGCCATCTGCCCAATTGTGTTCCTCCCAGCCAAGTGCTCACCCCAGTCCAGTCACTGCAAAGGCTGAGAGAGAAACAAAGGACTTGGTGCTGCATGAGAACAGGAGCTCTCTGTTGGGACTTAATGCCTAAATAAAACAGATGTATTTTTTCTTCTCTTTAAATAAAGGTTTTTATTTTGAAAATGTGTGATGTTTTGACATTTGTATTAAAATCAAAGAGGTGACCCTGTGACTAAGAAAGTTGAATAGTTAATCTGACATAAATGCAATAACCCTCTTGTGGTTGTTATCTGGTTGGGAAAAGTACAATTTATAATCTCAGGAAAGGTACCAACATGTTGCATTCATCTTCAGTAGAAAGGTGGCAGAAATAATAGGGGCTATGATCAATGTACTGAAATAATAATTGTTTTGTTATGTTGAAGCCAACCCAAACTGATCACATTATATTATTTAATACACACCTATAAGGCAAGTCATAGGACTGGGAGTGCAATTTCAGACCTGGCAATAAAATGAATGACAAGAATTAAGTATATCAGCTATGAATAGCTTCATAGTGCATATTATGAAGCTAGAATCAGAAAGAAAATGACTACATAAACAGTCTACAGAAATCAGAGAGTGAAAAAGTTGTAATGGAAGTCTCAGGCTTTCCAAACTGAGTGTGAGACATAAGATAACTTTATTTAAACAGGTATAGCAGCCAGCAATAGACAAAGCTGGTGGGTTACTTTTTAATTGTTGTCACATATAACACAGACTGGCAAAGTGGATGTCCTACTTTGTGTATTCATTTATTCAAAAGTTCCCATTCTAGATACATTTTACTACTTAGAGTATTGAATACTTATATTCTGTATTGGGGAGTTGGGCTAGACTCTCTCTAAAGGCCTCTTCCCACCCAATTCATTCTATAATTCTATTTATTTATTTACTTACTGTTTCTTGACCCTCTGCCAGAGGTGCAACACAACCTTTCAAGTGACCAAAACAAGAGAATTTCTAGAAAAAAAGACCCAAACTTCCCAAATTACTTAATCTTTCTGTTCTAACCAGGACATTTTTTCTTTAAGAAGAATATGACTCGCAACATCTGCATACACATACATTAATCTACTTGTTTAAAAAAATATTTTCCTCCTTGTTGAAAACTGAAGTGTCAAAAGCATCAGCAATAGCAGATACATTCTAGGACACCTTTCCATGTTTTGCCAAACTGTCCTGCTTCAGCCTGTACTTCCTAATGACAATGTTCCACTTGATTTTCCACAGAAAGATGTGTCTGACAAGAGGCTTGGAGGAGGGAGCATTCCCTAGGTGTAACACTTGTCTCTGTCCCCATATACCTAGAGGAAAAACAGCAGAAACCATGAGGACCCTGGAGATGCATCTGGATATTTGTTTTACACATTACATATGCTGATAGCCAAAAACATTCATGTGGGTGTATTTTTTTTAGGTATATATCTCCAGATTAAATCAGAAATCCTTCAGGTTTGCCCTTGACCAGGGAAACAGAAACATCTAAATTAAGAAAGCTCCTATTTTCTCATAACTCTGTGTTTTTCTTTATTACCATTTATATCAAAATAAAAAAGATCATTTGACTTCCTATTTTAGGCAATATCTTCTGATACTGATAGGTTGGTATTCATGTGCTATCATCAAAAAAAAGCAATTTACTGAATATGAAAAACTGCAAAATTAAAAACCCCAGACCTATGAAAAAAAAAGGGTAAATGAAGGTCTCATGCTGGAATTTTTTTATCCTGGAAAAGTAACTTTTTATCTTTATAATCCTTTTGAGATGTAGATATAGTTTTCTAAGGTTTTAAATCTGATAAACAATGTTCACAGTCTGCTCATGAAATGAAGCTGCTGAAAGTTATTAAAATGCAGGAGAGGCAAAGATTTCTGATTCAATTAGATGTCTTTGCACACAAATTTGAATACAGGGGTGCATGCTAATTTGTAATACTTACACTTTGATTAAGGTTAAAAATGAACACCTAAACTTTTAATATATTTTGGTGTAAACATATGGAATTCTTTTTATATACATAGGTAAGGACTGTAAGTATACATATAAACTAATAATTACACAGTCCTAAGTGGAATAAGAGGCTGTTATGTAATACTAGCCCTTCTTCTGACAGCTAATTGAATGATTAAATAATTAAATTAACTGCTTGAGTGCACTGGGAATCGCAAATATTATATTATCCACGTGGCTGTTGGATATTAAATAAAAATTGAAAAGCTATTGGTCAAATAATTTGACATACACCCAGGGGTTTTGCTTAGCCCCTTTTCATCTTCCTTTGAGACTGACTGCTCTGAGTGTGAGCAGTTTTGGGGTTTCTCCACTAATAAAATGTTTCCTAGTATTCCTTCAATGGATGCTGCCATTTCCACTGAGACAGTGTTAATTGCAGTGTTAAGTGAAATGTGCTTTCATCCCAGAAGCTGCAGCTACTGCAGCAGAAGGACAGTAAATACTTTGGAAGACCTCCACAATTAAGATCTTGGCTACTTTAAGCCTTACATATCCCATGGCATTTTCAAAAACGCAGAGAGGCCTTAGCTTGATTATCCAGCTGAACTGTAAACATGAAATGAGATTTGGCCTCATTCAAATTCTTCTGTAGCTACAGTCTACCATGTACAACATGAGGTTTTTCTGCAGCTAATAAAAATAACAAAAAATATTCAGCTTTAAATCTGGTCTACTGCAGAAAAATTCACAATATGTAAAGTGAGAGGTTTTTTTGGAAGGGAATCAATGACTATATTTAAGGTATTGTCAATACTCCCTGTTAATTCTGTAGCAATTTTTTATAATACAGCTCCTCATTCAACATATTTCACCTTTCAGGAAAATACACAGACATGTGGCTAGGTACAACCAGCTTAAGCATAGCTGAAGGCATTTAAGCACAGTTCAGAGATAATACTTGCATTGAAGATGTAAACAGGAAAACAATGGGGAAAAACACACATTGTGGTAAATTTGTGCATGCAAAAATCAGTGCAGAAAATAAATACTGCTCTGAATTCAAACTAAACAAAATCTCTGGTAAAATATGTATTTATTATAAAATATTTTAAGGAGGCAGTCTACAAAGCAATAAGGAATTAACACTTGATTTTAATTACAGCTATTTGAGTTTTACTTTGAACACTTCACCTTTCACTCTCCCAGGCTATACAAAAAGAGTATTTGAATTTTGCTCATCATTAACTTGATTTTTGAAAAGAATGTGATTACCCTGGAGCTTTTTTTGGCTCGTGCATAAGAAAACAGGAATTTTGCTCTCATGTTTGTAAAAGGCAGAGTGCTGGATGAGCACAAAACAAATTCACATTTATCAATGGTTCTAAATATAGTTTATTGACAATATGTTCCCTGCATGATCCTCCAACACCAGAGGCCAGGAAGCTGTTTCTGGTAAAGCTGAAATACATTTATGCAGAGCAAGGTCAGATGGTGCTGGCAGCATATTTCTCCTCAGATAATGTTGCCAGAAAGCTAGAAAAGGTTGGAAACCACTGACTAAAATAGAAAACTTTTATTATTTTAATGTAAGGTCTGCTTCTGTACCTATCTCAGTATCCCTTCCAGCTAATGGGCAATCAAAAAAAGAAAGCCAAAATGTAAGGTCTCAGACCCTAGTTACAAGACAAATCTTCTGCTGACTAAATAAGATCCAGTTTTTCATCATAATCCAGATCAATATTTGCTATCTGGTAGTTCAGAAGTACAATCAGAGCATTACAGAATTAATGACCAAAGGATGGTTGGTGAAATTCAAGATAATGGTACACAGCTGGTGTTTGGCAGAGGCAGCTGTTTTGTTCTGGCTGATCATGTATAATAAAACACAATGCATGTGGGGAAAAAAATTCACAAACTTTTAAGCCATTATACTGATATTTGATATACAGGGAATTAGTATTTGTGCTTGCTGTACAATTTCACCCAAAACTAAAATGCAGTCTATTTTTTCTCCTTCACATCCCAACTATATATTTGTCCTTTGATACAAATTCAGAAAAAATATCTCATTAACATGCTTTTGCAAAGGTAGATAAGCCTTTGGGCTGTCTCAGAAGAAAAGGAAAGGGAAACCTGACTGGTGTGATCCCAAGGGAAAACAAGGTTTGCTCCTGGTCTAATGTCATAGTCCCCAAAAATATTAAATTCCATAGCATCTAGATACCTGTGCTGCTGTAGGGTACTATTAAAGCCTTTATGTTATTTCTGACTGCATTCAGCAAATTTTCAAGTGTCCATAGATCACCTCATTAAAATGCAGACAAGGACTACAGAACTTTGTAAGATGGATAAACACGTGTCACAGGTTTAAAAGAAAAAGTTTTGGATAACATGGATAACACAAGTTTTACAGTAGCAATTGAAGAGAACAAGAACACATTTGAAATAAAAATATGGTACTGTTCTCAGTATTGTGAAGAACTATATGAAGCAGCAAAATTTAGGTTTTTTTCATTTTTTATTTAATAACCTAGAATACGGGGATCTTTTTTCCTCCCATCCTAATAAAGAATGTTAACTACACAGATACATCCACAAATGGATTTAAGTACAGTTTTGGGAAGGCTGCTGTCTTGTGTGCACATATAACTAATCCATGCTAAGATTTTATATGGGATGCACAACTGTGCACATAAAAATTGAGGCAATCTAAGCCCTCACTAAAACATCATTAGCACATTAATGAAATAGTTTTCTGTTTAGCTTCCTGCCCTGTTTGCCATTTGTCTGCAGTGTTGTAGAGACCTCTCTGCCCTGCCCTTTTGCTCCACACAAGGCAGCTCTGAGCCACTTCACAAACCCCTGTGCAAGTGTGCCATGCTCGTCTCTTTATTCTAACAGGACAAGACAGATGAAGGGGAGAGAAAACTATTATCTTATACAGGAGGCAAAATGAAGAAATATTAAATAGCTAATATGAGGTTTCACAAGAATACTTTGGCTGGCAGAAACTAAATATGGATCACAAAACCATAATACTCTGTCTCTCTCACAGGGCTGCTGTCTCCATTGGTACCCATAAGTTCGAAGATGCTTTGATGTTCTGTTCCTGCTAAGGGAATAACAAAATAACATTAAAATACACTCAACAAATGTATTCTAGATTCAGTATGGTTCAGACTTGAAATCTACTCCTGCAGGAGTTTAGATCTGGATCCAATAAAGCTTTTATTCAATGCTATAGGGACCAATAAGAAAAAAAAAAAAATGTTTTGATACCAGAATAACTGGCCTATTCAAATGTGGTGGAGTTTTTTCCCCCTATTTGCATGGCTTCCCAGAAGTGGTATAATAAAATCTCTGATCAAAGTAATTAAAGAGTCTAATTAATAGGAGAAATCACATTTACATATGGTATCAATCCAAATTTCAATTAATTGCTCTAGACAAGAATTTACTCCAAATTCACTTCCTGACAAGCTGCAAAAGTAATTATTAATTAGTCAATTTTTTTCAAACATGATATACTGATAAAAAAGTAGAACTGTCATTATTGAAACACCAGATAACAATCAAATTTGAAATTAAATAACGTGCATATGACAAATCTTTCATAGCTAGGAGTGAGTTAAGATATCAGTAATGATTCTGTCATTTTTTTCAGATAACTCTTGAGTGGATAATCTGGACCCACTGCTGGAAATCACAATGCTGCTCCTTGAAACAAATAATGAATTATTTATATTTATACAGATACTTCTATCATCACATTTATTTACTTACCATGAAGTCCCTGAAAACATTCTAAACCTGTTTCCCAACAAAACAGCATCAATTCTTTGCAGCTGTGGACAAATCACCTTTATAGGAAGTTGTTTGTAAATAAGATCTGCTCAGATATTCAAGGATCATCCTTTCTTCTTAATAAAATGAACATGTGACATATGAAAATGATTTTGTCATTGGTTTTGCTTGGGTTTCTAATAAAGAAAACAGAAATTAATCCCCTGTCAGTTATATCCCCCTACATTTTCAGACAATTCTTATTTATTGACAGAATTTGAGGCAGACCAACACAAATAACATTTTCAGTCAATACTTATGCAAGACTCATTCACATAACTTAGTTTCTGGGCCTGCAATTAATCAAATTTGATTGAAGTCACATTATTTTCTAGCTGTGTAGTTTCTGAATGAAACACTGATTAATGGTGATCCGTGACATGTTTTTGCTTCTGATTCATGTTCAGCCCAGGATACAATTCACTAGAAGCTGTTTCTAAGCAATGATTATAGGAGACTGGGTAGATGTAAGGGATCTGTCTGTTCTTAAGTTCTCAAAAACCATCTATCACATCTCTGACACCTGAATATTCTTTGACAATCTGCCCCCAAGCATGTGACTCTTCCCTGATTAACAGACCATAACTAGTTTTCTGATCTCAGATAATCACTCTAAATCACCCAAATGGCACCACAACCAATGGTGAGAACAGGATATCTTACTGTCTTACTTACTAAAGTGAGATTAATCTACCACTGTCCCTTTGAGGTTAAGGGAGATTCTCGTGGTCGGTTTAGGCTTTGGTCTTGAAATTACATGAGAGAATTTATTTGAGACTACATCAGTTCCACTGATGTATCCATAGAGCAAATAGTGCCAACCATCTGGACTGTTTAATTAATACAATATTCCTTGTCACAGCATTGTCTGTGGGAAAATTGCACTGTCCCAAATGGTTTCTGGAAACCTTATTGCACTATGATGGGTAAGGAACCATTCTTAACAGAAATCCTGCATGCAGTATATGTTAAAAGAATTTAGCAACATGGCTGTGCCAGCTAGCCCAGGGGATGGGTCCCAGCTCTGCTCAGCTCATTTGGAGAGGTGTAGCCTCATCCTGCAGGCCAGTTCTAAAGAAGGACTTAAACAGCACCTCAGGCTGAATGTCACAGCAATAGTCTCTCTTGGGCTGTTCCTGACACTCTTCCTCAGGCAGCAGAAGATGCTGTTCACCCTCCTTGCAGTGAGATCATACTCCTGGCCCTTGGTCACCATTTTGACTATCACAATCCTCAAACCCTTCTCTGGAAATCTCTTCCAGAAAGTTGGCCTCCAGCTTGCTCTGGTGCCTGGGGTTATTCCTTTTTATTATTGCATGATATTCCCATTTGTCAGATCCTCCAGCTTGTCAAGGTCCCTCTAAAGAGCATCAAAACCCTCTTGTGTATTATCAGATCCTCAGAGTTTTGTATCATTTGCAAAACTGCTGAGATTCTTAATCAAATTATTAATGAAGGTCTTAAATGGTACTGGGTTGACCCCTCAGGTGCACCCCTAGTGACTTGATTCCAGCTGGATCTGCTGATGATGATGACAACCTTTTAAGCCCAGCTGCTGAGTTTACCTCGCTGCTCACTGCTCTAACCTGCATTTGAGCAGCTTCTCTGCACAATATTGTGGGAGACTGTCAAAATCCTTAATGCTTAATCCTCCAACACAAACATATCAACATAGGGTGCTATCAGTTTGGTTAAGCATGATTTCCTTTTCATATACCCATGCTGACTACTGCCAATGTCTTTGTTTAAAGAAGTACTACTGAGTCTGGCAGAACCTGACCCACCAGCAAGGACCTTGTGATTCCAAAGCAGCTATGGTATATGCCAAACAACATCAGGCAGCAAGCCAGAAAAGGCAAGCAGCAGATAAGGAGGAGGTAGGTAAATTATGAGCAAAAATTATAGGAAGGAGTTTGTCATTAGAATTTCAGCATTAGGAATGCAGAATACACAATAAATGTCTCCCTTGCATATATAGGCTGCCAGGCACTGCTAGTTCTGCTTCTCATAGAACAAATTGTTCTGATAAGAAGTGGATGACACTGAAGTTTTTGTGCTGCAGTGAATGTTAGTACTTACTTAATACACTCTTCAGCAGGCTAAAGTGTCACACTGCTTGATTTCTCAATCTCTGTTTGCTGCCTTACTACAGAGTGGGGTGACTCTGGGTGTAGCTAGATGTAAAACTAGAGATGAAAAGTGGCCTTTCAACATAGTGAGATACTTTGAGAGTTCACATATATTCAAGCTTAGGAATTCACGTTACAAAAATGTTATGGAATACAACTTTGGGTACGGAAATACAACATTCAGATAAATTTCATTGTATAAGCCTAATTTTTTTATCTTCTCTCTTCTTTTTTTTTATTCCCACCTCCATACCTTCATTTACATTAGTTTGATATTTTGACTTAAAATGTGCATTACATAGATTTAGAAGTGGACTTCCTAAACCTCATGAACCTTCCTAAAGAGTCATCCAGCTTTAAAGAGGTGTCAGAGCTGCATAATTCAACACCACAAACCATTTGAGGGGCACTGGTCAGATGGTGCAAGATACCCTGTTGTATCTTCATATCTTCTGCTCTGTTAAGGATCTCTTTCTCCCCAGCTTGTACAGCTCCATTTCTGTACGGGAAGTTTTCAGCATGTGAAATTGCTGCTGCAATCCAAGTTCTGCTTAAGAAAAGCTTAATCAGGCCCTGCTCACAAGAAAAATACCACAACATAACATGTATCATACAGAACACTATGTAAGCATATCATAGTAAGAGTAAGTAATAAAGACCATATTTAAAATAGACTCAGGAACAAGGATTAAAGTACAATTTTGATAGTGATCAATTTCTTGGCATGCAGTTCTGTGATACTTTGGAACTGTCAAGCTTGCATGCAATAAAAAATTTTAAAATTCTATCACTTACATTCTCAGATGTCCAGAATCTTCAGAAAAAGAGGAGGAAGAAAAAAAAACTTTTTCAGCAGTTTTCTCTGTCTCATTCAGTTCTCTGTTTCATTTAATGCATTCTTGGTGGCCTTTTAGACCTGATTTACTGCACCTGACAATGTTCCTCAGGATAATGCTGTCAGGATGATGTTGTCAGCTAGAGAAAAACTAAAAAAATAAGAGATGCTAGGAGGTGAATACAAACAAATCGTATTTGATTGTATGGCTTGTAAAATGTGAATTTATGGCTTGGAAAACAAAAGCAAAGATATGTGTTCCAATGGGAAGGAGAAAAATATTGTAAGTACAGGTGTAACTCATCAAAGAGCCTGTGTGTTGGTGACACCAGCTTGCAATAAGTGCAGAAATACTGTTTAGAGATTCTGAAATAATTAGGCAGGTTAGTACAAGTTAGTTGTTAGCAGGCATAGAACATTTGTGATGCAGAACAAGAATTTGTACCTAACCAATGGTATGACAACTAACAGATGTCAGGAGACAAACTGACCCTGGAGAGGGTATGAAAATATCTCTATATATGGATGCAGTTTGGGACCAGAGGCAAATAACTGCCTATTGTCATAGGGTGCAGAACAGTTTATCTTAAACACCAGAATTTTTTAATAAATGATAATAAAACATCTGTCCCAGGATTTATTTGTTCCCAGGCTGGGGATGTGTTTTGTCCAGCAACAGGAAGCACCATCTCCTAGATTTGTTTTACAATGTTTAACTAAAGTAATTGGAAAATATTATCCACCATATGCTACTTCATGTCAGTGAATTATAAAATGTACAGAAGCACAGGGATAGAAATGATTAATAGTTAGCCCTGTTTCAATGAATACAGATTCTGGCATGGTAAAATAGAATGATATCAATGCTGCCTGGCTAGGATTTGTTGCAACATTAATACCAGTGGAGCAGTAGGATGTTATTAACATTTCACAGGAGGAACTAGATTTCTCTTTTGGTAGTAGAGGCAATCCTTAAATAATATCTCCTTATTTACCAGCATATGTAAAACTAGCTATTTATCTTATGTTATACCCTCAGCCTTTTTTTCACACTGTTCAATTATTATCTACCATGCCCTCTGCACTGCAGTTTTGTAACCTGCTCCTATATTTCAACATGATTATTCTGAGCCATTTGACTTCAACTGGCCTCCAGTTGATAAAATCTGCCTTCATGTCTGTGGGTCTTCACATCATAACTCAGTGCCCAACAGCCCTGTCTTTGTTAGGCATTGTCCTACATTCCCTTTCAATTCATTTGTACAAAGAGGCTTTGGGAAGCAGCTAATCCCTGTACTGTCTTTGGGCAGCACATAATGGGAGGTGCAGAGGGGTTTCATTCTTGTTATATTTCGAGCTCCACTAATTAGCCCATAATTTTTATATATATATAAGATTTATATATCTCTGTTATGTAGCTAACCTAATTTGAATGTTGGGGGAGTGTCTAGCAGAAGTGCTGGCCCTTCTAACAATCTCCACTCCTAATCCTATGTGCTCTGTGGGCACATTGTTACTGTGAAACTTGCTTTGTTAATGAAATTAACAAAAATACTTATTTAGAAGGACATGAATCAGTGCTTACATATAAACATATTTGGAAAGTATAGATTAAAATTAAAAAATAAAATCTGTTTATCTGTAGAAAAGTAATGGTGGTCCATAGTTTGCCCAACCACAACTAGCAGCTGGAGCATCTGGCACCTCTTTGTAATGTAATATAAATTAAATTATATTTTAAATGGGAAGTGAAGGAATCCAGCGTAATGCAATTATATTGTCAAATACCTATTTTGGCACTGCATATAAATAATTATACATATTTTTGTATTTATCAATAAAAACCTGCATGGTGTCCTTTTCAAAATACTGATTTATAATGCTGTCTGTAGAAACACATAACTGCTTCATCAGCATTTTTGACAACACTTCTTTTTCTTCCACAGATTCATCAGCAGAAAAGAACAGAACAGCTCTTCTTGGTGCTCTGCTCCTGCTATCCATTTCAAGCCAGATACATGATTTACCCTTTACCTAAGAAGCTTTCACAACCTTGTCTCCCTTAAGAAAGTGAAACAAAAGACATTATCCAAGCTAAATGCAAAGACTGAGCAGTGGGGATGGCATCTGCTCACTGTCTAATTTTCATGCAGCTGTACCAGCAATTTTTTCTGTTGCAGCTGATATTCTTTGTGTCAGGCTGCAGTGAAAAGCTTGCAGAAGGAAGGTGGGACACAAAAGGTGAGAAATAGCCAGACACAGATAGAGAAAAACAGTTCCATTCTTCAGGATCCAAACAAGTAAAATGATTCTAAGTAGATTTAAACACATACACAAAAATGAAACAGGAACCTGACTTATTCCTCCTTTATAGAACTACAAATCAATATGCTCTTTGTAATTGCCTTTAAAATATCCTGTCATTTTGTTAGTTTGAGAGAATAAATTGCCTCAGAGCTCTCTGACCTCTTACTTTTGTAGCTTGTTCTTCTATTTTTCACCTATGACTGCAAACTTCAATTGATGTGAGATACGTGACTCTGAAAGTGACAGGGGATTAATTTCTTTAGTGATTGGCTTAAAGAGAAAAAAGCACAGGAGCACTGAGAGTCAAAACTCCCTGTTTCAGGGAACTACTTTTCCCTGTAGTACAAGAAGCATTTCTATGAGCTTTTTTTCTTTTTCAAGAGAGCACAAAGAGGTCAGCAGAAATCAGTAGCTAATATTAAATTGCATTTCAAAAACCTTAAGCTTCCTGTGCTACAGATTCATCATTTCTATGGAAAATTTGGTTCCTTCTGGCAACATTATACATCACTCTGAATACTGCTGCAGCAAACTGCCAAATGAAGCATTAAGGGTGCTGTATATTCACATATTTTGCTATAGGGAAAATCAATGCTAACAATTCTTCTTTCAGAGGCTAGAAATTCCTCTGAAAATGCTTTCCCTGCAGGTCTCCTAAGACCATGCAATCACATATATCTTTGATAGATTTGGGAGTGATGGCTGCTTGTGCTAGTGGGGAGAAAGCAATGCTGTATTTTCTAGGCTAAGCCCTAGCAGTGGGCTCATTGCTTCTGACTGCACCAGGAGAGAGAAGAGCTGACTTATGCTATTACTTAGAAACAAACAAAAAGATATGACTATGTATCGTTGGAAAAGTAAAGGCTTTAACTCTCCCCACACACAGGCCCACTCACCTCCCTTATTTTCTCTCAAGGATAAGAGATGGTTAAGATGGGAACAGGAGGTAGGAGCTGATCCTGATGGGTTTGGATGATTGTATGTTTCAGCTGATTATTTGCTCTCTCGTGATTTCTAAGTAAGATTTATCTTCATATCTCTTTGGCAATCACAGAATGGGTAAACCCTGTTCTTCCTGCCCAGTGTGATTTACGTGGGTTTGTACAAGCATATGTTCTTCTGCATTGGAACTTTGATGATTAATCATTTACATTTCACTCGTATTATGGTGATGTGTGAATTTCTACTCTGTCCAAATAAGATTATGAAATTGTGCAGGACCAGAGAGACCATGTAGTCATATTAATGACATTAATGTGCTGGAAGTGGGGACAGTATTATTTATCCCTGTGGAAAAGAGATCATAATTGTGAAGCCTCTTTTTAATCTCTAGTTCTTGTTTTTTCTTCTTGTCTCCCTTTGCTAAACTAGAGGTGGCAAAATCACAAATATACTCTTGAAGTTTCTGGTGGAAATTGGCAGATTTACAACTGATAAATCAACTTGTTTTGGTTTTGCACTGGAGACTTACACTACTCAGCAGGCTTTTTAAAGTGCTGAGAGAATTTCCTTATTCTGAATAAGGTAAAAATTGGAAGAAACAATACAGGGAATACATGCACATTGTATTGTGTATATATTTTTATATTTTGAGAAAAACATAAAAAAACTAGAGTTGTGTCTCTGGACCTGACCTTTCTATTTTAGTTATTTGGTCAGGGAGATGTTGACCATACTGCATATTAAGACTGCAGACTTGATTGGAAAACAGCCTGTTTAAATTGATACTGCTGTTTTCCAAGAGTATAAATATCTATTATTTCATGAATAAATGTTTCTTCTCAGGTCATTATCATCATCTCTTCCTAATTACTGAGACTTGGTTCAGTCATCCTCCTTGGCCCTCTGTGTGATTTTCATAAAAGGCAAATCCAGCCTTGTCAAAGGCCCTTGGGATTTTGCCAACTTTCTGTTCTGTTCACATCCAGCTATGAAGGATGATGATGATCTAGAAAACACAACCATGTCCTAAGTGGCATCTATTATTGAGCTGCTGTGCTCTTTGGAGCTGCATTTTCTTCTTCCCTGGCAGACCAAGAGCTTTGGTGCCAGCCTCTTGATTCCTTGATCATAAAAATGAGAAGGAGTCATGGGCCTGTACCTTGTTATTGGAGACAGACAGTACTGACACCTGTGAGAACATACAGCCACCTTAGAAGGCTGAGCACATGAAGAATTGCACAACAGATGCAAGGAATAATCTGGAGAAGTTTCCAGTGACTGATTATAGCTGTCTTATTTTTTCCCTCTTCCCACTCTTCAGCTTGTAGCATAAGTTTATCCATATTCCAGGCAAATAACAAACATCATGAAAATAATTTGGCTGGAAGAGACCATTTTTAAACTTTTTGGGGGGTTTTGGGCTTTTATTTTTTATTTTTTTTTTTTTTTGTTTTGTTTTTTTTGTTTTATCTTGTTTGCTTGTTAGTTTGATTTTTTGTTTGTTTTGTTGTTGGGGGGTTTTGTTTGCTTCTTGGGTTTGGTTTGTTTTGTTGTTTGTTTTTAATTAAAAGGTGTTACTAAGCTTCTTTTTCCTGGCAGTCACTTGCTATGTTTGCTATGTGTACATATTATTGTTTACAGCACATTTTTTTCAAGAATATTTTATATTGCTCTAAAGTATACCCTGAGACACTGAGTGCTATTTGTCACAAATATGTGCTGCCAAGAAGGGCATCCCAACACAAGGGAACAGGAGCAGTTGTGCTAAAACTATTGTGATGCATGTACATCCTCTCATTTTTTGTGGAAAAATGATAAGGACACAAAAGTGCAGCAGTGGGGGACAGTGTGGACTGTCAGGGCTGGAGATGCTGTGAATGATTGGAGGAGCTGCTTGTTTTCCAGAGTCACTTCTGTGAGTGCTGGTACAGCAGCTCAGCTGAACAAGGCTGACATTCAGTCTGGTGCCACTTTCTGGCTGTGGAGCTTCCCTGAGAGCTGTTCCAGACTCCTCCAGGGTGAAGGCTGCCATGAGCTGCTCCATGCATTTGGTGAGGTGTGACATAACACTTTAATGGGGTCTGATGTGCATCTGCATGTTCCTCCAGGTTCATCCTGTCAACACCTTATTTCAGAATGCCATCCTTTTACCTGCTTCTCAAAGTCCTAGAGAAGATTAAAGCAGTGTAAGGCTGGTTCTTCTGGCATATACTTGTTTTAAGAGAATAATTTCCTCTGCCTTCAATGCTGCTATTCATTTATCTAACATTAAATGTGTGCTTGCTCATCTCAACCTTTTTGTGAGCATTCCTCAATTTTATCTGAAAATTTACATAAAAATTTGATAAAGCTTTGCATAAAGCCTTTCATATACATACACAGGAAATTAATGTCTACTAATTGCAGAGCTTTCAAAGTACCATAAAGGCTCATAGAGCTCTTACAGCTGATTACCTTGAGTTAATTATCACTCTCGCAAAATTAATGTTAAAAGCTTGGCACAAACAATATGCCAAACAATAGAACTTTTACAAAAGCCTGTGGAATTAGGTCCAAATTTAGATTCCCTGTCTCAGGGAGAAACATAAACATGTCTCAAACTGCCTTGAAAGCTGGTGAAATTTAAACTGGGTCCCATTTGTCAAATCTGAAAAGAGATGAAATCTTATTAAGTTTTGATTTATATTACACTATTCAGTTCATCTTAGATTAGTTTGTCTGAGATAGAAAACTCACACTTTGTAACCTGATTTTGTTATCAGTGCAAGACCACAGGGCAGTCATTTTTTATACTGATACTATTTTTTAAAAAATTATGATGAAATATTTACAGAACATTATGACTAGGAATTTTAAAAACCAATTTTTTGTTGTTTCATTAATTAAATCAACCATAACTCAGATATCTGCATACAATAAAAATCTTTTTAATTAAGACAGATAATTATAGTAATTAACTCAGTATTAGAGAATTTTAGACTAAATTTGGGTTAAAGATAAATTGGAAAGCAGTAATTTTAGATTGTAGTATGTATTTTTCAGCCGAAACATAACTTCTGTTACAAATCAAAACTTACTTGATTTGTTGAGCATTTATTTTATTTATAAAGTGTTCAGATGAGGACTTTTCTGTATATCTCCTGGGGGGGGGGAAAAATTCTCTTTTGTGTAAAATCAATCTTCATTTCAAGTCAAAAAAGACAAAGAAACAAGATTTTTTTATTACAAGATAAAAACCATACTTTTCTCATGAAAGAAAATTTGATAAAAAACATAGATAAATTAATATAATTATTTTTCTTTTGAAAAATATATAGTAATATTTTTGTCCCGTTTGACTTTTTAGTTTCTAGCATCCAGGAAAAATCTGATTTGTCTAAGCTGCACAGCATTTTTGAAACCTCTTTGAAATATCAGCTTGTAGCATTGTGTTTCTGCATTCAGTCTGAGCACCACATGAAGAAGCTGGAGCCAGGTCTAACATAACAGTGTAAAATACGGCTGCAAAAATTGATTACAATTATTTTATTTTTTAAAAAAAGTTTAAAAACAATTTTTCCTTATATTTACAATTACATTATTAAAATTCCTTAATCTCATATTTTACTCCTTGAGTTTTCAAATCTTTTTAATCAAGATAAGGATTTTTTTTTAATGTTATACTTGTGAAACTGTAATGTTTACAAATATTATTAGCCCATTTTTGCTTGACTTAAAGAACTGTGAAGCGATAAGAATTTGTAATTACTTTGATTTGTTTGAATCCATGTATCTGAACCTACCTAGCTACTTGAGGAATTCTATTTTAGTCAGAAATATATTGAAAATATTGAGATAAAAAACTGATCAAATGATAAACAAAAAAAAGTCAAAAAATGAGGCTTGACAAAGATATATATGGCAACAGTTTAGAGTTGCTTATACCTTGAAAAATGCCATATATAATGGACAAGATTTCTATTTGCTGGGAGATATAAGAGAAACCCAATACTTTATGAAAACACACTAAAAGCATTATTTCTTAATAGTATATTAAATAGTACAGCAAAGGACTCCTTAGAAAAAGTCAAATAATGTCAGGCATTCCATAGTAGGAAAATCCTGCAGAGTGCTCAGTGCTTCTCAGGTAATACCCAGTTTCTCAGGCTTCACAACACCCCTGGAAACAGAACTACTACAAGTCAAAACCTTTTCTAATGAGGTTAACCTGTTCTAGCAACATATTTTGTTTGCTGAATCTACAAATGTCTTCAATCATGAAGGAACCATTTTTTGAATATTGCTGTCATGAAATTTTAGTGTTTATGCAGTGGTGCTGAAATGCAGTCATTTGCTATTACAGGCACTTAATGTTTTGTCTCAAAAATTTTAGATATATGCATGCTGTGAAGAATGAATAATATTTGATGTGGATTGGAAATCTGACAGATTTTTATAATTCTCACACGATTTTTTTCACGCAATCAAAAAAATAGTTTTTTAGGAACATTTCTATGTTGCTCTATGCAACAAAAGTGATGAATAACTACAAGTACTAGGAACCCCAATATCTGTATGTGAATCATTTCCCATCAAATGCTGCATCACCTGATAAATATTTTTGTCCTTTTTTTCCTAACAGTTGGAATCTTCTGGCATCATGAATTTAGCTTTCAGCAATTGGCCTTTCTATTCAGATTTAGGTAAATAGGTTCCACAGTGTACACATCACCACTGTGGCACACACATTGATAAGTCCACGGGGTTTTTTTATGTTAAAAGGAATAATTACAGCTTAAATATTGCAAAGTATAGCTCAGATTTCCCTGGGATTGTTAGATACTTATCTAGTAGAAGCACTGGTATCACATGGTGTCACTTTCACATGCCATATACTAGATTTTCTTTACATGTCTGTATAAATACCCATGTAAGAACTTGTGTATTTGAAGAAATATGCAAATGTCAGGGAAAAAAAAGGCTAATTGTTCCCAGAGAACATCAGTGTAACACAGAGATAAGGATTTTACAATCCATGTTTTACCCCTCGGGGTAAGAAGAGGGACCATAAAACTCCTTTGTCACTGGTTTGTTCTTTAGTCACTGTTTATTGTTGAAAAGAGCATGGACTGAATGCCTTTGTATTTCTTGACACATTTCCTGAATGTTACATCTCATATAGATTATATATATATAGATATATATACTCTAATCACAGTATAATCACTTGGGAAAAATATAATGGTTTCAATCTGAGGCATGACATTCAATAAGCTATTTAAGATGGTAAGGCATACATTCAACAAAAAAAAAATGATATTTCATGTGCTAACAACTATTTGGAATGCCATGGTGATGGAACAGAATAAATAAGGCTTAGACAGAAATTAAAATTTTGCTTTATTTCAGTAATATAAATAGTTATAATCTCAAAATGCCAGCATGCTAAAATAAATTGGATATGTTTATAAGCTATATTGTGAAGCAGGTGCTTATAGGCAGAGTTAAAATATTTTGGCTCTGCAAAGTGGCTTTAAAAAGCCACATATGTCAGGTATGGTATCATAAATTTACACCTTGACCATATAACTCCATATGCATTGTTTTAGGTGTACAAACTGTTGGTGGAATTTGCATTTTTGCCTTGATCTTTTTTCAGTCCTCTGCAATTTGGCCTCAGCTCCAAATTAACATCAGTTTTCCTTCTGATATTTTATATTAATGGCACATTTTGTAATTTCTGTATGAAGTGTGTGAGGTCTTATTGTAACAAACATTGCACTATTATCTTTATTGGCATAAAGCAAATAATAGTTTCAAATTTTGCATTCAATTGTTAAAGAAAAAGCCAGCTTCTAGATAGTAAGTTAAAATGGAGTGCTGCTGTAAAAAAATTTATATGCTTTGCTTGTTTCAATAAACTAATGAAATGGTCTAGCCATTGCATTTGATTTCTTATTAACCTAATGCATAAGCTCTGAATAATATGTAGATCCCATAAAATACAATAATTAACTTCTTTGCACATGACAGTTTTATAAAATGCTTATTTATATCATAAAAATTGGATAACCATTCTAGCAGGGACTGTCATAAGTGTGCTCACCAAAATGTAAAATGGGCAATCTGAGAGAAAGGTGGTAAACAAGAAACCTACCAAGACTGGAGAAGATGGATTTGAAAGTCAAATATGCATAGTTAGTTACATGAAGTGAGTGACATACAGTTGCCATTTTTGATAGCAGACATCAAAATTACACCATATGCACTAGGAAGAAAAATTTTAAAAATAAAATTGACATGATATTAGCAAGAAAAGAGGTAATGTTAGTTTCCCAAGCCATCAGACAAATATTAAACAGAGAGAAAAATTTGAAAATTTAGAAAATAAATATAAGATTTCTGGAAAACATAACTCAGACATGTGAAAAATTACTAAGGCAAAAAATTGAGAAATAGAATCTCTGAGTGTACAAAGAGCAGATATAATAATGAGGGGAAATTAAGTCAATAAATTAATGAAGCAAATGATTCAACCTACAAAGTCAATATTAAAATTAACAGAAACATCAAAACCTTCATAGCTAGCAAAGCAAATTATCATTGTCATCAAAAGGAACAGGACAGTACACTTACTGTTGTGATTAATGCATTAAATATCCATTTTTTTCAAGGGATTCTGAAAATATCAAGATAATCTTCCCATTACTCCCCAAATCTGTTTCTCTGCAAAGAATGATACATTACAAAGGTAACTTCAAATTCTACTCAGAAGTTGAATTAACCTCCTATCAATAAGTGTAACAAATTTCTAAAGGTCACCAAAATATGACTGTATACACCACTTCTGAAACAATGCTTGAAAGGAAGAGAAAATGGGAACTACAGCATTTTTAAATCCCTCACTGCTGAAGTAAAATTCTTGTCAGACTGAAGCTGCTGTCACAGTAGATCTTTGCTGACAGATCATTGTTTGCAGTGGAAGAATCCACGGATAAGAAATAAAAATTAAAAGTATGAAGTTTCAAAATGGGAAGATGATGTATTTTGAATCATATAGAAAGTTTGGGAGTAAATTGCTAGTGGTCATTAACTGTACTTCGATGCTTCAATGCTTCTCACCAGATCATTTTATGGCAGGTTAGTAGGCAACTAGAGAAAGAAGTACAGATCTCTCTTTTTTAAATATAAACAACGGCAGAATGTACACATGTTGTATGTGTTATTCCATGAATGGCACACAACGATTTTCCACATAAATTGTATCCTGGCTTGAAACAGCAACAGAAGACAACTAGCAATGACAAGTGCACCCTTGCTGCTGAGACCAGTGTTAGACTGACTCACAGAAGCAGAGAATCTATGGGATTTGGGGTGACAACAAAAGCCAAAGATTTGTGGACAGTGTATCTCTTCCCTCAGTTGCTATATGCAGTATATACACAAAATCCTAAAAAGAAAGAAGACTGGCTATCTCCAATGGCCAAGCATGAAAGGTTTCAAATTAAAAACAAAACAAAACAAAACAAACAAAAAAAAACCCAAAAAAACCAAACCAAAACAAACAAACAAAAAAAAAAAAAAAACAAAAACAAAAAAACACCCAACAAAACAAAACAAAAAAAAACAAAAAAAACCCAAAAACAAACAAACAAAAAAAACCCCAACAAAACAAACAAACAAAAAAACCCCAAAAAAATACAAAACAAAAAAAAAAAAAAAACAAACAAAAAAAAAAAACCAAAAAAAGAAACCCACTTCAAGTATTCCTGTTTGAGAAGCTAAACCACAACAGGTGCTGAAGAAAAGTTCACAGGAAGAAGAATTAGATGGTATGGATGACAATTTCTGATAAACCTCAAATAAAGTTAACAAGCTATTAGCAAATAATTATTCAAATAATCTCTACCATTGTGTCATGATGGAACTACTGAAATGGAATAGTGTCCTGAATGGGAGAAAAAATGTAAGTCTGAAGTTTTTAAAATATGGCAATGAGGACTGAAGTGCAAATACATAACTTCATCAAACACTGAGAATGGCACAAAAGAATAGCAAAATTGCTTTTTTTTGCCTAGTGCTGGTGATAAATTTGGAGCAATGACATTCACTGGTGAGAAAGCAGAATGTTGAAGAGAGAATTGATTCCATTTCTCCACTCACAAATAAGCCTCCGAGGATAACAGAGAAAAGCATAAACCAATGATGGGAAAGACCAACTAAATTATGACTGTATGTCTTTAGCAAAATTTCACCTGTATTAATGATTATTTCAAAACACAGAAGAATGTTGGATGGGATGATTTTTTTGGGGGTTATCATCCTAGACCTCAGGATTCAGGAAAAAAAAAAATGAAAAAGAAAATCATGAGGCCCACTTCAGTACAGACAACCCACACAGTATCACAGAATTGCTCAAGCTCTCATCTCCTAAGATGAGGCCATGTCCCCCTCAAGGCTGAGTTTCCTTGAGAAACAGGTGCAGTTTTGGCAACCATACTATAAAAAAGATATGAAGCCATTACAGAATGTCCAAATGAGGTTCACAGGGAGGGTGAAGGGCCTTGAGGGGAAGCTGTACGAGGAGCAGCTGAGGGCACTTGGTCTGCTCAGCCTGCAGGAGACTGAGGAGTGACCTCAGCTTCAACATCCTCACAAGCAGAAGGGAAGGGCAGACATAGATCTCTTCACTCTCCTGACCAGGGACAGGACTCAAGAAAATGGCAGGAAGCTGAGCCAGGGGAGGTTTAGGCTGGATATTAAACAATGTTTTTCCCCCAGAGGGTAGTAGGGCACAGGCTCCCAAGGGAAGTGGTTACAGCACCAAACCTGACAGAGTTCAAGGAGCATTTGGACAAGGCTCTCAGTCTCATGGTGTGACTCTTGGGATGTCCTGCACAGGGCCAGGAGTTGGACTTGATGATCCTGATGGCTCCCTTCTAGCTCAGCATATTCTGGGATTTTATAATTTTGTGATTCATCTTAACATAGTTTGCTTTTTAATGTGGAATAGAAACTGCTGAAGCATGAAAACTGATATTTAATTCCTTTAATGTAAATTGCTCTTGCCTACAAGTCGTCTACAAAGGAGTCACGAAGCACAAACATGAAAAGAGGGTAAGATCAGGTTTTTTTTTCCAAATGGTAATTTTACAAGCCAAATAAACAGACAAATTAAAATAGGAAGATAGGAAAAAATAGCAGTACACCTAGCTGTTCATTAAATACTGGTTTATCATTAGACACTGTGTCTTTTCCCAGGGACCCATGTGTACTTGGTGACTGAAGCAGAAAGACTGGGAGGTCCAGTTTGTGCATCTAAGAAATTTAAGCTTGAGGGGGAAATAGTTTGTGATGTGGGAGCCATGCTGTAGAAAGTAATGTAGCAGGAACAACTCAAATAGATGCAGAGTGAGCTTTCAAGGAACTGGGCAAGTGAATTCAAGCCAAGCTGGGGTTTGCACCCAACACCTGAACATGCTGCTGCTTCTGTGCTGATCACCTGCCTTGACAGATGAGTCCAAGCCTTATAAACATCTAGGGGAGTGGTGGAAACTCATGGAATGGGAGAACAGTATCTATCTGTTAAGGGACAGAGGATAGTACTTTATGAGAATTTATTCATCTGTACATATACAGAGTAGTGTAAATGTTGGTAAGGAGGGACTATATTTCTGAGACAGATGTAAAATATGAAGTGTCCCATTGCATGTTCCTCATGCCCTACACATACTGGTCTCCAGAAAGGGCTGCTTCCCTGACCAGGAACTAAACCAAGCCACACCAGTAGCAAATCCTAACAACTAGACCACTGGAGAATAGAGAGATTTAACTAAAAAACAAAATTACATTCAAATATTTTAGATTAGGTTAGAATGGACTACTCATTTATCAGTCTCTCAGGGACTGATTGATCTCACCTAAAATTTATTGTCTAAATTTTGTCTAATTTAAGGATTTTAGTTCCCTTAATAGTCCTTGGACAAAGGGAATTGTTTTCACACTTCTAAAATTCGTATCTTCATATGATATGAGTTGCTCACCTGATTTACCTGCTTCTTTGCCAATAACTGTCTAGGTGACCAGGTTAAACCAGTTGTCTTATATTTAAATATCCAGAGGTATATTAAATTATTCTTACTCTTGGGGTTGATTTAATTAATTTTAAGATAGGTATTTAATGGGTGAATGCATCACTCCTGTCAGACAAAGGTATGCTGGAGGTGCTTCAGAATTCTAGGAGGCTAAATCCTACTAAATACCTATCTTTAGGCAACTAAATTCCATAATAATGCAAAAATAGTTCACACAACTGGAGTGCTGCTATGAATGGCTATAAATTCTCCAAAAGAGGTAGCAAGGTGAGAGGTATTGTGGGAGAGAATTATGGATTGTTTTGATCATCTAGAGCTTAATCATGTTGAAGAATAGAGTTGAGTGTTTATGGATAAGAATCAAGGCCAACAAAGCAGGTCCTGCTTGAGTGGAAGGTGAAGGAGGTTGGAGTGAGATAGGGGTCAGTCTCTTTTCCCATGAAACCAGTGACAGCATGAGAGGAAATGGCCTCAAATTGCACCAGTGGGGTTTCAATTAGATATTAGGAAATATTTCTTCATTCCAAGGGTGGCCAAGCATTGGAACAACCTCTCTGGAGAAATGGTTCAGTCTTGGTCCCTGGAAGTGTTCAAAAAATGTATTGATTTGGTATTAGGGACATGGTTAAATGGTGAACATGGTGGTAACATTGGATTGACAGTTGGACTGAATGCCCTTAAAGAGGTTTTCCAAATTTAACAGTTCTATGGTTCTATGTGGCACTTGGGGACATGGTTTAGTGGTAGATGTGGCAGTGAAAGATAAACTATTGTACTCACTGGTCTTATAGGCTTTTTTCCAATCAAAATTGTTCTAGGATATCTTTAATTCATAAAGTTAACAGGTTTTGTTTTAATTTCATCTATAGCTTTTCTACATTTATTTTTCATTAGCAAAGCCAAACCCAGTAATCAAGATCCAGTATATCTGAGGCATTCAGACATTTTTCAGTGGAAGCTGATCGAGCTCTCTATTGAGATTTTCTGTGATATCAGTCCAGCCCTTCAGACTGAATTTGTATAGATCTACAGGAGCTGTCTTTTCTGGAATGTTTCAACTCTCATAACTGAAGGGCTAAGCTTATAAGAGGAATCTTTTCAATCTCCATGTGCCTTTACAAATACACCTGTATTTGCAATATATATTCAAGACAAATTGGAAGCCATGTGGAACCCTTGATTCTCTTTCTAAGCATATTTGTGACACGGAATGGTTAAAAACATTATTCAGTTCCCTTCTGAATTTTAAGAACTGTTATGGGAGTGATGACTGTAAAAAATAGATAACCAATATTTTCCCTCACTCTCATCAGTCAACATGCTCTTTTCCAGAATAAATTTTACCAGTCATTGAATATATTTTCTAAAATGGAGCAATTTGTCTATTTCTCACATGCTGATTAAAGAAAATTATAAACATTTTACAAGTAACACTCCCCTTCAGATTTGTTTGAGTAATTTAGTCTTAGTTTAATAAATGTGCAACCATTAGTATATTGCAAAGGTCACCAATCTGTCATTCATGCACTGAGCGATTTAAACAATTTATCTCTCTTTTACATTATGACATAGATGAAAACTTCTTTTTGACTTGAGAAACTGCTTCTGAATACATCAGTTGCTCATTCTTTTTTTTTTTTTCATTTTAATTATACCATACTTTGTCTTGCAAGAGAGAAAAAAAAAAGCTGAAAAGGATTACAGGCCAAACTCAAGCTATAAAAATAATTGATCTAAAAAGAATTTAAACGAGTTTCATTGGGAAAAATGCTCCTTTGCATTTTTTGTGTAAAACCACAGGCGTACTTCCAAGATATGCACAGAAATACATGCAGTTCATTAGAAGTATTTTTTTCTTAACTAGCATGAGAATTTAAATTAGTAAGGTTATTTGGTTTTAATCCTTTAATTCTAGATATGTAAATACTATTCAGAATATTTTTCATGAAAGGGTAGTTATGCATATTGGAATGAATCAATTTTACAAGTATAACAAAAGAAAAAAGTTTATAGCTGGAAATATACTGTGAGGAGCTCAATAGGGAATAATGTTGCACTGCTCTGGGGAGGCAACAGGGTGCTAAGTGGCTTTTTCAGTGTTTTTCTTCTTGGACATAAGAATGCTGAAACATACTGAGCTATTTAATTCATCTATCTACATAAAAAAACTGCAGGCAGATACAAGAAGATATATTTATGCTGTGCAGTAGACTCCTGCAAAACTTCATTAATTCACAGAAAATATAAGGGGAGAGTAATCTAAGAACAGAGACACTTTCCAGCACTGAAAATAGGGAATGGTATCAATGGGATTCAAAAGAGATTTAGCCACTAGGATTTAAGCACCTTCTCTAATGTTGCAAGAGGGAACAGGGAAGAGAGATTCATCTTCTTTCAGAAATGTGAGAGGGGGGTTTGAGTCCCAGTAGGCTCAAGACATGAATGAAGCAGCACCTCTGACATTCTCTTAATCACTGAGTATATTAGACAAAATATATCACCTTCATTCCAGTCATGTCTGTAGAGACTGTTAGGTATGGAGGCTCTAAGAACATTTCTTCACTGAGTCTGTCAGCAGATTTGGGCCAAAAATATACTGATGTTTGTACCTTTGAAGAGGTGGGCATGAAGATGATGTACACCATCAAGAGAAAACAGCTTATATGATTTCTATGGAATATTCTGGAAACTGGAGACCTTCTGCTGCTGCTAGAATTGAATGGTAGCTGAAAATGAATTTTTGAATCTAATTTATGGCTATGGGGGTGTAAAATGACAGCTGAAAAATTCAAGATAATGTTTTGAATCTAGTTTCCCAAACACTAATTTGATGGTGAGCCCCAAATATTTTGAATTCCATTATTTTTATACGGTTCAAGATACCAAGAACAAATGAATGCAGTCTGACCACAAAACTTTCTATAATGTCTTCTCAGAAGAGCTAACTGCATTGAGCTAAATTTAGACATTTTAATTTTGACCTGAATTCTGCCAATGAAGTCTGACACTGAACATAAGTGTAAAGGACAGTATTCATACATCACCTTGCAGATGATATATTTTCTTTTTGAGAACAATGTTAACCTTTTGCTTTCCCCCCTAGGACTCTGAAGACTGTACTTATCCAGTGGAAGTTACAACAGATGCATCAGACAAAAATATTAAGTATAAAATTCAAAAGATATGTCTACGAAGAGAAGAAAACCACATTTAAAATTCCTGTGTTCATTTATGTCTGGTGTAAGAAAAAAAAGTAATGAAGTGATGATTCAGCTAAATTTAGTCAATTTTTTACACTGGCATAAATTCTAAAAAACATTCATTGACCTTAATGCATGTGAGCATATCAGTTATTCACTGGAGATTACACTGCAGTGTTTTTTCCTCTCTGAATCCCGAAGCACTGCATAAATTTAAAAAAAAGAAGTGCTGAAGGATTTTTGAATTGACTCTTAAAAACAAGTTGATTGATTTGTCAGGCTTGCAAGATAAAATAAGACTGCCTTTCCATTGTAACCAAGTTTGCTGTTATTGCCTAATTAGTATGTAAGGAAAAGAGAGTTTCATGAGGATGTACAGCAGTCATGAGAAGACTGTTTTGATATATGGCAGTCATTTGTGCTGCTATCTTCTGCTTGACTGTCTAAATTCATACATTATTCCAACCTTTCATGTTGAAATTATGCAGTCTTGCATTTGTATTGTATTTCATCAAACTTATGAAAATTTTTAGAAGGGGCATGAACAATTTCATTTTTTTAACATTTTGAGGCAATTAATTTTTATTCTATCATTGTATCTTCCTTGATATAAAGAAGATATAAGTATTTTACAGACATAGATGTATTTAATGTTCATTTTAATTATAGAAGAAATTATTCGTATATGAGATTGCATTGATAAATAAAAGTAACATGAATTAAACTCAAAATTGAAAATGCATGAGTTTTACAATTCCTGAAGATTTTGAAGAGGCCGTGAATGAAAATCATGATTATGAGAATACCTTTCTACACTGACTTACACTTTCATATAGACAAGATTTTCAAAATGTTTTCAACATTTTAAGACATAGAGTTCTTGGAAAATTGTGCATAAAAAGTGCTAAAAAGAATGTTCCTCATGTGCATAACATCTTGTTTATATTCCTTCTAATGAAACAAATATATTTTGTATTTAAATGTATTTGTGTGATGACAGATGAGACCACCTGCTCTCATTAAGTTATGTTTAAAAAGCTAAACACAATGGAAACAAGGACTCAGCAAGCATTCAAGGAATAATAGAAAGCCAAGGTACCCAGCAAGTAACCTGGTAAGTGAATATGGAGCACACCAAATCAGATATCTTAAGATTGTCAAAGAAGAACAATTAGACCATTATCCCTTGTCCACCTGCCAAGACAATCCACGCAAAGATTGAAGTTGTCTTCCTGGCATACCTTACAAACCAAGGGGAATTATCTTCCAAAGGAGTATGGTATTTTGAGATACAGGGTGAAGGGGGTTTTGAGGGAGAGCAGGGAGAATTTGAAAATGGTATAAAACTATGGGTTGTCTACAAGGGGACTGTAAGAACATGTGAAACATTTACAGGAAGGAACAAAAGTAGGTGAAGTGAGGGATCAAGCTCCGTCAGCAAGAAAAAAAGTGGAATAAAAAGGAAAAATAGGCATAAGCCTGGTAAATCAGATGATTGATTATGACAGCCTGTCATAACTCCAAATTGAACAAATCCTAATCATTTTCTGTTCGGGTAACTCCCTGAGCCTCTACGTGAAAATTGCTCCTGAACTTCAGATCAGAGTAGTTAGATAAGAGAAGATCCATATAGGGAAATACTTAAGGCTGCAATCTGTGTGTGGGAATGGGCCAGGGATATTGGATGGATTTAAAATGTATGTTAGGATGAAAGAAACTCACTGTGTGTTAGGATTCAAGATGCATGTTTGTGAATCCAGACTGAGGGTGTGTGTATCCCCTGATTCCAATCCCAGCTGTCCTGAAAGAAGGAACAGGCAAAGCCATCTCTGATCTTCATGTCAGTGTGAGTGCTGTGGGTGTTTGTGTGGGTGCTGAAATCTCTCTCTGTGCTGCTCTGTGCCTGGCCATGCATTCATGTGTGAGTGTGTGCAAATGCACCAGCTGGGAACACGTGCTCAGCCCCACTGTGGCAGGGAGAACATGGACCTACAGCAGCTTCCTTTCTCTCTCACTGGAATGAGAGAGACTGGAATAATTCATATAACCCTATAATTACAAAGCATGACTAAATACCATATATTGCTAGTCTGCTTCCACAAGGTGCTGTGTAGATGCAGCTCCACAAGCTCATTGTTAGGTACAACATTTAAATCCTCCTAGTAAGGAAATGAAAGCATTAACTGAAAGCCAGTTTGCCTCAAACTGAAGGTATTATTCCTTTCCATTTCTGAGAGGAGTATGATAAGAAACTTGGTGAATCAGTACATTTCATTGTCAAAAGTGTTGGCAGCAAACAGGCATTGAAGCAATGAGAAGTTGCTCACGTGGGTCTCATAATAACCCCATTGTGTGTTGGTTACTCAGATGAGTAGCACAATCTGTCGCACAGAAAAGGACCTGAGAGGCAGCTTGAGCAAGACAATGTGCTCCCCTGCAGATATTTCTTGTGTTGCTCTCCATTTTATTTTTTGAATCATGGGCCTTTTTCATGCTGCAAAGAGTTTGGGGATTAAAGTGATGAGAGTGTTTCCATCATTGCATCTCTGAAATGAGATTGCAGAGGGATATTTTGTGCACAGAATGACCAGACAGAATGAACAAAGAACCCTGCTATTTCATTGCACATCTGTTACTGCCTCCAAAAAAAGAATATCTAAGCAGCTCACACCACTGAGTTGAAGGCTCTAAATTCTTCATTAAAAGTCTGTTATTAAAGCACTTTCTTATACCATCCCTGCTTAACCGGGGGGACCAGATGGGATGATAAATGTTTCAGATCACAGAATCATAGAATCACTAGGTTGGAAGAAAGTTTCAAGTTCATCAAGTCCAACCCATGCCCTAAGACCTCAATGAGTCCATGGCACCAAGTGCCACATCCAGTCTGTTTTTAGACACATCCAGGGATGGTGACTCCATCACTCCCTGGGCAGACAAACAAGATATTTCCAGCATGTACAGTGCTGCCAGAATTAACAAGCGTCTGTCATTCCTGCAGTTACACTGTTGACAGAACACTGACGCTCTTGCTAGTGACATAGCAGAAAATGCTCTTGGAATTAACTTATTGACAGAAATCTATCTATTAAAAACAGTAACAGCAATGTGTCATAAAATGATGTGGTGCTGACAGTCTACTATTTGAGCTTTAATTGAGAGAAGAACTCCATGAAGCTCTGCAGTGTACATCCTTGGCGTTTCAGAAGGAGCCATGGAAAGCAGTCCTATTGCTTTGATCTATTTATCTACTCATACACTTTCTTTTGTCTGGGAGGAGTTGCTGAGTTTTGTGTGAATTTATTCTACTTCATCCCTCAAGAGTAAAGGCCACATGTTATTTATTTTCTCTCCTCAGAATTCATATTTTCTACCTGGCTTTTAACATAACTCCTGCAAATCTGGAAATAAACTGTTGATCATTCTGAGTTAGTAGATTTTAGGGTGGGTTATTAAACATCTACCATTTGGGAGTTTTTTCCCTTAGACTTCAACACTCCATCAGATTCTTCCACCTCTATTTCCCACTTCATGAAGTTATGATTTTGAGACTCTTAAAAATTATCAGGCTTCTAATAGCTCACCCCGATTTGTCCTTTTATCTGTTTTCTTTCCTAATTTTTCTTGATTTGCAGGTTTCTTCTCTGGTTTCAATACTAGTGCTGCTCTTGCTGTAGCAAAATTGTGGAGGCTAATTAAAAAGACACAATTATATATTCTCCAGGATCACATGAAAACTTCAGTAGTTCCTGTGGTCCTTAGGATGATACTTTAGGACAGAACTGAGCAAGGCAGGAGGAAAATCATATGCTATAGATAATCAGGCATTTTGTTCATGTGCAGGAAATACCAGTGTAAGTTTGTTCTCTGAATGCAGTCACAGAATAGAGAGGCCATAAAAGCTGAAGGGGTAAGCACAGGTCCTTCAGCATCCTAAGCTGGAGCACAAAGCAGCTGCAAGGCTGTGCTGGAAGTACAAAGCAGGTCCATCCCTACACTACAAAGCAAGACAGGATTTCTTTTTCTTTCATTCCCATACATCCTTGGCTATTTGAGCCACCAAGATAAACCTCTGGGAGCCCATTTGCAGATACCCATGAAGTCCTATGAAATGCAGTTGCTGAACAAAATCTTCTGTAAGCAAGACAGAAGTCAGTATTGAGAATACAGCACAGCACCAGAACAGAAGAATGAGGAATAGAAAGGAAAATTACCAAACAATGCTCCCTTACATTCAAGACGCCTTGAAATAAATTAAGATTAAAAGCTGCACAGTAATTCAACACACACAGAATGAAAGATTTGCATTTAAAACTGAAGTCGGTATTGCTCTCTGCAATAACTCCATGTCCCAGCATTTAATATTAGAGATGTGTTCATTCTCCCAGATTACAGCAGTGTAAATAATATCCTACAGCTGGTAGCAGCAAAGTGACTTTATTCTCTCAGGTCAGTGGGAGTCTCAGTACTTTTGTATAAACCTAAATCTGAATTTTGAGTGTTCTGGGACAAATTTGGTGCATCAGTGGGACTATTTCTTAGTTCTTATAAAGAAAAACTTTGAACAAAAAAAAAAAAAATCAAATTAAAATTAACCAAAAACTACTTTCTGTTGTTAAAACAAAAATCCTGGTAAATTTTACATTATGATGAATTGTAAATTGCCAGGTTTAGGTGAAAAGGACTATCCACCCGGAGTTTAAAAGGTAAAATATTAGATTTAATGTAATTGAGAAACATATACTCTTAATTCTTTACTCTTAGAAAAGTCTTTCAAGTGTCTGACTTTGAAGGCAGACAAAGAATATCACTCCATCAAACATCCTTTGCCTTCCTAATGCCTCCCATATGCAAATGAGTGATACCAGGGTAATATTTATCTGCTAATCTATTTATCTATTAATACATGCAGGAAAAAAATTAAATTCAGAATCTGAGATACATTGTGGATACACTGGTTGTTGAAAAACAGCACTTCATTCTGCAAAAATATACTTTGTACTTCACTACCCAAGTTCTATCAACATGATAGTGAACTTGACAAAACCTAGATGGGATTGAACTCATCAGGATACTTAGGTGTGTGCATATACATCTCAAATTAGGTTTTGATCAAAAAGGTGGAGTAGGGAACAATCAAGTATCAATAGCTGGTAAAAGACACCACCCACAGAAGAAGAAGTCAAGGATTTTGGTGAATCATTGTGTTGATATGCAAGAGTCTTGGTAATCAAATAATGACTCACACAGTTCTCATCTCCTACACAGATTTGGGTTTTCAAGCAATTTTCACTACAATAAGAGACAGTCAGAGAAAAAGTAAAAGAAGTCAGGGAAAAGTAACTCAGATCTCTCTAGAGGGAAGAAAACACTGAAACAGATCAAGAAAAATGTAACATTTTTTCCCCCAAGCTTACTCTGAGGATAGGGAAGACAGCTAAAACCTTTATCAACCTGCATTGACATTGCCAGCTTCACAGTAGGATTTATAGCAGATAATAATTCTGAAAGCCACAATGTGCATCCAAATTAAGTACCCAGCAGAGGGAAAAATGGCATCCTCGTCTGATGAAAAGTTCCATTTTCTAGAATAAAGCACACTTTCATCCACATTTCCTCGGCCTAGTGAGAGTAAGAGAGAAAAATAGATGGCAAACAGTAGTTAGGCTTCTTAAAGAATGACTGGCAGGAACTTAGATGTGGTAGTGAGAGCAGAACTAGAGGCAATGCAGAGGTGGCAACAAAACTAATCCTCATTACATGGACAGGGAAGGGGGAAAAGGGCACTGTGAAAATTAATTCCATGATTAATGGGATTCTGTACCCTTTCTGCTTTTGTTCCATTTGCATTGATTAATGCTATCAAATCTTTCTCTTCAAACACTGTGGCTGGATTCTCCCTGTGCACAGTTAAATCACAGAAGAGCCCATGCTCAGTTCAGTGCTGTGTCTTGCAGTGTGGTACAAACAATAGTGAAAATGGTGCTATAGGTTACTTCATTGGTATTTTAATTGCAGTAATATACTTCTGCTGTCATAAAGTTTTAGATACAATTTAAACTCAGTGGAGCTGTAAGACATAAACTAGATAAAGGGGGAGATTTATATGTAAATTCAGCACTGAACTGGAGGATTAATGAAAAATGAAGCATTCTGGTTGCAACATTAGTCTCTGGAATGGCATTAATAATGTTATAGAGGAAAAAATTATATTTTATATTATAAGCAAAATTTCATTAGCATTTCAATAAACTGAAAGTCAGTGCTTAGAACACCAGCAAAACTAATCATTTTTAAAGTCCACAGTAGGTCTGCAGGCGACTTGGTTCATTTATTCTAAATGTGCATTTTAATGGTCCATTCTGCCTTTGGAAAAACAAAAACTTTGACAATTTCAAGATTAATCTTTGCAATTGAGGGTGCTGTAAATATGCAAAAAATTAAACAGCATAAAATGTCCATTTACCTCTTCTTCTTCTCCCTCCCCAACCCCCCTGCCAGGAACTGCACATGAAAACAGGACCCTGTTTTATTTCTGAGGTAAAGTGCCTGTACATATTTGAGAACAAGGAGTAAAGGAGAGAATCCTGATTGATAAATCACTTGAATAAGAGGTCCAGCATTGCTGGGTTACTTTTTAGTGTGTTTGGACTGACCCTGGCTGGATGGCAGCTGCTCACCAAAGCTGCTCTGTCACTGCCCTCCTCAGCTGGGCAGGGGAGAGAAAATAAAACCAAAGGCTGGTGGATAGAGATCAGGGCAGGGAGAGATCAATTAGCAGTGACTGTCATGGGCAAAACAGACTTGAGTTTGCAATATTTAAAAACTGATTGCCATGTTTAACTCAGTTTAAGTTACACTTTTCACTCTTCATATCACCTGCTAACTCATAAATCAATCAAGGTCTTATAAAAAAAAATGCTATTGAATATTGAAGTCGAAACAGATTTACCTTTAAATTTAGTAGAGAGAAACAGGTATTTCTGTTGATGATTCATCTAGTCTAACAGATATCTCAAATGAGAAAAAACACAATACACATCCTGGAGTAATTCAGACATCACAGTAGGGATGACCACACGGAGAAAGTCATCTTTGAAAGGTGGTTCCTGACCCTGAGATAATCATCTTTCACCTGGCTGGAGATACCCACACTAGGAGCCTTCATTAGATATTTGCCCTCCTCTATGACTCCCTGGAAATCCTCTTGCAGAAATGTCCCTGTGAGCTCCTGTGTGCTTCCCTTCCATCCCTCATGGATGCAGAGGGACCTTAGGCAGACATGAGAGATTTCCAACAGCTGAACATGCAAAGGAACATATTGATGGAAAAGGGGGGAAATGGAGGAGGGGATGGAATTTGGGGAAAAAGGCTGCATACAACTGCCATGAATGCTTGACTGAGAAAGAAAAAGGCTCACCAGCACTCATTCAGGTAATGTCCCCAGCCAGGAAGCTGCTGGAGGATGTGATTTGAGTCAGAGGCCTGATTGAATACTGAAGTTCATCAAATTAAGGCCAGCATGTTTCAGACTGATGTTTTATCGTAGATTAAATGTTCTTTATGGAAAACATGAAAGTGGAATGGATCAGGAAATCATTAACAGAACAAAATGCATGTAGGGCACCTCTGGTCTCCAGCATGATCAGAGTGAGAGGATTATGCTGAAAGACACCTCCATCAATCAGCTGTGGAAGGAATCCTCTTCTCCCCACTGCTTTCTTCTGTATTTTTCTTGTCACTCTTATATCTCATAACACATATTGTTAAATTTAAAAGAAAATAAATAGCATTTATTTTATGTGGGGGTTTTTTATGCTTCTTCCTTTGCCTTCAGTACATAAAATCTGCTAATCTATGTTTCTACTATTTTTCTTATATTTTTATCATTTGTACTTTCCCCCAAGCCAGAGAAGTTATGAGGTGGTAGGGATTGAATCCTAGTTTATTTAAGTGGAAAAAATAAAAAATGCACTCCCATAACTGTAATTTTTCTCTTGCAGTTCTATGAACCCCTGAAGAGTCATATCATTCAAGTTACTAGTTTCCAGTAAACAAACAGCTGGATTTTGTTGTACTTATTCCTTCCTGATAATTCAGTCTCATCTACTATAATAATGTAGAAGAAAAATAAAATCTTGGGTAGCATATTTTTGACAGAAAATCTCATGGAAGAGACCTCTGAGACCATGTTTAGTGTCAACTTTATAACATTTTCCAGGATTTAGTTATGGAAACATCCATAGTATCTATAGAAAATGATCCTGATTTACAAGAGCAGAGCTGCTGGATGTTGAATGTTTTCACACAACTGATTTGCATGAACAAAATAATGAACTTTTTTTAAATGGAAATTACTAGGTGGGAAAAAGAAGCTGCTTTTTTTTTTTTTTTTTTTTTTTTTTTTTTTTTTTTTTTTTTTTATACCTATTTAGGAAAAAAAAAAAAAAAAAAAAAAAAAAAAAATAGAAAAAAAGAGGAAAGAGGGAAATAAAAGCTCTCTTGTGCTTGCATGTCTGAACCTTGTTTCAGACAAGAGCTTCAGCCTTTGAGGAGTGAGCTGAAGTGATTGACTGCCAGGGGAAGACTCCAATTAGTCCCAGTAGCTTGACAAGTCACTGCCTTCCACCAGACCCTGTGGAAATCACCTCCCTATCCTATGAATGGTTCCTCCACTGCTGCAGTCAAAACAAGCTGAGCTAGCTCGAGCTGTTTATTTTTGCAGCTCTTCAAATGGCAGCATTTGCTCAGGTCAGCAGAGGAGGAGCAGGGCACAGAGGAGGAGAGGGCAGCAGCAATTAGCAGGGGAGGGCTCCAGCCCCAGCCTCTGATGGGGACACATCTGCAACCCGAGGAGTTTTCTCTTTAGAGGAGTAGCCACCTCTAAACCCCTGCTCCCTGTGAGACTACAAGTACAATCAGCAGTCTTGCACTCTGCAGCTGCCTGCAGCTGACTAAAACTGTGTGAATTAATCAGTTACCCTCAATTTTGCACTCAAGAGATGTGTAAAGCTAGTTTCTCTTCTGATCAAATTAAAGCCCAAAACTATGTCCTCTGCTGCTAGATGTATAAAACCACTTTCTTCCCTCCAAACTAAATGTGGCAACTAAAAATACCTTTAATTATTTCACCTACTGACCTCTAATTGCTATCTCCATGAATTTATGATCAAGCAAGCATTTAATTTAATTTAATGGAGAGGTGCATGTTTACTTCAGAAATCTGAATATATTATAGGTTGCCAGATGATAAATTTGATAACACAGCTTCTTTGTTCTGCTCAAATGAGAGAGGAAAACTGCCATGAGGGTTCTCACTCACTGATTTCTCCTGGTATCAGATGGCTCTGTGAAAACAATTTTCTTTTCACAAATAAACATAAAGAGTTGATTTGATCTGGCTTATTAATAAAAATTGGAAATCTTACTTGTTATTTCTGGGTTTAGTCAGGCTTCATTTCACTCTATTGGTAGATTCAAATTTTCCCTAATACTTGTTTTCTAATGGTCCATGATATTCCTAAAACTTTTAATCTACTCTTTTTCTGTTTTACACTTGGAAAATACCTAAAGAGATCTATATTTTATCTTAAAACTGGGTATAGGTTCATGAAGAAGCAACACAGCTTGCAGGATGACACCTGAAGTTGTTTTTTCTAAAACTGTATGTTATGTTCAGAAGGAATTGGCTTTCAGCTACCTTCTCCACATTTTGCACCAGCCTCTGACTCTTTTAACCCAGGCCTATTCACAGCTCTGTGCAGGAGCTCACCCCTCCAGGTGCTGAGACACGGGATTTCAGCATTTGTCCCTCTTTGGAACAGGCTGTTCTGACTTCCACCACAGCTGGGGTGGTGTGATCACATCCAAGAGCTCAGCTGGTGCTAAAAAAGAGCAGCACACCAGGAGCAGATTGAACACATGTCAACAAGGCAGCACCAGTGCCACCCTTGGGAGGCTGATAGGCAGCAGGAGCAGAGGCAGGGATGGAGAGGTGTGGGAAGATGGGGTGTAAGGTTAGTGCAGAAGGCAATATGTCCCAATGAATTACAGCTGTATGATTAGCAAGGAGTGAAAACCTCTGTGCCTATCCAATGAGTTTGGGTATTATAAAAGAGTGGTGCAGCTGGCTAAAGTCACATTTGCTGCTGGAGCTTGAGACCCAGAGTCTGCTGGAGTTCAGGATGGAGTCTGCTGGCTGTGCTGTGAGGAGGAAGGGACACATGGTCATGGAAGAGACAGATAAGGAAGAAGATGTTGTGTGAGAGACAGACAGGGTTAGGTGGACGGGTAGGAGACAGGTTGGGCTTAGCCAGTCATGAAGATGGAAGAGAATTCTCAGAGAGGAAAGAGTCAGTGCTGTGTGGAGCTGCCTCTAAGAAAAGGAGTCAGAGTTGCCTGAAAGAAGGCATGAAAAGTTTAAATAAAAGGCTGATGTTGGTGTCAGTTGTGTCTATCTCGACATAATTACTACAGTGAAGTTTGTTTGCTACTGCAATGCTTCAGTAAAGCCACCACATCTCTGTGGCTATGCTGTGATGGCAGGGCTCATACAAAGTCAGAGCCACCAGTCTGAGCCAGGGCCCAGCCCAGCAGCAGAGGAAAGCTGCTGGCAGCCCCAGACCTGGGCCCAGGAACCCACCCTGAGCAGGGACCCATGGCAGGGCTGGGCTGCAGGCATCTGGGACCTGCAGCATCCCTGGGATAGGGGCTGCAGGCACCTGAGGACCTGCAGCATCCCTGGGATAGGGGCTGCAGGCACCTGGGACCTGCAGCATCACTGGGGCAGGGGCTGCAGGCACCTGGGACCTGCAGCATCCCTGGGATAGGGGCTGCAGGCACCTGGGACCTGCAGCATCCCTGGGATAGGGGCTGCAGGCACCTGGGACCTGCAGCATCCCTGGGATAGGGGCTGCAGGCACCTGGGACCTGCAGCATCACTGGGATAAGGGCTGCAGGCACCTGGGACCTGCAGCATCCCTGGGATAGGGGCTGCAGGCACCTGGGACCTGCAGCATCACTGGGATAGGGGCTGCAGGCTCCTGGGACCTGCAGCATCCCTGGGATAGGGGCTGCAGGCACCTGGGACCTGCAGCATCACTGGGATAGGGGCTGCAGGCTCCTGGGACCTGCAGCATCACTGGGATAGGGGCTGCAGCCACCTGGGACCTGCAGCATCCCTGGGATAGGGGCTGCAGGCACCTGGGACCTGCAGCATCACTGGGATAAGGGCTGCAGGCTCTTGGGACCTGCAGCATCCCTGGGATAGGGGCTGCAGCCACCTGGGACCTGCAGCATCCCTGGGATAGGGGCTGCAGGCACCTGGGACCTGCAGCATCACTGGGATAGGGGCTGCAGGCACCTGGGACCTGCAGCATCACTGGGATAGGGGCTGCAGGCACCTGGGACCTGCAGCATCACTGGGATAGGGGCTGCAGGCATCTGGGACCTGCAGCATCACTGGGATAGGGCTGCAGGCACCTGGGACCTGCAGCATCCCTGGGATAGGGCTGCAGGCTCCTGGGACCTGCAGCATCCCTGGGATAGGGGCTGACATGGGGTACAGGGAGTCCAGGAGTACAGCTGATTCAAGAAATTGCTGTTTTCATTGAAAATTCCTTTATGACCTGATATTTTTCCAGTTTTGAGTTTAAACTCCTGACCATTCTTTAGTTTGGGGTAGGTTTTCCCATCATGTGGACCCTGAACAGCCTGTAAATGCAGGCAATGACTATCTGGGTTGTTGGTCTGTTGCTTTAGCTTCACTGCTTGATATATTGTTTTAAAAATACTCCCCTTGCATATAAAATACATGCAACTGTAACATAGCTGTGCATCTGCTGAATTATGTTTTTGGAAGTAAATTATAATATTGAATGTATATTATTAGTGTTTTCAGTAATGAGGCAATTTTTTTTTCACTTGCTTTAGATTTTACTAATTAAATCCGGGGGTTTTTAACACTTGAACTTTGTTACCACAGGTTATGTACATTTGCACCAAATACTTAGTCTGAATCACCATGCAAGCATTACACTTCTAAGAGTAGCTATCTGAAATGTAGGTAAGCAATTGCCTAGCTTTAATTAGAGAAAAACAGAACTTAATGCTCAGGGAGTGCAGATTATATTAAGTCACAACAGAATTGCTTCTCACCATTATGAAATTCTTTTGGGGTAATTTAGGGTAAATTGTACTTTGTTCAGTGACTGTAGAACTACTTCTGATCAATTTTCTTTCCCCATTTATTTTTGACTGGAGCTATAACTTTCTCTGGTGTTTAAAACACATTTCTCTCTTTAGCAACAGTTTCTGCATGTGCTACTTCTTGAAGACAATTGCTCATATCCTAATTGCTCATATCCTAGACTGTGACACTAAATTTGTAACTTCTAAACTAAATATACAGACTGTAATTTTCCTGAGTTTTGTGTAAACATCCCAGGCTTTGAGAACTTGGCCTAAACACTCTGTGAACCTTTTGACATGAGCTGACCTTCTGACTGTGCACTTGTATAAAATCTGTTGAATAGTTCACTGTAAGTAGTACCAATGTGAGTTTTGACATTTAATTGCAATAGACATACCTCAAATATTCAACTTCTGGATATTTTAATAATTAGTCTAGAGCTTTGACTTAATTTCCATTCAATTCCTTGGCCAGAGTAGGGGCAGGGATGTTTCTTCCATGACAAGAGATTGTCTCAAGTTCTAATATGTGCCATGACAAGGATAAGCTGCAACTGCATCTTTTTTTGGATAATTTGATTACACTCACTGAGGGCTTTATCTTTGTACATTTATTCTATATCAAAATAAGACATGGGGCAGAAAGACTTCCTTAGAAACTCTGAATATAGAAAAAGCTGGTGATAATGTGTTGTCTTTTATTGAACCTTAAGCTTAAAATGTCTCCTCCAGGAATCAGGGCTAACTGTTCTCAGTCCCTCAACTCTTAATTTGGTATTAAACTGAGTTTTTCCTACTCCAGAATTGTTTAGGTATTTGTAAAGAAACTCCATTTCAACAGGAAACAATTGAGGCATTTTTCCCCTGAAAGGCTTCAGATGTAATATAGTTTAGTCATATTGTGTAAAATGTTACTAATACCTGTTAGATGGGGACTCTGATATCAAATATTTTTTGAAAAGAAATGTTTTAGTATAAATCAAAGAACTGAAAGAACCCCATAACCTTTATTCTGAACCCCTAGGTTTTGGTATGACAACAGTTTTTTAGCACCTCCTCCTAACATCAATACGTGTTTCTGGAGTTTCTTCCTAATAATAAACTGAGACAATGCTAGTTCTGGCCAAACATATTCAGAACATAGAAAATTAATATTTTGACAAGTTTTTAGACTTTCTTCTTTAATCTTTCTTCTTTCGACATTTCTTTCTCATCTACAGAAAATTAAAGCACATGTTTAATTATTATTACTGTTACTGTTCTAGTCAGCACAACAGTCCCCAAAATGAGGACAGAAAAATCACTGGTGTCCTGAGGAAAGTTACTGGATTGCATAACTCTGACAGTGCTGTTCCTCTGAACAATTTCTCTGCCTGGTCCAGGTGTTCTCACATCACAGGTGGGAAGGGGATTACTGGAGAGCTGGCACACACTGAAGCTGTTACAGAATCACAGGGTTCCAGACTTGTAGTGCTAGTTATGTCCTGAAGTACAGTTATGTAACTCTATAAAAAGAATCAGCAATCATGAAAAAATTTGAAAGAATATGTAACAACACTGTGTGCAGTATCATGTTCTGTTTATTTGCTGTGTAGCAGCATTAAAGTTGAAATTACTAAATGTGAAAACTGTTCACATCTAAGCAGCATTAAAATATTGTTGTTTGCACTTATGAGAAAATCTCAGGGGTTCAAAAATTGGCCCTGGTTTCTTCTGAGCTACAGAACTTGTCCAAATGTTCATCTGGAGACACCTCTGGGGAACTGGCTGAACAGTATGACTCTGCAAGGGCTTTGACCTTGATGAGACAGACCTCTAGATTAAAAAAAATAATAAAAGTTGTAAATTGCTTAGTAATTGGAGAAGAGCTAGCTGTGTGGAACTCTAATGAATGTAAGCATAATTAAACTGCTTAAGATAACATCACTGGCTGCAAATTTCTAATAAGTAATAAACACAATAACATTTCTTTAGGTAGTGTCATTTCTAACAGTGTTAGCCACTGTCTCATGTGAATAGCATGGGTATAAGGAACATTTGTGCAGACAAGGTTGTTTACATAGCCTGTTACAAAGTCTGTTAGGATCCCAAACTGTAATTAGGGTAGGTAATGTTAGATTATTTTTTTTAACAAAACTGAACAGGAACTTGAAGCTTACTAAGTGAGAATGCATATGTGATTTAAACCTGGAAATCACAAACTCTGAATTGTGTTAACCAGTCTGATGATAAGTCCTCCATATATTTTTATCCTATGCATTCTATAGCACTAGAAAATTAGAATATGTGGATTACTGCGAATTGAATTTCTTAACCTTAATTGAAGAAACTGAGGTCACTAAAGGGCCAGTGGTCAAGATTATTTTTGTTTTATGAGTAGGAACATACATACATTCGTAGAGGAGAACAGCAAATTAGGACCCAGGTTCCCAAAAATATTTTATTTTTGTTTTATATTCTCAAATGAGAGGTTAGAATGAAGACAAGCTCTGCTTACTAGTGTTTTGAAACATAATTCAATAAAGTTCAGAGAGAGGAGAATGTTGTCCCTGTATTTGCTGCTGTGCATCTGAGCTGTGTAAGAAGTGTTCCAGATAAACAGCTTTGAGCTGGCATCTCTCCTGTTATTTTATTTTTCCAAAATGAAGCAATACATTCTTCTTGATCTCTAAGAGGTATAAAAAAGAAAATATTAAGAAAAATCCTCTTTCTATGAATTTTCAATCCTTAATGAGATATAGTGAATTATTTGTATTTTGTGATAGAAGGAATATGGACAGTTTATACCACTACAATTTCAGCTAGATCTGATCTAGGTCATTTAAATGAGCTAGATGGTGGGATCTAAATGATCATTTGGTGCACCATTTCTTTAATCAAAGTAGAGTCCTGCCAGATTTCAAATGGGAATGTGTTTCAATAGAATATGTTCATTTAAACATTTGAAAAGAAAAGGAAACATTTTCATCTCTTCTTTAACTTTGAAACTCATTTGGGGAAAGGGGTTAGATGAAACATTATATGTTGTTTTTATATCAAATATGTTTTATATAAAACTTATATAAAAATTTTATTCAAAATGATAAATACATCAAAATACATCATCCAAATTAAATATTTCAAATCAATGGGAACAGAATTCTTTTTCTAAAGGAGATCTTAGTCTTCCTTTACTGTGTGTCCCACCTCATTTGTTGGGTTTGCCAAGTGCAGGACACTCTTGCCCACTCCATATGTAACAAGGAATATACAGCCAGGTTTTCTAGCATTTCTGTGGGAAAGTACTTGATGGCTGGCAGAATAGCTACAAATTGTGCTCTGACTATTATAGATCTTCAAAGACTGTCAAGATCATATGTAGTTTGTCTAGGAGATAAAATGCATATAGTGCTTTCCACATCAAAGCAAGTCTTATTTGTGCCCTTTAATTTCAAAACTAAGTATATAGATACATATTTGTATATTGCATATTTTTCATTAAAAATAAACCATTATAGCTTGTTAGTCTCAGTTTTGACCTCTGTGAAGTTAAAAACCATATGTAGTCCTTAAAATGTATTTCTGTGTATATTTTATGAAAGCATTTTGTCTTTATGAAACTCATAAATGAATGAACATCATCAGCTTTGAGATATGTTTAGTAAGGAACTATCTGTTTATTACTGCATAGGTTACTTGCTTACAGTAAACAAATTTTTAGATAAAAGAACTTCCAGTGAGGGTTAAAAATTAACCCTTTTGTTTGGTTTTTCATTGTAAATCCTTAGGAAGCTTGAAATCATTGCTTTAGTCAATTTGCTGAAGAAGGCTTTCATTAGAGATATACTGAGAAATGCTTTAATCAGTACATAAATCCACCAATTTCAGATAATTGGTGCTAATCAGCATTTCTCAACATAAAAGGACTTGAGCAAGGATTTTTGTCAACAGCAAAGTTGAACGATAGACTAAGGCACAAGGCTTTTCAGTCACCTTGCCAGCTCACCCTCCCTCCTAGAACAGAGCTGTGCTGAACTTGGGCTACATTTACCAAAGGGCACAGACTAATAAAAATCACAGACCTGGGATTATGAATCTTGGCCACCTTGCAAGAAATCTGCTGTCCATTGCAGGCACCCACCTGCATTTTCATAACAGGAGAACAGGGCAGGCGGCACTGAGTGGCTCGTGTTCAGCAGCTGTGCTGATTCCCTCCTTACCAAAGCAGGATAATTGTGTCCAGTCTGCTTTCTTTTGGACATTCCTCAGCTCCTCCTCACCCTTGAGCAATGACCAAGAAGTGTTTGGAAAGCACATGAGTTTAGACTGACCACAGTTTTGCCATGGACTCTGCCAGCACTGTGTTTTGTGTCCTATTACAGATGTGGCCCCTTTTCACAAAGATTGGAGGTGCCTGACAAATACTGATGCCTGGAAAGGCTGACCTGGAACAGAGACTAAGCAGAGCAAAAGGAATAAAACAGGTATTTATGGAAAGGATACACCTTGGGCAGTGCAAGAGCCTGGCTGGGGCTACACCCAAGCCAAATCTAAGCTGGATCCCAGTCACAAGTTTTTACACTTTTATAAGTTTTGGTTCATTTACATATTGGGGTCAATTATCCAACCACAGCCCCAGGTTATGAAGTCTCAGCCCCCTGGCTTGCCCCCTTCCCTTAGCCATTGTTTCTGCTTTTTGGGTACTGATTGTCCTTGATTCTCTAGCTAGGAAGGGATTGTTTTGGCAAACTACCCTGTGAAGAGAACTAACCAACACCTAATATGAAATTTCAGAGTTGCACACTAAGCAGCAAAGATTCTGAAAAATATAAAAGCTAAAACCCAAGGCATCAATACTGTCCAAGATACTCTAGCCATTCAGAAAAATGGGAACTGGTCAGAATCTGGAATCTGTTCTATCATGTAGTAATGAGGCATAAGGATGAGAGTCTTTGGGGTTTTTTTAAGAAGTGTTGGTTATCATGTTTGAAGATATACTTAACTATTTTGAAGATCCTTTGCTTGAAAAGAATACTGGTGAGTTCAATACCAAAAAAGCAAAAAGATTTACTCAGATGTGACAGGAGAAAAAATTGTGTTACTGCACAGTGGGACATCAGACTGCAGTAGGACAGCTGTGAACTAACCAGCTGTTCTGGAATGCAGCATCTCCACCCCCTCACATCAAGAGCAAGAAGGAGGCTCCAAGCACACTTTGTGCCTTGTTGCAGATTTGAGCTATAATTGTCTGAGTGGTTCTCCTCACCTGACCCAAACAATAGGCTTTTGGTTAGGGTTGTTACCAGCCATTCTGTTTGAAACCCTGCAAGGCTGAAAAGGGAATTCAGCTGGTCTCTTTTTTCAGGATAAGTGCTTTAAATCATAGTTTATGATATAAAAGTTGGGAACTGTATACATATGTTGTTTTAAAAGTAGATCCCTGCAGTGAGTTTTTCAGCCAACTAAATCAAATGTAAAGTTTCTAGGACAGGTAGAAGAGGTCTCAGCAGACTTGGTAAATGAATGCCTGGTTACTAGGTCCACAAAGATGGGTTATTGAAAGCAGGTTTTTGAAAACAAGTTAGATTTGAAAATGCAAGTAATTTTTCTCATGTTTAGGATTTAAATTATTTAGGTCTGGCTTTATAACTCTCAGATGGTTTCTATGAGAAACAGATGGCATAAGTCTAACAATAATGTACAGGACATGGTCTCCCTTGTTGAGTAATTTTAAAAAATTCAAACACAGAATTCAAGGATTGGCAAATGTCATACCAGTATTTTCTAATGCACCAACAGTTTCTAGATGTTGCTTCAGAGGATAGCAAGCATTCTTCATCTAGATGTCTGATTTTAAAGTATATTTTAATGTTAGGAACATAAGATTTAGTCTCCTAGATCAGTATTCCATGCTCTCTGCCACGGAGCAGTGATAGAGGCATAATGTCACAATGTTGTATCTGAAAAATCAATGCATAATCATTACCAGTGCAAAATCATGCAGATTTTGGCAATATAGTAATCTGTCTAATATCATATTCCTCTTATGTATCATACATGCTTCATTTTTAATTATCCACTTTGTAAAATATAAATCTAGTTTCTGAGCAAAATACCATCTTCCCCAGAATCAGGTTTTCTTCTACAAGATGAAGTAACCACCCCTCCACTGCAAATATGTCTGAAATTCCATGGTCAGAATAGATAGTCATGGTGGTGTTTTCTGGCATGAAATCTATGCCACATAATACTGTAACCATGCATTGTGTGATCTTAAACTACCTGAAATCCACGTGGGCTTAGCTAAATTAATGCACAGGCTCTACAGAATTTCATTTTGCAAAGTTCAGCTGGCAAAATATAACAGGATGAATTTAGGGCTTTGTTAGGCATATCTGAATGGAGAGAACATAATGTTTTTGAAGTAGAATGTGGAGCTTTAGCCACCTGTCTCCAATTATACTCAGTGTGACTGCAAGATTAAAATGACATCTAGCTCACTGTGAAAATATGTCCCATAGCATCTCCTTTTAGCTCAGGAGCATTAATGCTAATAACAGCCCAACAGAGAATCAATTTTATTTTGATACTCTCAGTGATTAAATATTTTATACAGAGCTCTGGCAACACTTTCAAACCCTCTCAAACACAAAATTAGAGTTGAAAACATGTACTGGCACTGACAAAAACTGCATGTGAAAGGGTTTTTGCTAATTGAATGACTAGCACAAATGGTAGCCAAGAGAAGTGCATTCACCTGAAAAATTCATATGAAGCAGAATATGGAACCAAAAATGCTGTGAAAATTAAAAATTTAAAAAAAAAATGGTTAGAAGTTAAATTATCAGACTGGAATTATATTGTTGTTGTTATTTTTAGGGCATGGCTACTTTCCCCTTTGGAAAATCTATGCAAAACTGGCCAGTATTTTGGTTACTACTGTACATAAAATTCTGTAACTGGTATTGATGCCAGATTTACTTTCTACACTTTTTCTATTCTTTTTCTGAGTTACAAGGCTCCAAGGTCATAACACACTTGAGAAATCAAGTGCAAGTCATTACAAAAGCCATTCACAGTCTTTCAAGTTGATAAGTATTATTTCTGAGAAACTCACAATCTGAAGGTAAAAAGATTAGCAGACGTGGGCCATCCTAACAGAAATGTTAGCTATGGAGATACTGCTGAAGGTATCACTATTATATTTAAAGTATTTAAACATGAAGTCTCAGGTTTACCATTTCAAAGTGCAAACAGATACATTTTCATTAACTGCAGTTGTGTAAGATTTTCTGTGTTTCTTAACAAGTGCTCCTGTTTAAATTCCTTTCTAGAAAAGAGGCCAAAATAGACTCTGAAAGAGAGGAGCCATTGAATCAGACTCAGAAATTTCTACTTCACATTTTGCATGCAAGATTCTGATCCTGAACAGGAGGGTTTGGACTGTCTTTACTTCCTCATACAGTAATATATTTTAGAGATGTTAATTCTGGAGAAGGCTAATAAGCCAAATACTAGTCTTTTTCACAGCAGGGATCTTTGAATTACCTTTACATCAATGCCCTTATTTTTTTTTTTTTTTTTTTTTTTTAAGATAATAATAATTTATAACCAGTTCATGGAAGAAATCTAACAATCTGCATTTGGTATACAAAGCACTAGAGATGATAATTTTGTAGAAGCACTTATATTGTTGTGTTTTGGGGATAGTTGTTTCCCTTTCTCCAGACTCTTCCCCATCCTCCTTGCCCTCCTCTGGATGCTCTCTAATAGCTTAATATTTTTTCTGATATTGTAGTGCCCAACACTGCACACAGGGCTTGAGGTGATGCTTCATCCACATAGATGAAGTGTGGGGTTATTTTTTATGATTTTTTTTTTCAGAAAATCTTCCATTATTTTTAATAATCCACTAGTTTTACTATTGTTCAATTTTCAATATCAAGTGCTTAAATGACAAAGGCAAAACTGCTACTGTGGTCCCTTTTATGCTTTTTAGTATTACACCATTTTTTTTTTTTTTGGTGAAAGAGGACAGTTCCCCTGGCATCTGTGCAACTTTTTTACTTGAAAACTTAGGTAATAGTCCTGAGCCTGGATTTATGTGTCATGGCCTTAAGTCACTTCACTCCTGTTTATCTTCCTCTATAGCATGAAGAGGAATTTGTTTCTCCATTAATTTATTTGATATACAGGACTACAGTAGAGTATTTCTGTGAGACATATACTGAACAACAAGTGCGTCACCACCCTCTTACTGGAATTCAAAGAGTAAATGTTTTGGTAGACAATTCCTAGCAAATTGAAAGATACACTATTTGCCACCCTTCAGTTCATGTAATTTCTCCACATTGTTGTTCATCTCTGTCTAATCTCATATTGCTATTTCACATTGCACTTTTGAACAAACAACGAGGGTGGAAAATTCAGATCATGTCTGCATTAAATATTTATAAGTTATGATAATATAAGGTTTTGTTTGGCATAAAGCACATGGAAAAGCATCCTTAAAGTAACATTGAAAGCTAACTTTGGATGACAGTCCATACTGCTGGTGTCTCTGCAGGATTTCAAACCCACCCTTGCCACAAGTCACAAGGACTCAGTGCCATGACCACTTCCCTGGAGCTGATAAGGTTTGCCTTGTGCTTTACCTCACAGTCATTGGCATGTCTACATGCAACATCTTGGGGCATCCAGATGTTTGGGAAGTACCTGGCTCACATACTTCTGGAAAAATGTGCCCTCTGCAATGATATTTCACCAAAACCAGGCAAGAAAGCTGTACAAGCTCCTTCACTGAATGGCCTTCAAAAGAAAGAATGGGGTTTGTAGAGAGGCTGAGGAAAATCAGCCTGCAAGGGCAATGGCTGGCTGCATAAACTCATATCTGGCAGCTCTAAACACATCTCTAACAGCACTGACCTGTTAGAGAAGAACACACAGTAATTTGTTTTAGTTTGAGGTTCTTTTACTAGCATACCTAGGTGTGGTGTATAATAAATGTGTCCAGCTTGCCAAAAAATAGGGACAAAAGCAGAAATATTTAACATTTTGCCTTTCACTTTTTTCAGCTGGACTTTTGCTTCAAATTTAAATCAGTTTTTGCATTTACCTGGAAATATATTGGGAAAATATTATATTTAATATTTTAGATGTTCCAGTCTTTAAAGGGGAAACCAACCAACCAATCTAAACCCTGTGTGTCAGGTTTTTACTGTTATCTTCAAACTTCAGCAGTCACTGCTTGTGGACACTCAGCTGCAGACATGGGGAAAATGTGTGCAGTCCTGAGACTTCATGAGAGTTACAGGTCAGCTGGCTCTGGGAAAAGGAAACAAAGACTTGTAACAGCATGGTGGTATATTCAAGGAAAATTTTAAAACCTATTTCCAGCATGATGACACCATGTGGATGTCAGAGCATGGTTGGTTTGATCTTTTTGAAGCAACACTATTGTGCACTGCAGACATATTTCATTCTAAAAGAGCAGTCTGACCATTTTTTACCTTAAATTAGAGGAAATTACAAGAACATAGAGAAAAAGTTGATATTTTTAGCTTCTCCAGTATTATGTTCACAGCCCTCCTATTATGAATAAAAATAGTTCTGCTTTGCTATCCAGCAGTTACAACCAGTCATTCAGGTTTTTTTCACTCAAGGAGAACAATTTAAAAAATAGTAACCTTTTCAGCAACAGAGAGGGCACTCTGACACAGGTTCCTTTTGATAATGCCATAATCCTAACAGATTTGTCTCATTTAAAGATAAATATAAAACCAAATAGAAAATAATTTAATGTCTGAAAAATTGATCAACTGTCCAAAGGATACTTATAAAATAGACATGCAATCACAATTTTGGGGGTTTTTTTCTGACTTTCTGGCCTTTTAGCCATTTGCTTCTTTGTGCTTCCCCTGCATCTTGCTGTGAAGTTATATGTGCCTTAAAGTCAGAAAGGGCTGCAAGGTGCACTTAAAAGACCTGTGTCTGCTGGTTTTGAAGCTGAAGATAAAATATCAATTTTTTCTTCCTCAGCAAGTGAAATGCTAGTAATGATACAGTTGTTTTCTCAAACATAAAAGTAAGAAAGAAAAATGACAAAGCATACTATTGTAAGTTTTGGTGACAATAAACCTCCATCCAAATTAAGAGGAGACCTCACTGCTCAGGGATCAGCATTTATAACTGTCAGGAAAATTCACATATGAAAGGAAACCATCAGGTCAGAGTTGGCCACTGTGTGGAGGATCACTGCTGACAATAGAACAGAAATAGTTCTTTTTTTATCCATAATTCAACCTGACTTACATCAATTAATTCAGTTGTACTGCTCAGACTTAGTGCCCCATTGCTTCAGAATGAAATAAATGTTGTGCCTCTTGAAACATCTCTTTAAAATATTATATTTATAGATCTGCTTATTCCCTAGGCTCAGCCACTGATCCAGGACATGTGAATATCATCTATATGTCAAGGGATCAGGAACAATAAAATCCAGTTTTGTTGTAATTTACTTTATTTTTCTTTGAAACTGAAAGAAAGATGCAAAACATAAAAAATATTAGACAAAACAAGTGAAAATAACCTCCGTAAGCAAATTTATATCAAGATAAAATACACAAGATGAGTAAAATGTAGAGGTAGATGACTCGAATCCCTGATAACTGGACAGCCACTCCATCCCCTGTTGGAAGTTGTTCCTGGTCTGAGCGTTGGATCAGAATAAAGAATCACCAACTCCTTTATCTAGGCATTTTCTGATTTGTCATTTAACTCTTCTTCTGTGTTTAGTACATGATCTGCATTGATGCTTGGCAAGTTAGTCTTGTTATTTTGCTACTTTTATACCTTTTATATTTTTATATTCTTTTATCAAGAATCACTTCTGATTTGTAAGATGATTTTGAAAATACAATGTAATTAAGTAATTAAGGATTTTCAGCCTCTTCAAACATTGCATTTTCAAGTTATATAATTTGCAAACATGAAAGGGACCTTTGTATATGGAATTGAGAATTAATGCTATTGGGAGCATAGGGAGATTTATAATAATGGTTAATACTCCAATGGAAAAGCTATAATGGAATCTAGTTTAAAAAATGAAGCTGCAGGGATTCAGATTAATATTGAAACATAAAAGTTTAATCAAAGACAATTAGTTGCACAAAATATCCTTAAACCATTTTTTTAAAGTTTTTTAAAACTGAACATCTTTCAAAAGTGTATGTAGATACAATTTTGCAATTATGTGCCTGAGATAGATATTCAGCAGTTCTTCTGTCTTGAAAAATCAAAGAAACAACCACTAGTTCTTGCAGTGTTTTACAATTTAAGTAATTAAAACTGTCATTGATATTTTGATTGATGGGGATTTAAAAGTTCCATTAATGAAATAGCACTGTCACACGTTCGAGTGCTCAAAGTTACAAAATGTCAAAACCCAGTTTGCCAACATAGAGATTCATAAATTGGGCAAATCCAGCTGTATTTTTGTGTCAGCAGTCAATGACATCCCTGAGGCTAACCAACACAGTGCAATATTATACAGCTTTTCCTAAAGAAGGCAATAGGGATTTCATAAAAACATCTTGACTGGCATACAGATAGATAGATAGATATATAGATATATATATATATATATATATATATATATATTTATATGAAGAATGGAGCATAACTTTGTAAATTTAATTTTAGACATATCATTTTTTTCTTGGTTGAAACTTTAAAAATATTCATGGGAAATTTCAGCTTCCATCATTAAAATGGACTTAGAAGCAGGTGAAAATGCTTTTTAATTCTTGATCAGTCTTATCTTTAGATACTTAGCTGCAAGGTTTGCTATTTAACATCTAGAGAAATTTATCTTAATTCACACTGAAACAATACTGTGTATTTTAGTCCACCATGTTTGCTTATTTTGGGAGGGATTGGTTTTACCCACTATCCTCTCTCAGTCTAGTCCAAGTAAGTCATGCATCCTCAGCAGGCAGTGATAAGATGTAAATGTCTTCAGTGATTGATTTGTCCTGTCGAGGTCTAGAGATCAGGATGGCAAATATACAGCTTCTAGAAGAGATTCTCCCTTGCTGACTGTAAAAACAGCATCAGTGATAAGCCTTAATTGAACTTTCAGCTTTTAAATTGCAAAAGGGAGATGTGAAATTCCAACAGTTTCTGATGTTTCTTAACAAGCCATTCATAAGAAATATTTGGCAGATCACCAGTCCTCCAACATATATATAAATGAATAAATTCTAATTCATGCCAATGCTTATGTACATGAGTGTTTCCAATGGAACTGTTCCTTCCATAGTGGAATGACAGTGGTGGGTGGCAGAGCCAGGACTGCAGCACCAGCCAGTCCTCATCTGCCCTCTCAGACCCAACAGCAAGTCCTCTGACAGAGATCAGTGTTTTCTTAGGTAAACAACTTAAATTTTATGTGCATACTTCTCTATGAACTGGAGTGGTGATACAGCACTGAGCCTATTTTGCAACTAAGTTGACCAGCATCAGATTCACAGTGGGCTGTTGGTAGCACATTAAGCCAGATACCCTTCTAAAGTTAAGGTAATTAATCTACAGTGTTTTCAATCTACCTGTGTTGCTTTGAGTTATTCTGCAATTTTGTTGATAAAATAAATATTTGGGTTCTTTAAGTAGATTGGGAAAAATAATTAATGGAGTCTTTCATTATTGTACTAGCAGCTGCATATACAAATGTGCATTTGTGGAAGTTGTCCTCCAAACTTTTTATAGCATTAAATAGAAACTAATTGTCATCTAAATTCCCCATTAACAGCCACTTTATAATGTCAATTCACCTATTAGTATCCTCAATTATGCATGAACAGAATAACAGGTGGAACACTGCAAATGTTAATTTAGGAAATATCTAAAATGCTTTGTGAATGGAAAATACTGTTATGATGGAAGTCATCCACTGATTAGATGATGAACAAAAAGGTGAGAGGCATGTTAACCTTGGTCCCTCAAAAGTATTATTCCCCTTACTGAAGGTGAGTCCAAAACATCCATAAAATCCTGTCCTCACTGAAAGGTAAACCTGTCATATCCTAAAGGGAAAAGGAATTAACTATCTTCGTATCATATATCTTTCAGCAAATGAACTAGAAATTATAATTCAATCAGCAAAGTACAGAAGAATAAAGGAGTAAGGTGCAATTTTTTCAGTAAGTTTTGATCAGGAATTACTACATTGAAATTTAGCCAACTACATATCTAAGATTTGATTTAGGCATTTATTATTTCTCTCTAATCAATGTATGGAAATTGGCATTTACAAAGAACCTTCCTTAATAGGAGGCAAAAGGAACTTCTGTCCCTGTGTTGACTTAGAATTCTGAGTCTAACAAACTGAATAATTGACTTAGAGATGGCTGCTTCACTTCCTCAGCACCAGGAGTTATTTCTACTGATGAGACAGGATCTTTCAACCATGCCTAGTGTACAGTCTGAACTTTTCATCACTATCATAACACCAGAGTTTAATGGTAACCATAACTAACATAGTTTAATAGGGCTGACTCCTGCTCGGGGTCACTGCTCTGCAGCTGCACCCAGCCCAGCCTCATGTGCAGAGAAGGTGTTTGCCATGGATAAACTGCTGGAATTCAGCAATGACAGGCAGTCTCAGGGCTTGCAACACCACACTAAACAACAGAGTAAGACAATTACAGCTCCTTCCCTCCAAACTGGTTTTTCTCCATGTTAAATGTCAGATAAGTTTGAAATGTCTTAGGAATAAATGGGAATAACTGGGAGTTTGCTTTGATTTCTTGGTCAGCATTTAATACAGTATCTACTGATATTTAGAAGCTCTGAAAATGGAGTATGATTACTTTTCCTTTCCTTTGCTAGTATTTTTTTGGTCTCTACTAAATTAACCTTGTTTTTTTTTTCTTTCTTAAATATTATGTTTGATGCTTAATTATGTTTGAAGTTTAATTTTACTCTGTCAATGTACTTTTGTTATAAATCTCAAAAGTTTGAAAACACACCCACCTCAGACAGTTGTCCAGAAGGTTAATAAAACCTCAAAGTATGTGCTGTCCTAAAACATTGGCTGAAAATAAAAACTATCATCCATGATCATTCCCGGGCCCTGGACAAAAGTGACTGCATCAGTTTTGTGATGTTCACCGAGGAAATATCAAATAATATGTTATTCCTTTTTAACAAATGTTAATCTAGTGAGGAGCACTTATACTTCAAATACATCTGTAGGTATATACAATATGCCTGTTCTTGAATGGAATTTTTCCTGAAGATAATTGTTGACATTAATTTCTAAAAAAATTATTTCCCCTGTATGAAGTGAGGGGAGAAGATGAATCAGTGATCACACAGAGGGAAACACAGAGATGTGAAGTAGCAAGTATGTATTTGGCAATAAAAATAATTCAAAATTAAAAAAATATTTATCCTGTGTTGTTGTGAGTGAGGGACTTCGAGAAACAGATTCAGGGATGGGAAAATAAGGAAATGAGTAATTTATATTTATTTAGGGGGGATGATGAAAGGGATGATGTGCATTACTTTGGTGAACTGGCAGCCTCTTCAGCAGATCTGTTGAGTTATCTGTGGTACCGTGTTGAGTCACAGTGTATTGTTAGGTGGCACAGCAATCACAGAAAGACTTTCTGAGCAGAAGTAATTACATAAGAAAATCAACTAAATCCCCGTTAGAATTCTGCCTGAGAGAGTAAATTCAGCTTGTGTGCTCCCTGTTTGAAAGAGTCTCAGTGACTGAGAGCCCTGGCACACAGTGCAGTATTTGGGGCTCCTCAGGGCTCCCCTGTTGGGGATAGCACCATTGCAGGGACTCAGCTGCCCTGGTCACAGCCTGGAGAGTGTGCTGGCTGCAGAGGGAGAGCTGCCCTGGGAATCCCTGCCCTGCACACACAGCACAGCACAGCCACAAGCAGCAGAAATGCTCTCTTGAAACAGAAAATGAACAAAATACAGCAGCAGGACCATTTATGGAACATGTTGTAACCCAGTTCAATGCTCTACTACACTGTCTACTGAAAAAAACAAGCACAGCTTTTCTTTTGTTTACTATTAAATGTGAATTATGTGTTAACTGAGATGATGGCATGAAGGCCAGTGGCTGAATTTGGACTAATTTTCAGTGGGAATGGAAGCACAGAGGAAAGCTATAGGCATACCTGCATCTTTTTATCCCAGGGAGTCAATGATTCCTGATGAATTAAAATGATATTATTCTCCTTTGAGCAAAGATTTTGTAGAAGATTAAGTAGATGTGTAGGTGTTGCCTCAACTTCTTTGAGGGTAAATTTGAATTCTGACAACAAAATCAAAATCATTTACCTGGTCTGAGGACAAGACTTCCTGTCAATACTAAATTCAAGAGCCTTTGTCTGGATAAAGTAATAAATTATTTCAGCGGAGGCAGCACCTGATTCTTTAATGAAACAGGCCTCAACAGGCTTTTCTGTTCTTTGGTTTCAGAAAAACTTTTTACAGGCTCTCAGAATAAAATCTTTAAAATCTTAACCATGATTCAGCGAGATGACAAAACAAAAGGAGTTTTTTCTGAGAGTGTAAGCTTTAGCTTAAACTTAGCTTTTGTTTCCTGTATTAATTTCCTTCTTTTTTTTTTTTTTTTTTTTTTTTTTTTTTTTTTTTTTTAATGTTTGGATTCACTGTTACTTGCTGCTGAACAAAATTACCCTATAGGTTTTGTACATTGAGAAAAAAAAAGATAATTAGCTTTTTCTGGCTTCTCTGCTCACTGAGCTCAGTTGCTATGACAACCAAAATGCTGCCACTTTCTTAACATCAGTTCTTTTGATTTCTGCAGTTTAAATAAAAAACCCAAACATACAAACTGTGTAAAAAATTCTATGGTTTCAAATATTTAGAACAACACTATTCACTTTCATTAATAGTGACCATGCATAAGAATTTTCTTAATGTCTTCTAAGAGTCAAAGAGGTCTTTCAAGGGCTGCTGATAGTTCAGTGAAACAAGTGTGTGTAGCTCATCATTGAACCTACAAGCTCACTTATAAAGGGAAAATACAGACATTAGAGTTGAAATAAGTAATTACTGTAGTTCTGACATCAGAAGATGGTATGCAGCACATTCCAGTTTGGCAAACAGGGAGCTTTTATTATTATTTTGATCTCACTTGGGAAATACAGGTAATAACGCATTTTTGTGATGGGGTGGTGTAATGCTCATTTTTTTAGATACATCTTTTCCTGGCTGGGAAACTTGCAATTTGCTTCCAGCTGTTCTTCACACTACTGCAAAAACAAGATTCACTTCCTATTTGAAAAAAACTCCTTTTAGAAATAATAGACCATATGACCTTTCTTTGAAAGTGAATAAAACATTTATGTGCCAAAGGATAGAAAAGAGAAGACTGTGTTTTTCATCACTGGAGATTTGTGTAAGTTCTTGTAGATTTGTGAGGTCCAGATAAAGAAAAGAAATTAGAATGGGCATCATTCTACTTGCCTCTATTAGTCACATGGAGAGTAAAAAAAGGCTGATGATTCCATACCTGCATTCCTTGAACATGGTTTGGACAAAATTAGGTACTTTGATGTATAGCTGCATTGAAGTGCATAGAATCATAAAAGAATTTAGGTTTGAAATGACCTTTGAGGTCATCAAGTCCAAGCATTACCCCAGCAGCACCACATCCTCCACACCATGTCAGTAAGTGCCACATCTACAGACCTGTTAAATACCTCCAGAGACGGAGAATCTATCATTTCCCTGGGCAGCCAGTTCCAGTGCTTGATGACCCTTTTCATGAAGAATTTCTTCCCTAATATCCAGTCTAGCTCATGCTGGCACAGCTGGAGCCCCTTTGCTTTTATCCTGTCATCAGGCTGACTCCCAGCTCACCACAACCTCCTTTCAGGGAGTTGTAGAGTGGGGAGGCACCCCTGGACTAAGCACCCCCAGCTCCCACAGCTGTTCCTTTCACCCTTGTGCTCCAGGCCCTTCACCACCCCATTGCCCTTCTCTGGACATGCTCCAACCCCTCAATATATTTCTTGTCATGAGGGTCCCAAAACTGAGCACAGGATTCAAGGTTCAGCCTCACCAGTGCCGAGAACCGGGACACTGGAATCAGTGCTCAGCCCTGGTCCTGCTGAACACACTATTCCTGATACATGGAATGCAAATCAACTCCCTCTGAACTTCTATACTAAAATTGTTCCCTATCTGTGGTGTCTCCCGAGCCTGAGTTCCCCACAGCAGGACATTTAGGTGGTTTAAAGTTCAGGTTTTCCCAGCTGGTCACCAAAGAAGATTCAGGAGGCTGTTTTCTGAGGTTTCCAATGTTGTTTGTTCTTTCTTATCTAAGAAATTCTTTCTCTAACTCACAGAGGTCTGTTCAGTCAGCTGCTCAAGGCACCCTCTGCCTGCTCTGGGGCGGGACTTACCTTTTATACTACAAATTACGTACTCAATGTTTACAATTATTTTCCAATATATGACACCTTTATTACACTCTCCAACTTTGTCCCAGACCAATCCAGTGATGCCAGCCTGGCACTAACATGGATGGCATGAAGAAGAAGACAGAAAAGACATACCACTCCCAAAATCTTCCATTTTAACCTTGAACTCCCTAATATAAACATTTCTAAAAATTCACTTTTCTACCTTCTAACAATCTAATTTATACTCATTTTTTGTGACTTGTAATTCTTCCTGCAATGTTGGTAATTTTTTCCAAGGACTTAAATCCAATCCCCAGGAGTCCTGGGCACCATTCCAGGGCCTCTCAGACCCCTGCCAGGGGGTCTCAAGGCATCCAGGGGAGCCAGGGGAACACCCTGGACTCCCACATAAAATGAATGGGAAACTGAGGAAGTTATCTGCCCACAGGAGTTGGAATTACTCTGCTAGAGAAATATCCATGAGATATGTCTTTTAAAAACAAAGAAGTTTTATGTTTTCAAATGTGTAGCCCAAAACTGGTGACGATTTGGCAGAACTGCAAAGGTTGCTCCATCTCTTCCAGTTCTCATTCTGGAAGAGATGGAACAATTTCAGGAGGAGCTTCAGGCAGAGCAGCTCTTTGTGGCTTTTTAACTGTATTGCAGTAAATTGGATTCAAGTCTAGAGGTACACTGTATGATCAAGGGCACAGTTGAACACAAACACGATTGTCCACACTGCTTAATTTGCACCCAGTTTCTGTCACAGTTTTGGCCTTTGAATGGTTTCCTCTACAGTATTTTAATCAGAGCAGTCACAGAAAACATAGCTGCTTTTTTGTTGTTACACTCCTTCTCTTCACTCACCTTTCCTGTTATCTTCTTTCTGCCTCCATACATGGTTTTTCAGTCTGAAGGCTGTGATATTTAGTGAACAGCCTCACTGCTTTGCTGACAGAGAGATCAGCCTCACTGCAACCTTTCCAAATGCATTTCTTCTTCATTTTCATGCACCACAGCCACCTCTTTTTCTGCAGACTAGATCAATCTCTGTATTAGGGAGCTGTCAGGAATCCCTCAGCTTTTGCCTCACATTGCTCTAGCACGAGGCTACATATTGAAATCTAGATGAACTTGTCATTTCATTTCACCCATTCAATATAACAAAAAGGAATCCTGCTTGAGGAAACAGTTATTCCAATGGAACCTTATGTAGTTTGTAGGAAACAGTCCCTGTTCTTTGTGATCTAGTTAAAGACAAAGGTCCTTCTCGAGCACAAGTGACCAAGAAGTCATTTAGTGTTTAGCCAAAAACAACCTGCAAATGTTTTAAAATCCTGTTCATAACATTTGGTAGAGAAATGGAAAAAATTGAGAAATACAGATAAAATTTCTGAGTTCTGATCCTCTCTCTCACTCAGTCTATGATGTGGCTCAACCTGTCATAAAATAATTATTTCTCTTTCCTTCTAAAACTTTGAAGAAACTTGAAAGCCTTTTATTGATCTTTGATAAAAACTTGCCAAACATTTTGATATCAGTGATATTTTAAAAAATACAAAGCTACCAAAACTTACCAAATTTTTCTCCCCAGCAAAACTGCATAAACCCTCACAGCTTTGAGATTTCTGGTGCCTATGGTTTGGAATGGATTATACCAATAATAAATTTCAAAAAAAAACTTCAAATTTGAAAAAGTTCTTTTTTAAAATAAACCGCACCTTAGTCAAGGGCTGCATTCTAGATAATCAAGTAGGTCTGTTCTTAGCAATGACTTCATGGTAGTTGCACTTTGTTTGTTTCTGTTTTGGTTTTGTTAGGTTTTTGTTTGTTTTTGTTTTGTTTCTCTAATATAAATCTTTCACTCCTGAGGGGGGAAAAGATCTAAATATTAATAATCTCAGCTATGTATTTAAGGAAAAAACCACAAAACACTAAAAAAATAGAGAAAGAATAGTGAGAAGATTTGTCCAAGGTAATAAATGGACTGGATCATTTCCAATGTGATTAAAAGAAAATTTAGGATGTAATCAGAAGGGAAAACAACATTTAATTTAGAGATGTTTCTTCTGTATGGCAAGATTCTTCTATCTTTCACTGTCTCACAACATTCCTAATGCCTTAATTTTCCCACTTGGCTTTATAATTTTGTTCTTTTCATTTGAAAAGTAGAAGTTAGAAAGGAAAAGTTACATGCCTGCAGCCTCTCAGAGGATTTTTGGCTGCATCTCCTGAAATCATGTGTAATCTTTGTTTATGTGAGTGCATTCAATGTGTCCATGTGGATGTGCAAGAATTGCCAAAGTGGATTCCAGTTACCAGATCCAGCAGTAAATTTTGCTTTCCTGGTTATTTTGGGTGACTGTGCATGGATGTGAAATAAATCCAGAAATCTGGGTCAAGTCAGGGTAGCCTGTGGACTGGGGAGCACAAACATAGAGTTAAAATGGTGCTAAAGTCAGAGGATGCCAGCAGGGTTCAGGAAAGGGTCCCTGAGCTTGTGTAACTAATGGTGCTGTTAGACAAGTTGTTTTGTTGTATTGAGATGAATATTAAGTGTCATTACATTTCTTACAGAAGGGATCCTAGAAAGAGGGAGTGTGTATCTACAGTCAGATTTGTGGTGAGGAATATTGCATTTTGCTTTATTTTCTTTTGTGGGGTGGGATTGTTTTTTTTCCCCTTCCTCCTTTTGCATTTTCTACTTCACAGCTTCTGTTAGTCCTCACCTCAGCACTTCCTTCTCTAGAGAGTTCTTCAGCCTTTTGTATGTTCCTCTTACTTCTTGTTGATTTGTGTAAGGGCAGCATTTTGGTTATGGTTGATAGTGAAATTCATTGCTAAAGACTAAATGAGGCCACAGAAATATGTTGGCCAAATGTCTGACCTCCAGAGCACCAGTCATGTGAAGGGTTTTGGGTTTCGCTTCTTTGTTTTGCTGCATTAGAAAGGTTTTAATTTGTGATGAAAGTGCTGAAAGAAATGGGAAAATTTATTCTTCTCTAGTGGTAAATATGAATGGGACTAGGCCCCTGCTATAACAAGCAAATTACCATTTCTTCACTTCATCCAGATCTGAGCATGAAACAAGCAATGGAGCAGAGCAGCAAGACCACAGAGGTTCAGACACAGCCCTGGAAGGCTGGTTTAGCACAGGAAGACAAAATGTGGGCTTTTCTTTTGCCACAGGACAAAGTGGGCACAGCAGCAAAACCCAAGCCATGTGCACAAGTGCAAAGCAAGAAGCATGTTTAAGTGGAGACTGGGTTGAGTTGCCAGAGAGGTGAATTCTCTTCCCATGTACTTGGTCTTACCTGCAAGGCACATCACTTCTTTATCCTTGCCTTTCTATTGACTGCATGTGATGAGTTTTGTTAATTTTACTTTAAAATATCTGCAGAATTATGTGATTTTTAATTTTTGGGAGTTGCATATTTGTTATCATTTTTGAAATTATCATTAGTTTACACATGGAAACAACTTCATTTCTCCACAATTTTTTTCCTAAGTGTTTATGAAATATAAATAGATTAAATAATCCTGTGGGCTAATGAAAGAGGAAAAAAGATGCAAAACTGAAACTACAGACGTTAGCAAATACAGTTTGTCAGGAAATTTTGGGATAGTTTGGTTTCTGTGTCAACTTGTGATTTTTTCCTGTTTTTATAGATTAGAATTTGATCTAAGAACAGCTGACTGGGCACTGGCTATTTTTTTTAAATTATACACACCTCTTGCCTTGAAAATAGAACTGCTCATTGAATAGCTCACACATGGCTTTTCTCCTTTTTACCCACAAGAGATTCCCAAAAGCATTTAACCCAGTCCTATTTCTTCCAAATTTGCAGTGTTCTGCAAAAGCCTGGCTTCACAATCAGGAATTGCAGATGAATTCTCAATTCCCATCCCTGAGCTGAAATGGCAGAAGTTCTAAACCAGGATTTTCTCTTTAGATTGACGATTACACAAGGCAGGAGGTAGCTGGGGAAATCTGACCCGTCATTGTCTGAATTAAATTACTTCCATGTGGACTGAACTCTACCAGTTAAAAGATTTTTGTTTGTTGCAGGTTTTGGGGTTTTTTTTTTTTTTTTTTTTTGGTTGGTTGGTTGGTTGGTTGGTTGGTTGGTTGAGGGTTTTTGTGTGTGTGTGTTGACATTACAAGGCATGATAATAAAGTTACTTATAACAGATAGAAAAAGGTGTCACAACAAAAGTAAAAAAAATAATACCAAGTTAAGAAGGCCTCTGAGTTAAATGTATTGCACAGGTCTGACTTTCAAAAGAATGGGGGAGCATTCATTGTTTTCCACAGTGCACAGCTGAAACAGTGATGTGAAATTAGAGAACAGTCTGTTGAACTTTTACTCACACTGGTGACTTATTTGTATGAGAGTTCCCATCCAAATAAACAGGACACATCTGAAGTTACCTGTTACCAGTATTTAATACCAGTACTTGAGATTTGACCTGAGTTCTGTTTTCTCTTCTTTCTACAAGCAATCAGATTTTACCCAGATTTCATTCAGAGCATCTTTTGAAAGTAGTGATGCCAAATGCCTTCTTCTGTTCCCCTTTTAAACCATGGTTACAGAGTACATGAGCATTTGTATAAGGTATTACACAAATACAACTAGGACATTTCAATTTAAGTGTATATAATGCATTTGACTTATATGAGAAGAATTGATGGGGTTGCAGCTGTCAATAAAGCCATTAGCTTCAGGGAAATTACTCACTGAAGCAGGATGTGTTCTGGATTCCACAGAGGAAGGGAAGATATGAGCCACTTGTTTTTCACTGAGACAGCCCTCCTGATACCACTCCCTACACTGCTCATATTAAGCTTGTGTTTTGAAGTACTTCAAAGCTGCAGGGCTACTTTGAGGAAAGCACATGCTGAGGTTCAATAAGCTCCACTGCTGTTAATAATGTGGTTTAAGTTTTGAAATAGATACCAGAGACATGAAATCATACAAAATCTTTTTATTTTCCTAATGACAGACTGTGCTCCCACAACTACGCAGTGATATTCTTGCCTTTGGTCCAAACAGGATTTTATTCTTATTTTTTTAACATAATTAGGTGCTAGTCAATATAAGAAGAAAATGTAGATTTGAGTCTGCTGGTTTTGGAGAGGAGCACAAAATCTCTTGTTTTACTTGGAAATGAAAGAATATTTATATCTAGAGGCCCATCCTACTCCCTTCTCATCTCTGATTAACTTATTTACATATTAACCTGCAGGTTATCCCTGAGTGAGTCTCTAATGTCAGTAGCTGTTGCAAATACTAATCCTCTGTTGTACTCTATCTACCCTGTGCTGATGGGTCTGACTGTCACACACAACACTGTGGCCTGAATTCTTTTCCATAAAAGTCTGGGCATAGGATGTGGCTCACCTTGGAGCTCCGTGTGAACAAGATCACTGCTGAGCAGCACTAGCCTTGCTCTGCAGGAGCCAGGCTGAGGGCACTGCTGCCACATTTTGAGTTTTATCAGGCAGCATTTTGGAGATGGCTGTAAAGCTGCACAATCTCATTAAACTTCTTCCTGTGATACAACATGGGACAACAATGCTCCTTCCTTGCCACAGGGGGAAAAGGAAACTGGAACATTAATTAGTGCCTGGGAGTATGTTTGCATCGTGGTAGATTCATAAGCAGCAAACTTTACCATGTAACTACCTAAGATCATTGCAATATAGTGGCAAACCTCTCTATCTATAAATACTAAAATAATATTTGTTGTAACACAGCTCCTCCTAGGCAGAAGTAGAGCAATTGTGTGTTCGGGGATAGATATGCTACAATTTCCAGAAACTTCCAGTATTGTGAAGGCAAAAAGGAGTTCTGTAAAGATTAAATAAAAAATTAATAAAACCACTCCAACTTATTGCTGTTGCTGCTATGGTAACTGAACAAAGAACAATAACTACTTGCCAATTTCTTCTGGCTCCTACAGTGAATAAGCCTAAAATACTGACATTTCAAGGACAAGAATTGCTGCCAATAACTGAATATTTTGCTATTTTGGGATTTACCAGCACAATACCTTGAAGATGTTTAGTTTCTAAATCTTTGTGAAATTCTTTTTTTTCTTCTGATGTACAAGACATTATAAGTATGTGATGCGCATTGTTATAGAAAGGCAAATAATTTTCACATGGAAGAAATCAATTAAAGGGTCAATCTAGTCCTGAAATTAGGAATGTATTCACTACATTTTATTTATATTTAAAAAGGACAATGTTTTTATAAAAAGAAGAAATATGTTAAATTTGCTGATGTGCCTAGCCCTGCACAGCACCTGGGAGATTAGAAGGAATGAAATGTCCTTGTTTAGATGTTTATTGCCACTCAGTTGTAATATGCTCAGTACAGCTATATCTGTGTAAGAGACTTCTGCTGAGACTCCTTTCTTCTCACTCACAGGTGTTTTTTCTCTGTACAGGAGAAGCAGCCAAAGTATTTCTGCCCAATAATAATGTAAGGTTTACAATATACTTTTAATATATTCTGCGGTTTGGACTTCATCTGAAAATGAAGGTGCAGTTATTTTAGGGCACAGAGTAAGTATTTAATATGCTTTCATCATGTTTTCCCACTTCAAAAACAATAACTGAAGCCTAAACTTACTGGAATGAAATGGCAGCATTCATTGCTTTGCTTGGCAAAAATTTTTACT